>JAQPPZ010016897.1:4200000-4682036 GCA_028583015.1 Wollemia nobilis | reverse complement strand
ACACAAATTTTAATGTGGTTCACCCAATGTGGGCTACCTCCATAGAAAAAATATTTCTTATAAATATTTCTCAAATAATATTTGGGAATCCTTCCCAATTACAATGTTTATGGACCTCTATCCAAAGGATATAATGATCCCCTAATATCAATTTCATGGATCTCTTCCATAGGAGAACTCTTTCCCCTTTAGCTCTGGCTAGTGATCTTCTAGAAGACTCTATCTCTCTACTACATCGATTGGTGTATCTCTTTCCACTTGAAGACTCCTCACTCAGAAGATCTATCTTAAATTTTCCTAGATGCTAGATCTCTATCCACTGAGACTCTGTCCTCTATACTTTATCACCTCCAAAGCTCTGTCAATAGGTTCAATTAGAACCTTCTCAAATCTTCTCAATAGGTCCACTCAGAACCTGCTCAAATCTGGTCAATATGTCCACACAGAACTTGCTCAAATATGCTCAATAAGTTCACTAAGAACCTAATAAAATATTCTCAATAGGTCCACTCAGAACCTGCTCAAATTTTCTCAATAGGTCCATACATGACCTGATCAAATCTGCTCACCAGGTCCACATAGAACCTTCAAATTTTCTCAACACGTCCACATAGAAACTATCCAAATCTGCTCAATAGGTCCACATAGAACCTGCTCAAATCTTCTCAATAGGTCCACATAGAACCTATAAAAATCTTCTCAACAAGCTCACTCAGAACTTGTCCAAATATTCTCAACAAGCTCACTAAGAACTTATCCAATTCTACTCAACAAGCTCACTCAGAACATGTCCAATTCTGCTCAACAATCTGACTCAGAACTTGTCTAAATCTACTCAATAAGTCCTCTCAATGACTTGCTCAAATCTTCATTGCAAGCTTCCACGAAAGCTCACACAAAATCAGTCCACAAGCCTTCTCAAATACTTACCTCAAATCAACATAACAAGTCCACACAGAACTTGTCCAATCTCAGAGAAACATAAAAAGAATTGTTAGAGATTCAATATGTTCTATACTCAAAGTTCAATCACTTTGTCAATTCAATCTCATAGAAGCATAAAGAGAATTTTTAGAGACTCAATATGTTCTATACTCAATCCACAATAACTTTCTCAACTTAGTCTCATAGAAGCATAAAGAGAATTGTTAGAGACTCAATATGTTCTATACTCAATCCACAATCATAACTCAAATCAATATCATAGAAGAATAAATATAATTGTTAGAAACTCAATATGTTCTATACTCAAATCTCAATCTCAACTCAAATCAATCTCATAGAAGCATAAAGAGAATTTTTAGAGACTCAATATGTTCTATACTTAATCCACAATCACTTTCTCAACTCAGTCTCATAGAAGCATAAAGAGAATTGTTAGAGACTCAATATGATCTATTCTAAAAAACTCAAACTCAACTCAAATCAGAATTTTAGAATGGTTTGTTTCATGGAACTTGAAAAACCACTTCACACAATCACTTGACTAGGCCCAATCAACTCTACTCAACAAATCACCTCAAGGAACAACTCTTTCTCACAAACCCTAGTCCAAGCATGTATCACCCAAATCAAAATATATCCACAAATGCTCAACAAAAAATCTCACATAACAATGATACTCATGTTATTTTCTAACTCAAGTTCAATTTTATTGCACAACCAATGGCTTCAACAACAATGCTTATAAAATAAGGTTTAATCACAACACTCAAACTAGAAAACCTTGAAGTATTAACTCAACCACTTTTGAAAAGGAAAACCTAATCAAATCCTTTTCACTCCAAACTTAATTTTCAATCAAGCCAATCACCTAACTCAACAAAGAAGAATTTTGCCCATACCTTTTCTTGAAGAGTATTTGTCCTCTATAAATCTGCTACACTTACAATTACTTCTTTGACATACTCAATAAGGGTTAGAGGATAATTTTTATATCATAAAAATAATATCACAATTACACCTTATCACTCCAACTTTAAATAATAAACAATATCCTTACAATAATTAAAAACCCTTTATTCAAATTAACATACACCCACAAAGTCTTAACCTTTCAATTTTCACAATAGCAAAATTTAAGACTTGAAAACAAAACCAAAATTCTCCTTATACCTCCTAACAATATTTCTCAACAACCACCCTTAATCACAATGTAAATACTTTAACCACTAAATTCCTTATACCTCCAACTTAGGCATTAATAAAATAAAATAACAAAATGTACCTTTGCCTTTGGAGAGTTTCGAACTCTCAACGCAGTCCACACAAGTCTTTGCCCATGGTGCCAACACCACATGAGCTTACAAGCTCGTTGGGAAGGGAGGAAGCACCACGTGCTTCAATACTCCTCCCAAGCCTTGCAAAATAAAATGTTTGTGCCTATTCCTTGGCGCCTTCAACACGTCCACCAAAGGCTTTCGCAAGATTTGAACTCAAACCACCGTGCACACCAAAACGTAAGTTGCTGCCCACTTGCCACTAGGCCAAGATGCCTTGTTGGCATTCAACACACCAAAGTGCTTGCCTTTGTCCTTTCCATCATCAAGTCAACCCACAAAAATTGTGAAATACTATCACGAGCTCTGCATTAAATTCGATGCACTTTATTTTCAAATCGAGCAAGGGTAAATCGAACCATATATTTTGCTTGGTATTAATATGCATTCCCAATGTATTAAACATGTCGGTGCTTCCCTTGTATTTAATGACGTCGGTGCCTTCCTTTGCTTTGTTTTACGTCGGTGCTTCCCTTGGAAATAAACATTGCCTTTTTTAAAAGTTTTAAATCCAATCTTTGGATTTATTAACATAAACTTTGGTCTTTAAACCTTTAACCCAACCTTTTGGGTTTATTATTTTTAGACTTTATAAACCCACTTTGCAATATAAAATATTGTAATTAAAATTACAATTATTTTATTTGGGTTTTCACTTATGGCACTTCTAACCATTATAATATTTATTTATAAAATTTAAATTCATCCTGAATTTAAATAATTTATAAAATAAATATTATCACTCCTTTTGAACTTTCGTATTTTGCACTATTTTACTCGACCTTCCACATTCTTTCTGAATATCAACTGACCATATTTGTTACCTTTATTTTTTGCTGAAATCTTGGTATTAATGATGACTCCATCAGGTGGCATCAATGGTGACATCAATGACAACTTTGACTTCGAGACTCAAAATGTCCAACAATCAATACATAGGGAGAAATATAACTTAGATGTTGAGCTTAAGGATATTAAATTCAAGGAGCTATCCAAAAAATCCCAAATGGAAATTCATCGTGAGGAGCTCCCCTCCCCATGGAGCAACATCTTGAAGCCTATCATGGAGTTCATCACTGTGGATGACCTTGATAAGGTTTTATGTAGCTTCCACTTTATGTTTTTCAACTATTTATGTGATTTTAATATGGTGAATATTATTTAGTTCTTATTTAACTTCAATAGTTATACCATATATCATGGATAAAATAAAAATAGCTCTGAATTGTTGGCTCACCAAGGTTTGTTTAAAGTCCTATATAATCGTTAGCTGATCCACTACCCCCAGGGTGTCATCTCGCCTCCTACTCCTAAGGCCAAACCTAGCCCATTAAATCCTAGATCATCTTAGACCTCTACTCAATCCTCTAGCACTCTTGTGCTTTCTTCTAAAAATAGAGAGGTGATTGAAATGGTCCATAGGCTAACAAAAATACCCAAGAGTGAATCTCCTGAGCCAGAGCCAAAAAATGTTCGCTCCTCTTTTCGTCTCAAGAAGTTGGCTCAAAAAAGGTAATCCCTAATCATTGATTTAGAGTATGATGATAAGGATACCCCTGACCAGTGCATGCAATAATTTATCATTAATTTTATCTTCAATTGTATTTCTCAAATGGCTAACCCATGCAATGCACTGAATTTTTTTTTCTTTACGAAGTCTTTCTCTAAGGATGTTGTTAAAGCCCCTGTCGAGGATGTCAAGGTTGCTATTGCTCCTATGGAATACCAATATGAGGACAAGGATGTTGACATGGAAACATTTAATTATGAGCTCCAAGAGGTTGGAGTGAAACCAGATGAAGAAGCCTAAGGGCATCATTTCTTACTTAGTTTTATTGTGGGTATTTTCTTTGCCGCCTGACTTGTTTTCTCTCTACTATTTCTATTTTCTTCATAAGGATTTCCTCTGTTTTTTCTATGGTTTATTGGTTATAACTTATGGGTAGCCTTTAAGGTGTTTTATTTTTGAAGGGTTGTATCATAGTATGTTCTATTTTGGGTACTCGACTTCTATAGCCTACTTTTCTATGTTGTAATAAGGTTTTGGGTCCCTGTTAAAACCTGTGCTTAATCAAAAAAATTTAACTGATTAAAAAAATATTTATGGAGGATAAGAAGTTTGAATTTAATGCTAGCCTTGATTTATCTAAGCAAAAGATAAACATAACCTTTGGGGAGTTGATGATTGTCCCTAAATATAGGGATAAAGTATGTAAAGCTTTTAGGTTAATTAAATAATGTGATGATCATGTGCTCAGTAATTCAACCATAAAACCCTCAACCAAGAACCCCTCCTTCGTAAGGTCCTTCTATATATTACTATGATATACATTAGGCTATGGGTATCAGTATGTGATTCACAATTGTATGCTTGAAAATGGAGTATAATATCATGCTGAAACAAGTTGTTGATAAATTGGGACTAATATGTACTAAAGAATCTCCCCCCATTTTAGTCATGGATAATAGATAAAGTGCCATGTGTAGGAATAATCGCTGGCCTATTGGTGTTCTTAGACCAATACCCTAATAAGGGTATCATGATGGATATAGTCATAGTGGATATGGATTCTTTCTTCTCCCTATTGTTATCCAAGAACTATATAGAGAAACTGGGTGGCTTAATCCAGTTAGATTAGTCCTACGCCACCATACCCATCTCGGATAGAGAGGAATCCACCCTAAGAAGAGAGCCATTTAATAAACATTCAATTGAGCTAAGAAGACCTGATAACACAATAATCAATCTGGTTAGCTCTGCTAAAGAAAAAAGAATTGGGTGTATATTTTGTATGGCACAAACCTTTCCTAGTAGAAGCTCTAGATGCAGTAGGCATGGATCCCAAAGTGAAGGCATAAATGGATGCAAAATGAACCAATATTTTTACCATTGAAATGTGGACGATGAATTTCAAAGGGACTAAGTCATAGACTAGGGCAGGTGCTGCGATAAATTTGACCAATATAAAGGGCAACTGCTTAGGCATTCCCTATCGACTAGATTTTTTCTATACCAACAACATGACTGAATACAAAGCACTACTACGTGGGTTGAGAAAAGCTAAATAACTTGGTATAAATTACCTTACTATCTACGAATATGTAGAACTTATCATCCAACAAGTGAAAGGAAAATACCAAACCAAAAACCCGAGGCTAAAGTAGTATAGGTAGATAGTGTAGGATGAGATAGATAGATTTATGAACTTCAACCTATATTACATACCCAGGGATAAAAACCACGTTGTTAATATTTTATCTATAAATGCTTCTGGAGAAAATAATTTCAAATTTGATATCGAGTACATGGATAAGTTCCCCACCATCTTTGTATACCATCCATCCATCCTAGATAATATGGTGCACTTGTAAGTGTTTCAAGATGATGTTGAAATCTAAAAGATAATTATCCCCTTACTAATATGGAGCAACTATTGCAGGTAGTGGTAGGGTCATACAAAATATCCTTGCTGGATGGTTTCTCAGGTTATAATAATATTTTAGTCAACCCCGAGGATCGGTATCAAACTACCTTCACCACACCCTAGGGGACCTTCGAGTATTTGAGAATTCCATTTGGGCTAATGAATGTTGGATCCACATTTTATAGGGCCATGGACTTCACTTTCAAGGGACTAATGTTCAATATTGTGGTGGTATACTTGGATGACATTACAGTTTTTCAAAAAACCCAAGTGATCATTTCTCCCACCTGTCATAGGTTTTTGAAAGGTGTAAGGAATATGGAATATCACTAAACCCAAAAAAATGTATATTTGGGGCCACACAGGGTAAGATACTGGGACACATGGTCTCTAAAGAGGGAATAAGTATTGATCCCCAAATAAATAAGGCCATTTCCAAGATTCCCCCTCCAAAAAATCTGAAGAGTATTAGGTCTTTCTTTGGTAAGATAAATTTTGTCAAGAAATTCATCCTAAACTTTGTTAAAATTATCAAGCTGATTAATGATACGATTAAGAAATATGTAAGTATAAAGTGAAACAAAGAGAACACAAAGGACTTTAAAAATATCAAGGATGCCATCACCACTGCACCCATGATAACATACCTCGATCATTAAAGAAATTTTATCATATTTTTGTTTGCTTTAGAGCACACAATAGCTATAGTCTTGTCATAGAAGGATGAAGAGGGCAATGAGAAACCTATAGTGTTCATGATATATGGGATGAAAGAAGCCCAATTGAGATACAAGCTTGTGGAGAAATAGAAATTCACCTTAATACAAGCCCTAGAGCATTTCAAAAGTGATTTTGGTTCCAGTAAAGTAATTTATTGCATCCCTTACATGGCTATGAAGGATATCCTCACTCAACCAAAACTAGTGGGAAGTTCGTTGAGGTGGACGGTCAAGTTGCGACAATACGATGTCAAGTTCAAACCAATAAAGTTAATAAAAGGGAAAGGACTAGTAAAGTATATGGTTAGTAAATGGGGAGAAGACATGAACACCACCGTCATAGCTGACACTTTGCAATAAGATAGACCAGTGGATAGTAAATGATGTGACTAGTACAAAGACATATTATTCTACCTATAGGCCTTATCATTCCCACTAGGGAAGTCACAAAGAAAAATAAGGAGTATTAAACAAAAAGCTCAAAAATACTATCTCCAAGAGAATCAACTCTATTGGATATATCCGAGTGGAGTGTTATTGCTATATCTATTCAAAAAGGATGTGCTTAGGGTTATCAAAGAATTCCACATAGGTTTTTATGGTGGGTAATTTACCCCAAAAGCAATGACTAAAAAAATAATGAGGGCTAGGTATTATCATCCTTCTACAAGGATGTATATCAGTTCATCAAAGTATGTTATGATTGCTAGATATTCGTAGGGAAGAAGAGTCTATACACCATGCATCTAAAACTAGTGATCGTTGAAGCTTCATTTACTCAGTGGGGAATAGAATTGATAGGAGAAATAAATATGAATTCCACAAGAGGCCATAAGTGGATAGTCACAGCAATAGACTACCTCATAAATAGGTTGAATCAACCCCCTTAAGAAAATCAACAACGAAAGTCATTGTCAGTTTCTGGAGAAAACATCTTGATCAAATTTTGGATGCTTAGAAAGCTAGTTATAAATAACACTAATTATTTCACTTCTTTAAAAATGGTGGATTTTTGTGCTAAATACAACATAGAACTATCTCACTTCGTAAGCTATTATCCTTAGGAAAATGGTGTAGCAAAATATTTCAATAAAAATCTCATAACTCAGATTAAGAGGTCAACTGGAAAGAATAAAAGAAGCTGGGTCAATGGACTGAAATATGCCTTGTGGGTAGATAGATTATCAGTTAAAAGAGCCATAAGTAAATCACCATACAATTTGGTTTATGGGTAAAGTGCACTTCTAGCACTGTAGTTGGGTAGCCCTCTCCCTGGTCCTCTAGGATCACAAAAAACCCAATGCTTTACAAAAAATAATGGACCAGATTATCAAATTAGAAAATAGAAGAGAGACAGTCACAAAGATGGCCCTGCAGATAAATAAGACAACATAATTTTTAAATAGAAAGGCAAGAGAAAAGCCCTTTGTAGAAGGTAACGTAGTGCTTTACTGGGATCCTAAAAATTATAAGCAAGGTGAGAAAGGTAAACTCGAGCCTAAATGGTTGGGCCCTTACCATATTGCTCAGAAAATTGGCCAACAAACTTATAAGCTATATGATTTAGAAGGAGAAGAAATACCCATACCAGTTAATGGCCAACATTTAAAGCTATTTTGTTCTCTCTATGAGGGTGAAAGAAGCTAAAGTTTATTCATTTCTTATATATATATATATATATAAAAGGATTTGTGTATGTTTGTAGATATTCAGGTTTTTATTTTAGGTCCTAGATTTATTTTTATTTTATTTTTAGTTTAAGGTGGTTGGAGGTTACACCCAGTCAACCCAGTGATTCTGATATCCTTACGAAAATTCATTTAGCCTCATAATGTCATCCGTTCCCCTGTCCTAGTTTAGTGCCTGTGTTGGACTTGCAAGCAACCCAACTTAATTTTATCTCCTTTTCTTTTATTTTTTAGGTTAGGAATAGTCAGGAGTATTCCCATCATTTTTATTTAGTTGTATCTTTTTTAAATGTTAGGTATTTTTGTCACTAGCCTAGGCACACATTTTTTTTTGAAAAAGCATGCAAGTTCACATGCCCCATTTTGACCCATATGACATTTTTTTTTTGAAGTGCATGAAAGTGTTAAGGGTGCATGAAACTCGTACGTCCTATTTTGACCCGTACGCTCCATTCCTTTGAATTGCACAAAATTATTAAGGGCATGCAAATCTTGCATGCCCTTTTTTTAGTTCATGCTCTCCATTCCTTCGGAGTGCACAAAAGCCTTAATGGTGCATGAAGATCATGTACCCCCTTCTTGATTAGTGCACTCCATTCCTTTAGATCATATGAAATACTTAAGGGCATGTGAAGCTCATGTGACCCCTTTTCGGTTCATGTGCTCCATTCCTTCAGAGTGCACAAAATCCTTAAGGGTACACAAAGCTCGTGCACCCCCTTTTTGGTTTGTGTGCTCCATTCCTTCAAAACACACAAAATATTTAAGGGCATGCGAAGCTTGCATGCCCCATTTTTGGTTCGTGCATTCCATTCCTTTGGAGTGCATGAAAGCCTTAAGGGTGCACAAATCTCACATGCCCTATTTTTTGGTCCATGCACTTCGTTGCTTTGGAGTGTACAAAGTTTTTTTTTTATCTAGGAAAGATCATGTGCTCAATCTTGATGAAAAAGAAACCATGCACTCCAATCCATGTATGATATGTAGAACCCATCATGTCGAATCAAAGTACGATCAAACATATGGATGACCTAGATTTTAAGTGTAGGTACCTGACAAAGCATATTGAAGTAGCTATTCTCCCGCATCGACAAAGGATTTCTTCATGCACCAAACTCCATGGTATGTCAAACAAGACCCACTTAGCCAATAATAAATTAGGGTTACACCTCATAGTCATTACTGTAGTTATAAAAGAGAAAGGGTGGTGATTTCCTACCAACAATATCGATGAGGGTATTCAAAGTTGGTGCATGCAAAAATTATAGGAAGTAATAGTTGTAGAATAGATACGGGCTCATAATATACAAAGAAAGGCTAGAAAATATCCAAAGTTCATAATACCACCCTAGGTTATTCTCTATGAATGGATTCCATAAGCGCTACACTGACTGGAGTGATGGATATCAAAGTGTATATAGAAATAATTACAGGCACCTCACTAGTCACAAATAATATGGTAAGGGCCAAGGACCCTAAGGCATTTATGGCCTAGCCTATATCAAACTAGGAAATTAATTTAGACCAACAGTTAAAATTGGAGGGTGCCACCATCTATAACTTTGACTCAATGAAATAAGACAACCAACACCACCCAACTCTACTCTAGGGACTTTTTATGAGGGCACAAAGGGATAAATATGAATCAAGCCCTATCTATAACAAATAGACTACTAACCTTGAAAAGATGGTCTACCCTGATGTCTACCACTCATTAGACATCCTTGCATGGTTGGTAGTATCTTATGACCCCAAGAATAGGATAATCAGAGACCATGCCAACTAGGTTATTTTCATACTCAGAGTAGACAAAATTAAGAAAATATTCAAGCTGATCACCACAACCCTATTGTTGTATTATCAGGCACTCTCTCTTCAGTCCAACTACATGCTTAATACTTCCTTCTCCACAAGGCTTTTGAATCATGACAGGTCCATACCTTTTGGATTCTCTATATGTAAGTCCACACTGTGCCCTTGGACCCAAGATTATGCAGACATGATTAACCTTGTGTTATAAATGAAATACTTGGACCAAATTACTAATAAGGTCATGTTATTAGTCATCCAATGCAATAAGAAATATAGGAAACCCATGTACAAGTGGGAATATGTAATCAATGATAGCATAAGTCAAGATCTAGAAGCATTACAGGAAGCCATTCTGGTTGAAAGAGAGCAAATATCCCCTTTCTCATATTATTCACTTTTTATTCATCATGTGTTGGGTTAAATGGAATAATCCTTGATCATCCAGATAGGAGGGGTTGATGCTAATACTATCTAGGATAGGTTGATTTATATTCAGGAAGGTTTCTCTACTTATACTATTTTCGTTGAGAAAGTCCTCCCAATCATCCATGCTCAGCTATGTGGGGAAGAACCTGATAGAATTGGAGCTAGAATAAGGTCATTTTTATATGAAACAAATATAGGTGATTTCTTTCTCTTGGAAGAATTCACTTATATTAGGTTGTATGGAGCAAATATACCTACAAAATCACTACCTAAGCATTGTCCCGCATCCCTATCCATCTTAGAAATTACTAGGTAAATCATAGAAGAGATGAAGGTTAGGGCCATAAGGAAAAAGGGAAGAGTTCCTTGGCTGTATGTTCCTTATAAAATGGATCACTATGTGTACATGGGTTACTTTAGCCTACATCGAGCCATTTGGAACATGGATATGTACTATTTTTTAGAGGTTACATGAAGGCCTTAAAATCCTTTTGGATACCATAAGAAAACTATCATAGAAAAATTGCCTGACCTACAGGTTAACCATAGGATATATGATTTTAAGGATGTTATGCAAAAAGCCCTCAGACAGGATGTATCACTAGAGTTAGTTTAGAAAATGAAGGATAGGCCCCACAACAAGATAAAAATAGTGGGTAATTACCCTACTAATCTAAGGATGCACATAAATTTATTAGTAGAAATAATAGTTCCACTGGTCCCTATTGCATTGCCTAAGGATTTTCAATATCCCACTCTCCATATCATTAGTCAATATTTAAAGCAATTCATGGAAACTATGAATATTTGAGACACAACTCTGAGGGAGCAAGCAAAACTCTCAAATATTTCCCATACATTAGTTGAGCAACCATCAACTTCTCAAGCCTCTTGTGATTCCCTCATGATGACATAAAAATGAAACAAGATAGTGACTTGCCCTCACCAACAGACATGAGGTACAATTGTAGTATTGAATTAGGCATTGATATCACCACCAAGCAAGGCTAAACTTACACTCAACCAACCTTATATGGTCTTCACTTCCATGTTCATAAATAAAAAGGAGCATCCAATTCCCCCTAAGGCACTCAAAATGATCCAATAATTGGGAGGATTATCCAATATGGTCAGAGAGTATGAAATCCCAGTTGAAAGTCCACCCCACTCTTTGAAAAGAAAAAAAGTCAAACTTAACACCATAGCTTCAGGTATGGATAATTTTACTCTATTTAAGACAAAGGAGGTAATACAATTTACTGTTGAGGAGGAATAACAAATCAAAGATATGAAGGAAAGAAGGAATCCTAGCAAAGGATAATGTAGGTCTAGGAAATTAGTAGAGCATAGTGCATGCGATGTATACACTACCACAATTGTGATTCCTATTCCACAAAGCTTGAAATAAGCTCAAATTTATTTTTATAGAGGAGTAATAATGGCTTCAGTAGATCCTATCGATATGATGAAATCCCACATAGCCTCTCAAGTGCAAGTGGTAGAAGCCATAGAAAAGGAAGTGATAGGATTGAATACCAATGTTGCAGAATCCAAAAAACTACAACTAAGGATGGAACAATTTCAAGAAAAAATAGATAATATTAGATAACAACTACAAAATATATTGACCATCACAATATCATTAAATATTTCAAGAAAGAAATGATGAAAAGAATATAGGGTAAAATGGTTGATTTAACTGCGATGTTCTATAATATCTACACCATCAAATAAACTATAGATATTTTAAGAAATTTGTTGCAGCAAGTAGACTAGAGGGTGAATTTGATTACCCTATCTTCCAAAAATTCAATAAAAACTATATAGAAGTGAGTGAAGGGGCATTTGCATTAGGATATGGTTCTATTTGCTTTTGTGCTGAAGAATTTGCAAAGGTTTCTATATTCTTGTAGAATAGATCAAAGTGGCTGGATGGGATAGTGAAATAACTCACTCAAAAGAGGAATTAGAAAGTGAACTCAATGATTGTAGGCTTATGTTAGAAGAGTTTATCCAAACAGCCAACATCAAGGATCTCATTTTTAATAGAATCCAATAATTTGACTTTGATCAGGATCATAGTGTAGAGTTGGCTAGGAATATTATCTCCCTAGGAGAAATAGTATATTGTCTGTATGTATTATCTAGATAATAATGTGGTATGGTCTAAAGGCCAAGTGAGTAAAATTATGTAGGATGTTAGTCTCACAATGACACTGAGAGGGGGGGTGAATCAGTGTAGCTATTTTAAATTCAAATCTACAACTCTTAACGTCAAAACAATGAAAACTTAAAATCAGATAAAGCAAATATAACAAGAGAGCATTCCACAACACACGATGTAACGAGGTTCACCAATTTGGCTACTCCTCAAAAATGACTGCTTGGACTCCCGTCCAAATCCAGTCTTTGCAAAATACCAATTTTACAATCAATTTACCAGCACCCACTGGAAGGAGCACCAACTCCTGATTTATCTGCACCAATAGAAAGGAGCACCAACCCCTGATTTATCTGCACCAACAGAAAGGAGCACCAACCCCTGATTCCAAGCACCAACTCGGACTGCAATTTTGAAACTACAAGATTGACATAAAAATGCCTTCGCTTATACAAGACCCTGACTGGTCTATTGCTAACCCAACCTCTCTCGCTATTCACCAAAACACCACACACACTCACGGCTCTACTTGCTGCACTTTTATGGCCCTCTTATAGCCCTCTTGCTGTGCTTCTTACTGCACTCTTACGGCTCTCTCGGCTCTGCTTAATGCTCTCTTACAACACTCTTCTAACCCTCTTTACGCAGCACTCTTTACCTTTTTAGCAATCTAATTCTCCATGTAGACCTCCTTTTATAACAAAGTTTTGACTTTTCTCTAATAATTAACTTTATTATTCTTCTATAATCTGTAATTGTATGATTCTTCTATAATTTGTCACATATCTTATTTTGGTTGGGTTCTCTTCTTAGCTCATGCCAAAGTGACCTGTCATGAAATCGTGACACTTCTACCTCTTTTTCCTCTTCTTGGAGTTTGCCACGAAAACACATGTCCACTTCCCTCCTTGCTACTTTTCTTGCTTTAATGAAAACACATGTCGTGATATCGTGACACTTTCGCCTTGTACTCTTCCTCTTTACTTTTGTCGTGATATCGTGACACTTCTACCTTCTTACTTTCTCTCTCCTCCTTTAGTCATGAAAATGCGACATGTCGCGATATCATGACACTTTCTCTCCTTTGCTCTTTCTCTTGCCTTCGGGTCACGAAAACCCGACATGTCGCGATATCGTGACACTTTTTCTCCTTAGCTCTTTCTCTTGCCTTCGGGTCATGAAAACTCGACATGTCGCGATATCGCGACACTTTTTCTCCTTAGACTCTCTCTCTTGCAATATGTCACGAAATCATGACACTTTTTCTCCTACAATCTCTCCTTGCAATATGTCGTGAAATCGTGACACTTTTTCTTTCGTACAATCTTCCTTGCAATATGTCATGAAATCGTGACACTTTTTCGTCCGTACAATCTTCCTTGCAATATGTCATGAAATCGTGACACTTTTTTTTCGACTCTCTCTCCTGCAATATGTCATGAAATCGTGACACTTTTTCTTCCGTACAATCTTCCTTGCAATATGTCATGAAATCATGACACTTTTTCGTTCGTACACCTTCTCTTGCAATATGTCACGAAATCGCGACACTTTTTCTACTTGCCTTTCTTTCTTCCAACATGTCATGAAATCACGATAGTTTTGCTTGCTTGCACTTTCTCTCCGAACATGTCACGAAATCGTGATAGTTTTGCTTTCTTCTCAACATGTCACGATATCATGACAGTTTTGCTTTCTTCTCAACATGTCATGATATCGTGACAGTTTTTCTTTCTTTTTCTCTCTCTTCCAACATGTCATGAAATCATGATAGTTTTTCTTATCTGCTGTATATGTCGCGATATCGTGACACTTTTCTTACTTGTCTTTTTCTTTGATCTTTTGCATATGGGCCACTTCGGTTTTCTTGGACAATCACTGTACATACTCTAAGCAACCTTTGAACTCCTGTCTTTCTGCATCTGAAAGGCTTTGAACTTCCTGTCCATTGCATCAATAGATCTAACTGACTGTGTTGACAACAATGACAATACTGTTGCACTTTGCTCAACAATCTCCCCCTTTGGAATTGTTGGCAACACCAACACACGTGCAATTTCCTTGGAATTCTTCTCCCCCTTTGACAATAATACCAAAGGGCTGCTGCAGACTCCCCCTGAGTCCATGCACAACATTCTCAGGCACAAATTATTGTAGTTAGCAAAAATTACAAACATGAGCAAAAAGATAATCAAATATACAAATGCTCCCCCTGAGAATGTGGTCCCGATTGCTAGTCAATGCTTGGGAAGCGTGACCACTCCCAATTTATTGCGAAGGTACTCAAAAATTTCCTTGGGCAACGGTTTTGTGAAGATATCCGCTACTTGCTCTGTAGTTGGGACAAAATCCAACTTAACTTCACCTTTCGCAACTTTCTCCTTCAGAAAGTGATATCGGATAGCAATATGTTTTGTACGAGAATGCATAACCGGATTCTTTGAAATGTTAATGGCACTGGTGTTATCACACTTAACTAAAATTGGCTCACTGAAGTTAATGCCAAGATCTTTCAGGGTTTGCTTCATCCATAAAACCTATGTACAACACGTTGATGCTGCAATATATTCTGCCTCTGTTGTGGATAAGGAGACCGACTCTTGTTTCTTACTGTGCCATGCGACCAACCCGTCTCCAAGATAGAATGCACCTCCACTGGTACTCTTTCTATCATCGACACATCCTGCCCAATCTGCATCTGAATACGCAATAAGGGTGAAATCCTTACCTTTCGGATACCATAACCCATACTCCATAGTACCCTTCAGATACCGAAGAATCCTCTTCACGATCTGTCACATGAGTCTCCTTGGGACTAGCCTGAAATCGTGCTACCATGCAAACTACCTGCAAGATATCTGGTCTGGTAGCTATCAAATACGATAGGCTCCCAATCATAGATCTGTACATGGTTTGATCAACATCTGGAGATTTGTCATCCTTGCTCAACTTACAACCTGTCATCATGGGAGTGCTAACAAGCTTACAATCCTCCATTGTGAACTTTTTTAGCATCTCTTTCACATATTTAACTTGAGAAATAAATATGCCCTTCTCATTTTGATTAACTTGCAATCCGAGGAAATATGAAAGTTCACCAATCATAGACATTTCAAATTCTTTCTGCATCTTATTTGATAAATCTTTACACGACTCATCATTGTTGCTACCAAAAATGATATCATCTACGTATACAACAAGGACAATGAGATGGCCATTCTCTATTTTGACATACAAATTGTTGTCCACCATACCCTTTTTGAACCCTTGTTGAGTAAGATAGTTGTCTAGCCTTGCATACCATGCTCTGGGTGCCTGTTTCAAGCCATACAGTGCTTTCTTCAACTTGCAGATGAAGTTGGGATTATCATCGAGTTGGAAACCATCTGGCTGCTCAATATAGACCTCTTCTTCAAGTTTTCCATTCAGAAATGCTGATTTCACGTCCATTTGATAAACTTTGAAATTCTTGTGAACTGCTAAAGCCAGAAACATTCTAATTGCCTCTAGTCTAGCCACTGGTGCAAAGGTTTCTTCAAAGTCAATACCTTCAACTTGTGCATAGCCTTTACAGACCAATCTTGCTTTATTCTTGACTATCTGTCCATCTTCATTCAATTTGTTTCGAAAAACCCATTTAGTACCGATTATATTTTTATTTGCAGGTCTTGGTACTAACTCCTAGGTTTTGTTTTTCTCGATCTGATCTAATTCTTCATTTATTGCCATCATCCAACTTTCATCTTTGCTTGCTTCAACAACATTTTTGGGCTCAATGTTTGGATAATAGAGAGTAGTTACTTACTACTCTTCTTCTTGTCTGAACACCAACTGTGGGGTCTCCAATTATTTGCTCTCTAGGATGATTTTTCTGCCAATTGCTTGTTTTGAATTTCTTGTTTTCTTCCTCTTCTGAGACACTACTTAAATCATCTGAGTCAATTTTCTGTTTCTTCTCCATTTCCTCTTCCTCATCTCCTTCAATAACCTCTTCATAAATTGGGTAGTTTTCTTCATAGCTAATTTCTCGTTCCCTACCTTCATCAACTTTAACATCGGCACTCTCCACAATTTTCTTTAGCCTCTTGTTGTAGCATGTATAGGCTTTGCTTTTTGTCGAATAGCCAAGAAAAATACCTTCATCAGCTCTATCTTCAAACTTACCAAGATTATCTTCAGTTCTTTTGATGTAACACTTGCTGCCAAAAACTTTAAAATATCTTGTTGTTGCCTTTTTACCGAACCACAGCTCATACGGAGTTTTGCTTTCATGTGTCCTCAACATGCACCTATTTTGGATGTATACCGTAGTATGGACTGCCTCTTTCCAAAATCTGTCTGCTATTTTGCTCTCAGTCAACATAGTCCGTGCCATTTCCTGCACTGTCCTATTCTTTCTTTCTACCACACCATTCTGCTGAGGTGTCCTTGTTGCTGAAAACTGTCTCCTAATCCCATACTTTTCACAGTACTCTGCAAACTCCTCTGAAATGAACTCTCCTCCTCTATCTGATCTTAAACATTTAATCCTTTTTCCTGTTTGATTCTCAACTTGTTTTTTGAAAATCTTGAACATCTCAAAGGCATCTGATTTAAGCTTCAAAAATAGTACCCATGTCATCCTGGAATAGTCATCTATGCACAACATAAAGTATTTGTCACCATTTATGCTTTGCGTTCTCATGGGTCCACATAAATCAGTATGTATTAGTTCTAAAGGTTTGCTTGTGAAGTACTCTTTTGTTTTAAATGTGGCTCTAGTTTGCTTCCCCTTTTGGCATGAAGCACAAATGCTATTTAATGGTTTGCCAATGGTGGGAATATCTCTCACTGCCCCTTTTGAGCTGATTTTTACTAGATTGTCAAAATTGATATGACCGAGCCTCTTGTGCCACAGCCAATTTTCTTCTTCCTGTCCAATCAAGCACTCTCCTTCTGAAGTCTCTGAGAGAGTATACAGGTTGCCAGATGTCCTTGATCCAGTTGCTATCAACTTTCCATAGTTTGTTGTTCTGACTTCACAACCTTGCTTCTTGAAAATTACTTCATGACCTCTGTCACAGATCTGACTTACGCTTAACAAGTTGTGCTTCAGACCAATCACAAACAAGACTTCTTTTGACTTGATTTTTCCATCACTGATCTTAACTGATCCTTTGCCAATTATCTTAGCTCCATCATCATTTCCAAATTTTACAGAACCACCTTCATATTTCTGTAACTTCTCAAATTTTTGTTTGTCGCCTGTCATATGACTGGAGCATCCACTATCAAGTATCCATGGTGTAGATTTGTTCTGTGCTTTAAATGTTGTCTGTACGATCAAGGATTCCTTTTCTTCCTTGGGTCGCTCCTTTTCTTTCCACTCTGGTTTGATTACAGTTTTGGTCACTTGTTTTGACTTTTCTTTGTCAGTAGCCTGTGCATGTTTTTCGAGAAATTTTCTATTTTGTTTCAAACCATTTGGTTGAAATTTTCTTCCCTGATGTTTATTTGCTGCATATGTACTTCGACAATTTCTTGCAATGTGCCCAAAATTATGACAGTTATAACATTCTACTGCATAATCCATCAACGGTGAAAAAACATTTCTACTGGTAAAGTTCCTTTGTCCTACATTATACTTGCAATCAACAATCTTATGTCCATAACCATTGCATTTAAAACAATAACCATAAAAGAAATGAGTGAACCTGGGTGATGGTCTTTGCCATTTTGTAGTGGGAGCCACAAATCTTCTTCTCCTTTGATGAGTGACATTGGTGAATCCATCATTGTCAATACTCCTCTCGTGCCTGGCATTATTGCTTTCTTTAGCATGATTCATTTTTTCTTGATCAATCCTGATCTTATCTTCATTCTTTATGGGTTCTACAGTTATGGCCTTTGATCTATTTGATGATTCTCCTTCGATGAAGCCCAAACCAAATTTGATGCCTGTAGTCCTTTGGCTATTTATAATCTTATCCAACTTTACAGAACTTTCTTCAAGTTTGTGATAACAACTCACTTTTTGATTCATCTCTTCTAGCTGCATCTTTAAACCAACAATCTCTTCTTCTAACTTATTGCACTCATCTATTTTCATGGTTAATTGTACTTCGATATCTTCAGATATTTTCTTAGATTCGTCTATCTATACTTTCAAGTTGGTTATGATTTCATTGGCATCCTCAAAATTTCTTGAAATTTTCTTATTCTTTTTCCTTTCTATACTCAGCTCTTTAAGTGCAGCGATCAGCTCACCTTCCAGATCTACTTCAGCCTCAGCCTCAAGTTCTTTATCACATTCCTATTTTTCCTCTATTTTTTCTTCTTCGAATGCCATGAAAAGAGCTTCACCTGTTTCTTCTTCAGAATCCTCACCGGAGCTATCTTCTGAAGGACTGACATTCTTGGATATGAAACTTTTCTTCTTGAAGTTGCCTTTTCTAAAATTTGGTTTCTTCTTCCAGTCACTTCTTTCTTGGTGTGAACCTTCATCACTTTTGTTTTTCTCATTAAGTGGACATTTAGTTGCAAAGTGCCCAATGCCTCCACAATTGAAACACTTAAATGGTAGCTTTCCTCTGTATTTTCCTTTTCCCCTTATTAGTTTTCGAACAAAGTTTGCTTCCATTTCATCTGATGTCTCTTCTTCCTCGGATTCTTGTTTTGCTTTTATATTTTTATGTGCTTTAAAAGCAGCTTCTCTATCTGTGGGTTTAGTTCTTCCTATTCTCATCTCATATGCAGTCAAAGAACCATGCATCTCATCCATACTAAAAGTATTTAGATCTTTAGCTTCTTCTATTGCTGAAACTTTAGAATCAAATCTTTGGGGAAGAGATCTTAGTACCTTTTTTACGATGACAACATCTTCCATTTCCTCGTCGAGTCCTCTAATCGCATTCATGATTCCATTAACTCTCAGACATGTATGCCTCTATGTTCTCATCGTCATTCATTTTTAATGCTTCGAACTGA
Source organism: Wollemia nobilis (assembly GCA_028583015.1). NCBI lineage: Eukaryota > Viridiplantae > Streptophyta > Pinopsida > Araucariales > Araucariaceae > Wollemia > Wollemia nobilis. Next base: position 4,662,560 of record JAQPPZ010016897.1, on the reverse strand, counting down.
GCTCGATGCGTTTGTAACTTGGCCTCCTTGATCTTGCCGTCTCCTTCATGAATGCTCCTTAGTCTGTCCCACATATCTTTTGCCATTTTACAACTCATAATTTTTATCAGTTCGCTGTCCACTAAACCGCACATGATAGCATTCTTTGCTTTAGAGTTATTCTCAAACAGTTTCTTACCGGCAACATCGGTTGGAGGAGTGGTGGGTATTGTGTATCCACTGTCTACTGACTCCCAAATGTCGTATCCCAAAGCGCATAGATATGTCTGCATCCTGAGTCTCCAAAATGCGTAATTAGTTTCATCAAACAATGGTGCTTTGTTTGATGAGAATCCTTCACCACCTGCCATTGTCTCACTTCCAAGATCACCTTAGCCGATTAAGCTTGTTCAGGAACTTGGCTCTGATACCAATTGTTAGTCTCACAATGACACTGAGAGGGGGGGTGAATCAGTGTAGCTATTTTAAATTCAAATCTACAACTCTTAACGCCAAAACAATGAAAACTTAAAATCAGATAAAGCAAATATAACAAGAGAGCATTCCACAACACACGATGTAACGAGGTTCACCAATTTGGCTACTCCTCAAAAATGACTGCTTGGACTCCCGTCCAAATCCAGTCTTTGCAAAATACCAATTTTACAATCAATTTACCAGACACCCACTGGAAGGAGCACCAACTCCTGATTTATCTGCACCAATAGAAAGGAGCACCAACCCCTGATTTATCTGCACCAACCCCTGATTCCAAGCACCAACTCGGACTGCAATTTTGAAACTACAAGATTGACATAAAAATGCCTTCGCTTATACAAGACCCTGACTGGTCTATTGCTAACCCAACCTCTCTCGCTATTCACCAAAACACCACACACACTCACGGCTTTGCTTGCTGCACTTTTACGGCCCTCTTACAGCCCTCTTGCTGTGCTTCTTAATGCACTCTTACGGCTCTCTCGGCTCTGCTTAATGCTCTCTTACAACACTCTTCTAACCCTCTTTACGTAGCACTCTTCAACCTTTTTTTAGCAATCTAATTCTCCACGCAGACCTCCTTTTATAACAAAGTTTTGAATTTTCTCTGTAACTACACTGTAATTGTAGACTTTTATCTGTAATGTGCGTATCGACTTTTCAATACCTGTAATTAATTTTTGATTTTTTAATATTGATTTGTAATATCACATATCTTATTTTGGTTGGGTTCTCTTCTTAGCTCGTGCCAAAATGACCTATCATGAAATCGTGACACTTCTGCCTCTTTGTCCTCTTCTCGAAGTTTGCCTATGAAAACACATGTCGTGATATCGTGACACTTTCACCTCCTTTATTCTTGTTCCAAAAACATGTCGTGATATCGTGACACTTTCGCCTCTGTACTCTTCCTCTTTACTTTTGTCGCGATATCGTGACACTTCTGCCTTCTTACTTTCTCTCTCCTCCTTTAGTCATGAAAATGCGACATGTCATGATATCGCGACACTTTCTCTCCTTTGCTCTTTCTCTTGCCTTCGGGTCATGAAAACCTGACATGTCATGATATCATGACACTTTTTCTCCTTAGCTCTTTCTCTTGCCTTCGGGTCATGAAAACTCGACATGTCATGATATCGTGACACTTTTTCTTTTGCTCTTTCTTGCAATATGTCATGAAATCGTGACACTTTTCTTTGTACTCTTTCCTTGCAATATGTCATGAAATCATGACACTTTTTTGTCCGTACAATCTCCCTTGCAATATGTCGTGAAATCGTGACACTTTTTCTCCGTACAACCTTCCTTGCAATATGTCATGAAATCGTGACACTTTTTCTTTCGGACTCTCTCTCTTGCAATATGTTGTGAAATCGCGACACTTTTTCTTCCATACAATCTTCCTTGCAATATGTCACGAAATCGTGACACTTTTTCGTCCGTACAACCTTCCTTGCAATATGTCGTGAAATCATGACACTTTTTCTACTTGCCTTTCTTTCTTCCAACATGTCACGAAATCGTGACAGTTTTGCTTGCTTGCGCTTTCTCTCCGAACATGTCACGAAATCGCGATAGTTTTGCTTGCTTGCGCTTTCTCTCCGAACATGTCACGAAATCATGACAGTTTTGCTTTCTTCTCAACATGTCGCGATATCACGATAGTTTTGCTTTCTTCTCAACATGTCACGATATCGCGACAGTTTTTCTTTCTTTTTCTCTCTTCCAACATGTCGTGAAATCACGACAGTTTTTCTTGCCTGCTGTATATGTCATGATATCGCGACACTTTTCTTACTTGTCTTTTTCTTTGATCTTTTGCTTATGGGCCACTTCGGTTTTCTTGGACAATCATTGTACAAACTCTGAGCAACCTTTGAACTCCTATATTTCTGCATCTGAAAGGCTTTGAACTTCCTGTCCATTGCATCAATAGATCTAACTGACTGTGTTGACAACAATGACAATACTGTTGCACCTTGCTCAACATAGGAAACAAATATGTTAAAGTTTACTTTGAATTTCCATGAAGAGGATTAGACATAGATTGATTAGAAAATACAAAACATTGAAAAAGGAAAAAAAGAGTGGAGGATCTAGACCAAGAGGGAATGATCAATAATAGATAAAGTAGAGTGGGACACATTATAACATAGGACAAGGTATATTAGGGCATAGTGGAGCTTCCTACTCAATAAGATGATAATGTTAGTGCATGAGGTAGGAGATAATGCCAAATGGGGGACCACATCAAAACTATTACAATAGAACATGACTACCAGATGTTATAAATAGGATGAGGTTGTAGCAAAGAAGATCACCAAGCCTTAGGTAGAAAAAATTCTATCTAGGTATAGTCATGTGTCTTAGTGGTTAGTTGTATTTTCTCCTTTTAGTGCATCTTTTCTCTGTAATTATTTCCTTATTTCCTCCGTTATTGCCCAAGTATTGCCAAGGAATCTCAGCCAGCTCGGCCAGGATTTCTAACAATGGTGCAAGGAGTTGGAAACTCTCATACTACTACAACCAGGATAGGAATATAGAACTCTTTGTTATGATATTCAAACAGAGGAGAGATTGTAGTCACTATTACAGGAACCCAAGCACCTTGTTGGGATTTTATTATGTAAATTTTTATCAAATATAATTCCAACTCTTTCTTGGTATTCTTGTATCAATAACGTGTGTCTTACTCATTTGCATGTTATAGTATATAAATGTGTAAATGAAATTTTCTCTCACTGGTTTAATTATTTTTATTTATTGCATAATATAAATGAACCTGAATGAACCAGTTCCTATTTCTTATTTCATTTCAAATTCATGAGATATTTTAACTTTGCTACAACTTTCCAATGGATAAGGCACCAGTACTTTTTTTAAGCTAAATATTTCTATCAAGTTTGGTTAAAAAATAAATAAATATAACTCTTTAATCTGGCTGAGTACAGGTTAAAATATTATAATACTAGATGTTTAAGCTCACCTCCAGGGTATCCTTACCCGACCTAGTCTGTCTAGAGTCATAGTGATAATTTTTCCTAGGTAGAAGAAGTAGATCCACCAGAGTCTACAAATTGCTTGTGAGATCGAGGATTTTTGCAACATGACACATTTGAGAAGGAAAGCATAAATTCTCTACAATATTTTTCCAGATTTCTTAGGTACATGGTTCACTTAGAACCTACTAGTATTTGTGATGGATTTGATTGATAATATGCAAGTATATGCAATGAAACCAACAATATTAGCCCAAACATATAGATATTTGTATGAGGTGTGGTGATAGAGTTGACTGGATTTGGAATGCAACTTTATATTGTAGGTTTAGAGGTGGGAGCACTTTTAGGTGGACTGACTAGAGGGATTGCAATGGAATGCAGACACAGATATGGATGAGGAGGTACCATATGCTATGAGATGGTGCTATGATAGGGAGCTTGGTAGGAGTTAACCATTCTTAAGACGATTATTGCATTATGAGGAGTCATGGGTGAGATTACAACTATTAGAGGTTATATAGTAACCATGGAGATCAAGGTTGAGGTGGGAATAGGATAGAGTACACATAAGGTGGGTATGATAAAGTATATAGACGGTTGGGTGACATGAGATAGACTATGAGTAATTTCAATACTCATAAGTTCTGAGATAGTTTGGTCTATGATAATCGGTTCTAGACCCACCTATGATCTATAGGTAGAGGAGGGGTGAGGCATTGGTAGCATCATGGGTGGAGCCAATGGGGGAGGAGTCATAATATGTGCTAATGATGGATGATGTGGAGTATGTAGGTATGACAGTCGAGTATGATACATGGTGTATCATGCATCATTTTTAGCTAGATATACAAATAGATATAAGGTGGTGATAGAGCGGTATCATTTATAGAGTTGAGTTACAACCTTGATGGTTGAGTGAGGGTATGGATACACATTAGGATCAGATGCTAGAGTGGTGGATTTAGAGGCAGAGTTGATAACATCCTAAGACATGGAGAGGATAGTTGTGGTCCAATGGTAGTAGGATATGGCTTATGTAGGAGTGTTAGAGGGGCTATTGATGAGGCATCACATAATAATACCATAAATATCATCAACTTCAAAGTCTCAAATGCATCAAGAGAGTGGATATTTAAGAGCTCCATTGATTACCCCTATAATGTCACTATTTAGGGAGCCAACAACATCATAAGCATCAAGCATGGGGATATTGCATATGGAAGAGAGGTATCTTAAGAGTGGTAGTGGGCAGTCATAGCATGATGAGGCAGATGGGAGCAAAGATATGGGCAATGGTGGATAATAGTGATAGATTATGTTTTCAATTATAATCTTTGTATTTTGTTATAGCTATATGAGCCATAATTTGTAGGCTTGGGGTCCATGATGATGATGTATGATGTAGTGGATAGAGTATCTATATATATAGATATAATTTTTGTTGGCTATGATGTTATTTTGTATGCTATAATTTGATGTGTTGTATATGATGAATGAATTAGAGGATTTAGATAATGATTGATAGAAGTAGATGAAAATGGATAGGATGGAAAAAATATGATAGGGATGGATATAAATTATTGTTTGATAAGCATTCAATAAATTTTGGTAGGCATAGGGCCAATCATGATTTTAGTGATTAATAAAGGGTGTCAACACAAGCATGAAAATATGACTATGGTAGAGGAAATAGAAAGTTTGACACAAGGTATGTGTGAGTGAGTAGGATGTAGAAGCAAAGGGGACATAATTTGTCATCTCACATGGTGATGGAAGAAGAATCTAAAAGTGTTTTTAGGGAACTCAAACACCCTAGAAACACTAATCAAGTTTATCTAGTAGTCAATTAGGCATTCTAAGATACTAAGACCATCCTAGGGAGTAAAGTCTCTCAAGGACTAGAGAGTGTGTAGTGAAATTCATTACCAATTTTGAGCAAGGTAGGACTAACCATTTGTGAATGAAGCCATTATAAGCTATCTCATCCATGAGCATACATAGGTTTATACAAATTAAGATTTCTAATATAACAAACATGTCACCATGCAGAGGGAATACTCCACTACCAGTCAAGCATTTACAACCTTAGTGGAGATAGCCCCATAATATTTCGATGTTGCTCCTTTTCCAACTAGGCATCTATAGCCTTGGTGGAGACATCTAAAATGCCCAAGGATCCATGATTGATTTTTTTTGCAATTTGTTTTTTTCATATGGATCCATGGATTTAGATTATGTGTATGATAAGATAAGCAAGGGAAACCGTTCACTTTGTGGCTAGAGCTATGCATGGTGTCATCTTCCCTAGACTCAAAATTTAATTAAGGTGTGAAATATGTGTGTGGTCCTAGAGAGAACTCGAGGTATCTAGGAATGACCTATAGCACTCAAATACTAGATGATATTTAATTAAAGTTGATTAGACCACTAGGTATGGCTGAATAACTGAAAGATCTTAAAGATTTTCCAAACCATAGTTATGGGAGAAACAAGATGTCATATGGGGGACACACAGGAGATAAATAATGGGTGTAGAGGAGAGTGAAGGAAAAATGAATGTGAATGGGAAAGATGATGATGATTATAAAAATACCCTTGACTAACACAATAAAATCATGTTTAGCAAAGAACACGAATAAAAGTAAATGAGGGTAAAAAAATAATGCTTGGGAAAATTGAGAGAGTGTAGAAGGGAATAAAACTTATGGATATTCTTTAGTTTCATCCAATTATTATGTAATGTCTTTCAGTATCTTCATTATAACTTTGACATCATGTGTTATCGATATCTCCAAGATTCTATCATGTTAAGACATTGGAGAATGGTTGGATGAAAATGAAGGATGACAAAGGAAAAAGGGGGTGATGTGGTATGAAAAAATTGGAAGTGGAAGAGGTGGTGGTTCTAGTAGATGTGACAACTATTTTAGAAGATGATGGAAATGATGAAAAAAGATGATTAAAGAAGGAAAAAATAAAAGAAGGTAAGAGAAGGGATAAAAAGAGAGATGAGGAGAATAATAAGAGAAGAAAAAGAAGGAAGAGGAACACATCAGTCCATGGTACATAACTACTCAAAGTGTGACCATACAACTAGGAGTGGTGTGGGAAAGAATAGAGAAATAGAGAAAAAAGGAGAAGTGGTATGATACAAAGGAAGGGGGAGGGGAATGATGGGATAAGATGGTGGATATTGATATATATATATATATATATATATTTGAATTTGGCATTGATAATTATATACAAGGTGATAGAACACAAAGGATCTAGGCATAAAAGGCTTGCAAGTGGATGATATTGATAGGCTCAAGCTCCTCGATCCTTTTGGTAAGCTTGTAGGCCCTAGATCCAAAATTTTGTTAGACAATGAAAGGACCAAGCCAATTGGTAGCAAACTTGTCACACAAATGGCTAGGGAGATTTGAGTTTTGCTAGTTTTCTTTAAGCACACGGTCACCAACTTGGAATTTACATGGATGAAATTTGTTATCATAGGCTCATTTGATTCAATCTTGATAAATATGAAGATGCTCAAGAGCATTTATTTGATGCTCATCAATAAGAGTGAGTTTATCGAGCCTTGATTGACATGTAGTGTCATCATCCATGAGTTCCCACAAGGAGATGTGTAGTGAGGCGATCTCAAGTTTGAGCGACATGATGGTTTTAGCACTATAGACTAAATAAAATAAATTTTCTCTTGTAGGCATGTGAATGCTCATTCGATAAGACCACAAAACCAAAGGGATCTAGAGGTGCCACTAATTATAATTTTATTTGATAGTTTTCTTGAGAATGGCATATATAGTCTTGTTGGTGGCTTTGGCCTGACCATTGCTTTTGGGATAATAAGGTTTCAAGAAGCTAGGTTAGATGTGATATTTGTTTCAAACCACTCAAATATCCTTATTCTTGAAAGGTGCCATTTTTAGAAATAATCTTGGAAGGGATGTCAAAATGACAAATGATATGATGGAGTATGAACTCTGTAATACGAGGTTTGGTTGTACTGGTTAGAGGAATAGCCTCAACCCACTTTTAAAATATTTGGTAGAAGTGATGATGAAGGTATGCTACCCTAATGAAGGAAGGGAAATCTTACCCACAATATCAAACTGCCATTATGAGAAGGGCCAAAGAGATTGGATGGGTTGTAAAGCTTATGAAGGCATGTGGGATAAATTAGTATGATGTTAGCATTTGATACATTTCTTAACGTATGCACAAGAATCACATTCTATGCTATGCCAATAGTATCCCATGCACAAAATGTGTTTGGTGATGACCATCCCACTAAAATGACCACCACATGTGCCATCATGAGCTTGAGAGATAGCCCAATTTGCTTCTTGTTGTTATAGGCAATAAAAAGGAACACCATCATAGCCATATCAATAAAGGACATCCCCTAAGAGCACATAGTGAGTTGTTTTTTGTTTAAATTTGCATTTAGAGGCTAGAAATAGATCTGTAGGGAGGGCACCAAGTTTGAGAAAATAATTCACTTGAGAGAACCAATCGTGATATGGATTTGCTTGGAAAAAATGGACATCCCATTCATCCTTAGAAGCTTCATGAAAAATAGTCAACTAAAAAATAGTGATGACATGCACATTAGTGATGTTTTGAAAAGGGTTCTATGGAAAGAGGGAACCAAGTGAAGCCATTATGTCTACAAAATAATTTGAAAACCTTGGAGAGGCTTGAATATCATATCAATAAAAATGCACTAACAACTTGTTAACAATCTACTTGTAGGACTTTAAGACCAGAAATTTGCACTAGTAGACCCCCTCAACTTGGTTAATGATGAGGAGGGAGTCTCCAATTATTTTGATACACTTGATACACATGGAAATTATAGTTTTCTCAATTATGATAGGTTTGTCATCTTTAAGGGGAGCTTCCACGAGTTGATTAGCAATGCCTTTACCCTTGATGGATTTTTGAATAATGAACTCAAGATCAATTTTTTTTAAAGCATAATCCATTTGGTATTTTGACTATTGTTGTAAGTGCAACTCATAATGTAGTGCAATGTATTTTCTTTAGCGATGACAAATATGGTATGATCAAGCATGTAATGGTGAAGATTTTTAATGGTAAAAACCATATCTAATGATAGTTTCTCTTCATACGCATACTTGGCTTCATAACCCACCAAGGTTTGACTGATATAATAAATGACCTACTCTATGTTGGCATCATTTTTATGTGCCAACATGGTTTCTAGGGTAAAATAAATGGCAAAATTGTACAAATAAAATGGAATATTGGGTCTAGGAGGAGATAAAACAAGTGGGGATGCGAGATAACACTTGATGGCATCTAAAGCATCCTGACACTCTATGGTCCATTTAAAGACAACCCCATTTTGCAAAAGGTGATTGAATGACTTAAAATTATTTGATAATTGGGCAATAAAATGATGTATTGCTTGGATTTTTCCTTGTAAGATGAAAATTTATTTAAGGTTAGTGGGGGGTGGAATTTCTAAAATGGCCTTGACTTTGTTAGATTCCACTTTGATGCTTCTATTTGAGATGATGAATCCTAATATTTTTCTAGAAGTGACACCAAATACACACTTCTTAGGTTTTAATCTCACATTGTGCTTGAGGAGCCAATAAAAAATGTTTTGAAGGATATCGATATGCTCGTGTTGTTATTTGGATTTGGCCAAAGGATCATCCACCTAATATTTGACAATATTATGCATATAGTCATGGAATATGTAAGTTGTAGCTCTATTATAAGTGGTTCCTACGTTCTTAAGGCTAAAGAGCATGACTTTATAACAAAATTCTCCCCATGGTGTTGTGAAAGACGTCTTGTGTTGATCATTGAGATTGACATAAATTTGATTGTATATTAAGAAACTATCCATGAGGAAAATCATTTCATGTACAATAGTGGAATCTATAAGTGTATTGATGTTAGGAAGAGGGAAGTCATCCTTGGAATACACTTTGTTGAGATCATACAAGTTAGTGCAGATGTGGATCCCCATTGGGTTTACCAATAGGCACCATGTCTGAAACCCATTCAAGATAGTTGATGTGTTACATAAAGCCCACATCTAAAATTTTTTGTAGCTCTTCTTTAACCATGAGGGCGATGGTAGTATGAAGCTTCCTAAACTTTTTATTAACTAGCTTAGCATTAGGATTGAGAATGATACCATGGAGAATGAGGTTAGGATCAAGGTTAGGCATATCCTTGTAGGACAACGTAAAAAATTATTTATATTCTATTAATAGGGCCATGAAAGTATTGAAATTTTAGTTGAGAGACCATGTCCAAGCTCAATAATTTGAGGATTGTCAAGGTTATAGTTGAGGTTGATGTTGATGGTTTCCTCCATGAGCATGTGGGAACCATACTCTAGATGGTGAGGGGTGGGGTGGGGATTGTACATCATTGACTTTAGCCTGATAGATGAAAGAGAAAGGAAAAGAAGAAGAGGAAGGGATGTAAGCATTTGAGGTTTAAAGAAATTAATTAGTAAGAAAGAAGTCAACAAGAGAAGGAGAAAAAATACAATCAAATTCAATGGAATTGGGGTTGATGTAAATAGGATGAGAATAATTAGTTATAAGATAAAGGAGAGAAAAGAGATTAATGAAGATCATTTTGACCTGAGGATATAAAGGAGGAGGATTATTAGAGGATAAGGTTTTTAACACAACCTTGTAGGGGAGGATTTGGGAAAGAATAGGGGGATGAGGATCGAGTTGAGGTGGTAAGGGGTAATATGGGGGTTGAATAAGAATGTCAAGATGCTTGAGAGGGAGGAGAGTAGGAAGGATAAGGAGTGGAATGGGGAATAGATGAAGATAGAAGTTATCATGGTCTAAGGGATTAGTTATGGATATTATGGAGGATGATTCCTCTTTTGAGCTTTTGAAAGTAATGGAAAGTTGATCAACTATTGGACTAACATCTATCATTACTATGGAAAGACATTGTGCTTGTCAATTTTAGCCAAAGTATAGTAATTGGATGAAACAAGGTTTTCTTGCATTACAAACTTCGAAGAAGGCCAAATCCTATGGATTTATTTTGAAATAAAAGATTAAGGAAAAGAGTAAAGGAAGAGAAGTAGTAAGGGTTTAGGGAAATATCAAGGGTAAAATAACAAGCAAAATTGTGGATGGGATATAGTATAACAACATTGAATCTCTCAAGATAGCATATCATTAATCTATTTTATGGTACTTAATAGATCAACCATTAGAGATTACATACATAGGTTCTTTTAACTCACTACATTAATCTTAATCATTCCAAGGATTCATACAATTAACAATCCAATAGGCAATATGGATATTACTTTAACAAAATACACTAAAGGTTGAATGTAACAAAATTACTTAAAATAAAAGTATTATGCTTCTAATCATTCCAAGGACTGTAAATATTAGCAATCCAATAGGTAATTCAAATATAGAACTACTTTAACAAAATAAACCAACATTATAGTGTAACAAAAATGACTTAGAAGAGATCATTCATATAAAACTTGTAAAAGTAAGCACCATGGAGACCAAATAGCTCCCATTTCGTTGATCAACAACAATTACAATGGGATACTAGGCAAGGACTATAGAGCAAACCCTTTGAATGAGGTTTGAACTCATATTTGTAGATTATAATTTCAATTTTTCTTGAAGGAAATTTGAATAGTTATTTTAATGACAATTTGGAGGGATAGCTAGAAATGATGATGTGGCAATATTTTATTTCATCTTGAGCATAAATCTAAACTAGGCCCATCAATATGCAACTATTTTTTGTCGATGGTTGTATTAATTAAGTTGTCTATTGCATTATTGGAGTTGCCCATTTTTATTTAGAGGTGAGCTAGATCTAAGATGGTGAGCACCACGGTGGTTGTAGGTCTAAAAGTGACCTGTAACTAAAATCTACTCGAGGACAAACACTTTATTTTTTCATGGGAGTCATCTTGTATAGGTGTCATGATTTCAAAAATTTATAGGCTAAACCTACCTTTTGTTTTTCTTTTATTCATTTGTGAGTATGGTTTCGGGTGGAGACTTTCATTTATGATGTCTCTTGCTTGATTGACATAGTTTTGAGTAGTGTTGCTAGGAAGTGGTCTTAGATTTCTTGACTGGCATAAATTCGGGCAACTAGATATTTTACTAGCATCATATTCTTGAATAAACCAAGTTCAAGAATATTTTTATTTTGATTTTTCTTTTTGGTTTCACACATCCACTTTACTTTGTTTATATCTTTGTCGATTTTGACACGGTTTTGGGCACCTTTTTAATTTTTCCATTGTGTGGTTTAGGACCGTGACTATAAGACTTTTGGATGATGTGGCACTTATTGTATCATGGCCTTAGAGCTTACCCGATCCTATGTTGATTTCATTTCTATTACTGACATCATCATAAAATAAAGCATGATTTTGGGTCCTTTTGAATTTTATTGCTGCTTTATCCATTCCTATGATATTGAAGTTTCCAGTTGATGTGGAAATTATTGTGTCATGGTCCCAAGACATTCCAAATCCCATGATATATTTGTACACTTAGTATATAATATGTTTTCTTGAAGGTTAAATTTCTTGCAATGTGGTCGAAATTAGACCTATAAGTTTGGTGCATCCCTAGGATTTTTGCTTGTATACTTATGAAATCAGAAGACCTATTTCCATTGGGTATGGAGTCAAGGTAGAGAATGAAATGGAAGTATGAATCAGATTTATGGAATGGAGTGAAATAAGATGAAGTTTTCAAAACATAATGTAGTGAAAATGTGTTGTGGTTTATATGTTTTAATAAGGAAGATAGATTGGCATTTTGAATGAAGGTAAGGATTAATAGGGTTGTAAATATGGAATGATATGAATGTGAGTGAGAATGAATGGAATTACTACTTTATCAGACCTTTTGAGCAGTTTTGTTTTGCTAAGATGCCCATTTATCCCACTTCATTCTTTTTGGACCATCACTTCATCAATTGCTACTTTGCTTTATATATTTGTTTGCTCATTAGGTATCGATTATTCATATAGAGGCCTTAATATTGTGTCTTCTAAAGGTATTTTTGCCTCAATATTTTCACTTTATTGATCTTCTCCTCCATAGAATATTTGTTTTACCTTTTTAAATACAACTAGGGAATCTACCCATTCTTTTTTTGTAGGAGTCTTGATCTTGCTGGTTTGATGTTTTATCCTCTTCAACTCATATATTTTTCCTAGGAAGGTTATTCATATCTTTTGGATATTTCTTAAAGCTTTGATTGTAGCTAAGCCAATCTATTTAATAGCTCTATTACTTGAGTTTATCCTATGGGTTCCTATAGCTAATCTATTTTAAACTCATCATTAGTAATTGCTTCTATCCAAATAGGATCTATACATCTTGGTCCCAGAAGCCAAGGAATCCAAGTGATAGGAGCTCCCACATGGGTTCCATGATCTTGTCAACTTTATTCTACAATATTTTGATTACTTATATCCCTTCTTACTTCAATATGTATTTATCGATCATAGCTTGGGAAGCACTTCTTGTTGCACTCCATTCCAGGATGGGAATAGCTTTGGTTGTTGGCTCAAAAATCCTTTTAGATATTTTCATTAATTTTTCTACTTATAGAAATAAATTGCCTAATCCAAAATTTTCAAATGTTGCTCTAGCTTCTTTGATGGTTTATCCATATAAATTGAAGTAATCTACAACCACGTGGGCTTCAAGAGAATACTCAAGGATCATGCTCTAGTTGTCTTTCCTCAACTTCATGAGAGTGTCTTTGGAGAAGCTAAAGATCTTTGTATTTTATTTTTTTCCCTGTAGTTGTTATTGCAATGCTTGAACCTATTTTGACAGTGTTTTATTTTGCTCTTGTAACTTATTTTTTTGCTTAGCCATATCATAGAACTTGGTTTTATATTTTTTTACTTCATGGTTAATATTTTTCTTTACATTTTTATATTATTTTGTTATTTCATCTAGTTCTTTATATTTCTCCTCTAAATATTGGCACCTATCTCTTAGTTTATCTCCTTATAGGTACATGGTGCTTACTTGTGCCTGAGAATTTAGTAGGGTATCTTCCAGTGGCAATTGAGTGATATCTACCACCTAAGTCTCAACATGATAGTCATCCAAAGTCATCTCTACTTTTGTCATGGTGACGTTTGGTGTGGCCATAGTTCTCATCTACTAATATGTGGTGGGGTCTATAGCAGTCATTTTTTTGGGAATGATAGGTCCTCTAGTTCACTTGGGCATCTTCTCTTTCTACCATTTTTGAGCATTGTGACCCATTTTTGTGAGTGTATTTATGGTAGTGGTAGTGGGATGATCTGATGGATGTGTAATGGTGATGAATGGTTGTATGAGCAAGAATGGGGATGGAGAATCTTCTTAAATGGGATGAGTGGTGATGGTTGGCAAAGTTTGAATGAATGTGGGAGATGCTATCATAGGAATGGTTTCTATTATAGAGGATTTTGTGGTACTTGCCTCCAATGTAGTACTTCTCAATGAAATAGAAGAGGTGGGAGTTATATCTAGGATAAGAGGAGAAGGAAGAGAAGCTGAAGAGTAAAGAATGTTCATACCTACTTTTCCCATCAAAATTTGTTCTATTATTTGCTCGATTATGTTTTGGGCAGTGATTATTGAATATTCTATCTTTTTCTACCTTCATCCTATGATTCCTTGGGTGACTCAATTTTTTTTTTCTATTTTATTTTGAGATGAAAGAGTAAGAGTTTTGGCTAGAGGTAATTGTTGTTGAGTAGAAGAAAGGAAGTCTTTAATCTTGAGAAATTTTTGAACTTGGTGGGAGACATTAACTTTTGTAGGATCATCATTGTAGTGGGATGATCCAGTGTTTGTGCAACCTCTATAAGTATCTTTTGTAACGTAACATATTTACCAATCCTTTGAATATTTTCTTGACTTGTTACAAACTTTACAAGTGATCTAGTAGGAATCTCTAATGCAAATCACCTAGTTCTTTTACCTTTGGTTTTGGATATCAAGGAACTTGGTAAGGGCATGCCTAAATCCAATCCTTTAGGTATTTGTTCTAATTCAATGATAGCTTAAGGACCAGTAGGCATTTTTACCAATCCTTTTCCTTTGTAGCCCATTCTACTTAATGTGTGAGCCTATAGGTGGAGTTGTTGTTGCAGCTCTAATGGAACAAAAACTTCAACCTATGGGTCTAGTTGATGAAGTTATTTTGTGATTTCCTACTGCTTGGGTATTTTTATATATTATTTTGCCACATATTATTTATCAAATGCTACAGTTTTTATCTTAGTTGTTTTTCCTTTAGGAACATTTTGTTGTGCAAATATTTCTTTTTCTATTATTGATGGTAATTTTTTTATTTTTTCTATGCTCTATACCAGAGAAGTTAGAAAATCTATTTTTTTGACCTTGGCTTTCCATGTATTTACATTTTTACCATATCTTCTAAGAAATTCCCTGTCTATTGCAATATTGATTATAGAGTTAGAGGTTTTATATTTCTCTACCTTGAATATCCACCACTCTATTACTTTAGGTTTCGACCATACAATATTTCTTACCCATGAAGCTAATTTTTGGTGAGATAGGGAATGTGCTAGATTTTGTTTAGGATCATAATATTCCTCTTGTTTGTACCAATTCCTCCATGGTGGCAAATCAAGTCATTAACTTATATTCCATTTTAGCTCATTTTGTTCATGATTATTTCTCAATATTTCAACCTCTGGTCTTCTTGTATTTTGAAAGACATGTGGCTTGCCTAAGTTAATTAAAAATAATTTATATTTGAATTTATCTATAGGATCATATGCCCATCTCTATGGTATTTCTTTTAACCATAAATATTATACTTTTTTATCCAATTCCTCTACTTGACCTTTGGAGTTCACAATGATTAGACCATAAGTAAGTGGGTATTCACAAGTACTTTTCTTATTTATGCCTAAGCCATAGGTCATATTGATGTAATTTTTCTATCTAAAATATTCCATTACAAAGATATTATCAGTTACATAGTATGATAATAGAAATTGTTTTCTTATGAATCCATATAGCTTGATAATAGTACCATTTGGAAGGAAATATCGATTTCCATATTTTGCATGTTTGGCCTATAGTAGACTCTTGAATTGGTTAGAAAAACAAGAAAAATTATAGAAAATGATTTTTAAGGATGGACCCAAGAATTCCCTATTAAAATGATAATAGGATTCTGATTTTTCTAATAAATTTGACCATTCTACCACTGGGATATTTTTTCCTTCATTGTCAACTTTGTTATGAGCTACCCATGGTATGGAGTCTACAGTGTGATAGAAGAACAACCATGCAATATGTGAGTAGTAGCAAAAATTTCCATGTGGACATAATTATAGCTAAGTCATCTACTCATGAAACTTTTCACACAAGAAATCGACCCAATCAAATAAAATGGGGTTCTATGTAAATTATGAGTTAGACTCATCATAGTACCTAGGATTAGAAATGGTATAGGCTATTTCTATTTGATATTCATGGACCTCCCTATCTAAATATAAACCAAAACTGATCCCTAGCATGGAATATAGCTTTAGGATTTTGAAATCTAAGATTTTCAGTGGGGTTTTCAAGAGTTTATCCTCAGATGAGGGTCTATGGAGCTGGGAGAGTAACCATTTTCTAAATTTATTTACCTTTTCTAGGTCTCTTTTATACTCATAATATTTTCTTTGGATATGGACCTTGGTAGGTTTGGTATTTAAAGCATCTCTAATGCAATTTGGAGTCATATGGAAAATAAAATTTCCCTTAGCATCTTGAACCATTTTCAATTGCACATTGTAATATTTTGAGATGGCCAAAGCCAACTCTAGACAAGGATGAATAGATTTATGGATATAATGAGACAAGAAAGAGTAATAAGAGAATGCACTAGGAGTATTAGGAGACACACCTTTGGCTATTATTTTTTCAATAGCTTTGCATAGTTTATTTAGATTCTTGAAAGACAGTTTGATGTCCACAATGTGGCACTATTGATCTTGGGGATTTTTCTTCATATTGTTGTCTACTTTGGTACTTTTGGCCATTATTTTAGAAGAGAACAAAACTCTTTATGCTTTATTTTCTTACTTTCTTGGGTTCTAAGTACTTCATGTATAACTTTATATTTTTTCTATTTGATCTCACCTTGTGAAGCTATATCTAATTTGAGGATTGCATTCAAAACATCACAGTAATCATCGAACATTAATTGTAGTAGTTGTTATATTTGAGACATGCATTTTAAATTATTATTCGATTTTGTGTGAATATTGCTGAATTAGATAATTGTCTTGTTGGCATTATTCACAAATGATGGTAGATCAATATGATGCTTTTGTGCTTATTTTTTCTTGCTTTTGCACTTTTATATCTGTATGATTTTTTATTTTTTTTGTTGGCAAAACACTTAATACTTGTGGTTACACTTCTTACAAAGTCTTTTAAAAGGTAGACATTTACTAAGATTGGAAAAACATGACTATCTTTGTATGTCAGTTCATATGCATTAAATTATTATTTGGTGGTAATATGATATGGTCCTATCTAGAATAAATTAAAATTTTCATGATTACCAAGTTTTGATTTATCTTCATATTATTTGACCATGAGATCACCTATATAGAAATACTAAGATGTCTTTTTATCAAACCACTTCTTGGTTGCAGTGGAGTGACATTAGAAATTGGAGTAGGCCTTTTCCCTTTGTTCTTCCAATAATATCAATTGTGCTAGTCTAGCCTCTATTGCTTCCATATTGAGAAGACCCAATTGAGTTAACATTTTTACAATTAATAACTCCAGGTGAATTAGGAGAATGACCTCTTTACCATAGACTAACCCATAGGAGGAGGTTTTTAGTGACTTATTAACTATGATTTTGCTTTCCAAAATTTCTTGGTCCAACAATAAGTGGCATCCTCTTTTATTTTATTTATTTATTTTTTTAGTGATTCTTAGGAGGTTTTTATTGGTAGATTTAGCTAATTTTTTCCCTTATGCATAATAATTAAAATATGTTTTGAGATATATGCTATATCTTATAGAAAAATTAAAAACATGGATCCAATGAAGGGAGTCCCATTATCACTTACTATTGCATTTGGAATACTAAGCATTGTTATCATATTTTCAACAAACTCAATTACCATGTCTTAATTAGCCACCTTTATAGCGACTACTTTGGTTCATCTAGTAAAGTAGTTGGTAGCCACAAGAATGTCCTTGTGACCAGCTAAAGAATATGTGATGATGAATCCAATGAAATATAGACCCTATTGTTGAAATGGTTCTTCTTTTATAATTGGTTGCAAGGGTAATGAAGCATTTTTGTTCCTTCCAATCAACCTTTGGAATTTTTTATATGATCGAGCTACTTTAAAATAGTCTACAAAAATGGTTGGCCAGTTATAACTTGCTCTAAGAATTTTGGTAATAGTGGTCTATCTTGAATAATTTACACCAAATAAACCTGAATGAAACTCAATTAACACATTCTCTTTTTCTTTTGTTTTTATACACTTTAGAATCACTTCATCAAAATTCTTTGAGTTCAAGCCTTCTGGTATAAAAACATACTTTAGCACTTCAAGTATAAACCTTCTTTTTTGTGATGAATTTAGTATTTCTAGACATATTCTTGTCTGGAAATAATGTATTAATTATTTGACCCAATCAAATATCTCTACACCTTGCCCAAACTTGGGCATGCTATTTGGATCTTCATTTATGCACATATTATAGCCCTTCTTTGGTGAAGTTGCTAGATGTTGCTATAATGATCTACCATTCACAAGTTTGGTGGGGTAAGTCTCTACATAATATTCTTGTATCTTAGTTACCCAATCAACTCTTTTATTATTGACTTCCCCTTGAATGATGAAATTTTAGACATCTACATGAACTACATAAACTATGGTATTACTTTGTGACAAGTAATGCCTAAAGAATTCATGATTGCATATACCTATTTTTCTATGAAGTTGTACTTATTTTTATAATGATAGAAATTTTAGCTTAGAAATAATACTGGATGTTCCTCTTTTTGAGCATCTTTCTATGTTAATACTACAACATAACTGTCTTCAAATCCATAAGTGTAGATGATGAAATCCTTGTTGAAATTGGGGTTGATCAATATTGGATCTTTTGTGATAGCTTCTTTGATCTGTTCAAATGCTTCTCTCCTTTTTTGGGTCCATTCAAATATTGCATCCTTCTTTAAGAGTTTAGTCATGGGTTTCACAATTTGTGCAAAATCTAAAATAAACTTATGGATAAAATTAATCTTTCCAAAGAAACATTATAAAGCTTTCTTATTTAGAGGTATGGAGAGGAACATGATGGCTTGAATTATTTTTTGGTTGATCACCATAACTTATTTGGAAATGACACAATCTAAGAGCTTGCCTGAGCTTGATGAGGTGTGTGATTTTGAATGTAACTCACATAATTGACTACCTCGACCCAAAACTTGGGGGTAAATCCCGTGAGTGCATCATACAATTTTCTATTTCCTTGAGTGTTCTATTTTTCTCTTAGCTACACCATTCTATTGTGGTGTATGTTGGATAGAGCATTGATTTAGAATCTGATGAAGGGCCAATAATTTTGAAAACTCCATACTAAAATATTCCTTCCCATTATCTGTGTGAAGCTTTTTGATGCAAATCGAATATTGATTCTTAACAAAATCCTTAAAGAATTTGAATATGGTAAAAATCCATTCTTGAAATTGAGAAAATATACTCAAGTTATCCTTTAAAAATCATAAATAAAGGTGTGTGCATACTTAGCTCCCAAAAAATATGTAGGAAAAACCATCAAGCCACAATGCACTAACTCAAGATGGGAAGAAGCTCTCCTGGACTTACCTTTGGAAAAATGATCTTGATGTTGTTTTCCAAGTACAAAAAATGAAAAAAATCCATAAATAGATGAGACCTTAGGTAATATAATGACCATATCATGAGTTCTTAAATCCTTCAAATATCTGTAATTGATATGGCCAAATCTCTCATGTCAAATCTTGCTTTCTGAATATACAAGGGCCACAAAGAAAGTACCTCCAAGTGAAGAATAAAAGCCCTAAAATTTATAAAGACATGATATATGGTCAACAAATCCTTGTGCAACAATAGATTTTGGGTCACTCAAATCTCTAATCTTAGCTTCATGAGGTGTAAACAACACAGTTTTGTCCCCCATAATGATAAATTTGGTAAATAGAGAGAAAATTGGTGGAAATGCTTAGAATATAAATAACATTCTTAATGCATCCACCATAAACCTTTATGTCACTATTTCCCTTAACTAAAATGGAAGAACAATATCCAACCTCAATGCAAGATGTAGAAGTAGAACATAAGGTGGCAAATAACTCCCTAGATGAAGTCATGTGATGAGTTGCTCTACAATTCAAAATCCAATCCTCAAAAATAGCCTTATAGATTTTCCAAAAATATTCAAAACCTTACCTTTATATTTTGAAGGAGTGAAGGATAATTTTTTATTCTTAAAGGCTTCCTCTAAGTCTTGTAACTTTTTCCAACACTTCTCAGAATAACCATTGACTCCGTAATATGAACAAGTAATATTTGACCTATTTTTGCTTTTGTACTACTTAGGTTTATGATTAGACTATTTGGAGGATGACTCTTTTTGATGTGATTCTTTGGACTTTTGATGAAATTAAGGAGAAGGGAAAGGATTAGGTTGGGACTTAGACTTGGACTTTCCCTTGCCTTTGGAAGTGGAAGTGGAAAATACAACAAATGCCTTATGTGAGGAGGTGTAATGCTCAAAGTTAAAAACTTTGGATTTTTACCTTAAAATACTGACATAAAACTTCTCAAAATTAGACATTTTATGATCAGAACCCATATAATCCATATTGGAAAAAAATATAGAGGCAAACATATGGAATGGACCCCTAAGTTTTGAAAAGATCATGAAAATATATTCTTCATCCATTTTAGTTTTTTTACTACCCTTTAAAAGTGTGAGAAAGTATTGAAACTTAGTGAGAAAATTACCCATAGATGGAAATCATATGGATTAAGAGAACTAAGTTCAGCATCAACATGTAAAACTCTCATAGTGTCCACTTTCCCAAATAGTGACTAAAGATTCTACCAAATTTAAAATGAAGAATCACAATCATTAAGATGAAACAACAGATTGTCACTCACATGCATCCCAATTAATCCCTTACATTCATCCATTTTGTAATGAGGAATAAAATTATGATACTATTTTATAACTTTAGGTAGCTCTTCTTGAATTAATCTTGATAACCCTTTAGATTGAATAAGTTTCATCACATGTGACTTCCATATGTGATAATTATGTGAGTTAAGTGGCTCAAAATACTCTAAACCCATTTTTCAATCACAAGAAATATAATGCAAGATCCACAAATATGGTGTTCAAATCGACACCAAGACATCCCATACAAAATATTTTTATTCAATGCTTCATAAATAAGAGCCCCTCCAAAATAAAATGCCTTTATAATTCAAATGTTACAAAGAGTATATGTTAGATATGAAAAAGAAAAAAGTTTGAGTAACTTCACAAAACAAATATTTTACACAGTTGTTTTCAAATGCATAGAACTACCAATAAAATATATATATATATATATATATATATATATATATATATATATATTTTATATATTTATTGTTTTGTAAAAATTATATTTTTAGCAAACCTTGTTAGTAACTTAAATGCAGATTTGAGTTCGAAATTTGGAAAAAAATTGAAAGTGGAGAAAATAGATTATAGATCTTAGAAAAATAATTTTACAACAAGCAGTATCAAATATGCAATAAACCAAATATTTCATGGATTGTGTGTAAGAAAAACTTGAATACAATTTCTTTCTATGTATATGATAATGGTTTTTAGTGGTAGGAAGTGATTGACAATAGTTCTCGATCAACGACGATCAGGGGAATAGGTTCATCGATGGTTCTACAATTATTAAAATAGCAAAAAAAAAATCAAGGAAGAGACAATAGTCAATTATTTTGGTGAGTGGGATGAACCTTTAATGATTTGGTAAACATGATCAAGAGGAGCTAATGGATGTGTGACAAGGTAGGAGAAAGAGACACTCCATTGGAAAACATCTATAAGATAACTTCTTACTAAATGAATAAATCAATTGAAATATGGAGAATCTAAATTAAATACTTCACAATCACTTAGAAAGGGTAGATCTTGTAGCCACTTAGAGCAACTCCACTAGAAAACATCCCAGAGAATGGGGGACGTGTGGATGGGAATGATCACCTTCTGTAATGATCAGAGAGGAACTGAAAGGGGGATGGTAAGTTGGATGGTATTCGACGAGTGCAGAGAAGATTTTTGTAGAAAAATGAAGGTATAACATCAATTATTTATCTGGAAGCATGGTTGAAAGAAGTCATTGTTGGCTATAGCATTGAAAACTACCAGATAGACCCTTAGTAGAAAGAAATAAGTGTATATTGTTTTTAATTATCTCAATATGTTGTTTTAAATTTGTAGTTCTCAATGCGTAGTCGATTGGAAATGAGATTTATATATGAAAACTATCTCTTTATCTAAAAATATCATGTAAGTTGACCGAGATATTACTTTGAGATCGAAGATCAACAAAACTATAGTATTTTGGTAATATGCTTTAGGTCAAATCTTGAGACTTAAAACTATTAATATTCAAGGTTTCACCTACTTAGGATTCATGAATTTGTTAAGAAATAATCCGGTAAGGTTGGCTTTGGAATATTGGTTTTTGGAATGCTTTTAGAGAATTTTCATGATTTGAGATTGCTTTGCAGTTTTGGCTCTTGTTATCGATAGTTTTATTTAAAAGAATCAAATAAATGGTGTAGTTGCCCAATAGGGAGAGATAGCGGTATATGTGCTGATTTTGGATAAGACCTAGGATGCTTTAATATTCTTCATCTGTGTAAAAGAAAAAATATAATGAGAATCTATATATGATAGACTTTGGCTCACTATTGGCTTGTAGATGTGAGATTCATCTACCCATTTATGAATTGAGTTCTAAGGAAAACCTTAATGATAGTATAGATATTAATGAGATGATATCTACAACCTTTATTTTTGAATAAGACAAATTCTTAGAGGTTGGGGTTGCTTTGTAATCGGGATAAATGCTGGAGTAGTATGAAGGGTGGTGTTCATCATCACTCCTCATCTAGAAAGAACTAGAATGTGTTAAGTGTCAACTAAAATTATTATAGTCCAGGCTAGACTTTTATTTGTGGAGTGGAAGCCTTGGGTAATCAGGAAAATTGAAGGTCAATCATTGCTATGGAGAATGATAGTCTAGGTATGATATACGTTTTACCATTGAAACTAGGTTACACCTAGTAATTCTTACCATGGTAAGTTGCATTGGTATTTGGATATTATGATATAATTGTTAATGCTTACTATTATTACAGTAGAATGAATTAATGCCCAATAAAGTGCTTTTCATCTTACTTGAATACGAGTTAGTGAAATTGTGCTTTAAGGTAATCTTGTATTTAGATATCGTCAATGAAATGTGATATGCTCCAACCAATATTATGGTTTGCATGTAGACGATTACATGTATTCGTCATTCTATTTGGATTGTGATAGAAGAAGGTGTATTTTAATTAAGGATATTTAGAATGTTATCATGATTATGGAAATGATGAACATTGTTGTAACCTAGTGCATATGGAGTTTATAGTTGTTGTTTAATGATGTAATTGAGAACACAAATAATAGATTAGCTCATATTTAGAGCTAAGTAACATTACAGGCTTAATTTAATTCAGGTTGCATTCCAACCAGAAAGAAGATTCTACATCATGAAATCGCATGATGATAGTCTCATGTATATGCCAAAAGGATAAAATGATATGTCCTTAATAGATAAATTTTGAATAATTTATGGTATTGTAATAGGAGTGAAGATTTGAATGTAAATCCTTTAAGCCGTGATAAATTTTGGAAAGCTATAAAATAGGGAAAAATAACTAGTGGATTGGTAGGATCTATGAATTATGGGAAATTCTAGTGTGAGACAAGGCATATTGATTTCCTTTATCTCTATGATATATGTAATGATTTAATATCTCTTTATTAATGGAATGGTTATTTTGTTGCTAGTTTTCCCTACAAGGTTTTTTCCAGGGTAAATTATGGAGTTGTGTTCTTTCTTATGGATGCTTATTTATGATAGTGTTTGACAATGGAATCTTATATGGTGCAAGAATCTATAAAATGTTGAATGGATAAATGTAATGTGCCAAAAATTGATTAGTTACATGTTAAATTTGTTGATAGAACCTTTAAAGGTTTATGGAATTAAAATGATGTCTTTTGTTAGCATATGGATTTGGTTATGTGTTTAAGTTTGCTAAATGATATAAGGCGGGTAAATATAGGAAGTTAAAATAGACTTAGAGTTTGATAATTTCTTGAACAAAATCCTTTTAGTTGATGGAACATCTTCTTAAATAATGGACTAGTTTAAAAGTTGTGAATTTCATAGTTTGAAATAGAGTGCAAGATGTCTTGTGGATTAAATAAAAGAAAGATATGCACAAGGAATTATAGGAAAGAATGCCCATAATAGAGAATGGATTTCTAATTAAAAAGAAAAATAAATTGGAACTATTGCTACCACGGAATTAAATCTAGAATTGGACTAATTAATGATGACTAGTTTCACTAAGGAAGTGAAAGGGATAGTCAATTTTTTGGGCACTAAATTGACATCAAGTTTTACTTGACACTACGACTATCTATATTCCAATTTTATATCCAGGAATGCACACGATAGTCATAGATCAACACTCAAAATTGGATGGACCAAAGGCAACTTCAATCCAACCTCTAGAGTAGGTTGGTTCCTTGTCAACTTAAAATGGTGTTGACATAATTAGAGCTCAACTAGGGTTTTGAGAAAAGGATTAAGAAAGATTTAGGGTTAGAGATATTATAAAAAATAGTGGTCGGATAGGCTAATAGCATAGGCAACTACAACAAAAGCTCCCACAAACTATTTCCAGTGTCCCATCACTTAAGATTAAATGTACACAATCCCATAAAATCTTCACACTTTAAAGCATAAAAAGAGATATATTGCAGAAAGCAATTCCAACATCTAATATTGATAATCCAAATTAGCATAATAGACCAATAGTTATATTTAACAAAAATAAACTTCCTAACAACACAGATCTAACCATGAATAGATTTCAACTACTCTCACAACTAGTAATCCAATAAGTTGGAATGAACTAACCATTAAAGTATCAATAGAAATGCAACTCAAAGCTTTGAACCTCTTGCACAAATATGGTGAAGATGATATATTTTGAGTCAATAATCAGAGTAATGCTCTTTCCATTAGCTCACAAGAATATTTATAGTAGGGCAAGAAAACACACTAGAGCCAGCCCTTAGGGTTCAAACTCTATTTATAGTTTGTAAAATGAAATAAAATTAAGGAGACATTACAAAGATCATAAATTTACAGCTCAAAAAAGAGTTTTATTGGCATTGTATTACTGCTTGAAGAAGTTCGAGAAATCCATTGTGAGTAATCTGCCATTAAAACTTGGCTCTCTACAACTTGTTGGTTCTTTGATGGTAGTTGGTATTTAGGTTGTTAAAGACCACATCTGATCCATAGATCATTCTTGGAAGCTCGCTCCACCATATATCTACAATTGCTTCTAGTTATCATTTTTGAACCCTCCGATGTTTCATCTTCCTACCCTCCAACTGACTATTCTCTAGTCCGACAAGAATTCACTTTTAAATACTGCAATAGTGTTAGAAAACTCTAGGCTGTTGATATCCATCATGGACGGTTGTGATTAAACCTCTAAAAATACTCTACAAATTGGTGAGAAAAGACCAAAACACTATTTTGCACTTTTAAATTGCTGACATCATCTTTTGTGGCCTTGATTTTGTGGAATCGAATTCTGGAATAAAATGCACTAAAGAGCAAGCGGGATGCATTCCACTATCAATCCGCTTACTAAATTTTCTTTTCTATGCTTTGGATTCAAAAAAAACACAATATGCACAAAAGAGTATGTTGATGTCACCTTTTCCTTGGTCAAAATGTGGAATCACCAATATGCACCGAAGCTATTGCAAATAAGACTTCATCGCCAATCCGCACCCTTTGTAGTGTAAAACACCCTTTTTCACCATTTCTCTCTAGAGCTGGTGTAAGATACCCTTTTTCACCATTTCGCTCTGGAGCTGGTGTAAAATACCCTTTTTCAACATTTTGCATCCAATGTAGTTCTTTCTGACTTTATGTCACCAATCCACACCAAAATACTCTTGAGACTCAACAAAATTGAGCTTACCGACACTTAGTCACTAGAACAAAGAACAACAATCGTCATTCTACACTTCTTTTCATGCTGACATCACCATCACCCAAAAATTTTACAAAATTGGGATTGGCCTAGAATTCGCTTCCAAATACACTATAAACCGAGTGAAATTGAATTTAGCTCATTTAAGATTAAAAAACACTAAGTGTTGAGTAGATTGGGAAACTCTCTTTGCAGATCCACTCCAAAATACACTAGAAAATTTACAAAATGAAAATTTCATGCCTTAGAATAAAATATTCAATACTTTCTAAGGATGTGGCCATTTTGGGCCTACATTCTGGTGCCTCCCAAGTGGATTTTCTCGCAAAGCCATAGAACTCAGAGTCTTATCCATTGGGCATCAGGATTCAAAAAAGCTTATCTTCAAAAAATGTTTCAAAGAATAATTTCCATATAAGCATCATCCTCTGAAAACTTTATGGTCATATTTGAGGATAAACATTCATATCGAGACCATGCTGGAAACACAAATATCTCTGTCATTTTCCTCAAAAATGCTTCAAAGAATAATTTTCATAAGAACATTATCCTCTAAAAACTTCATGAACAACCTAGAGGATAACTTGTTCTGATGAAGATCATGCTAGAAACATAAAAATCTTTGTTGTTTCCTTTAGAACTACTCCAATGCTTTAATAAAAACATAGCTATGCTTTCCTTGTAAATCCTTTTCATAATACATGATATAAATGCCTTCACACAAAACTTGTTGTTTTATGTGTCTCTCTAGACTCATGCTTTTATTATTTCTTTCTGACAATGTTAGAGTAAAAATGAATCAAACAAAATACAAAACTTATGAATGCATATGTACAAAATAAAAATTGTTAAGTTTGTGTCCTTTAAAGGTTTGCAACTCTATCTAGCTCTTCTTCTTGATGGGCCTCTTCCTCATAATTATCCTCTAGATCTTTCTTAGCTTCTTCCTCAGGTGAAGTTTATTCTTTATTTTTCTCTTATGCACTATCACAAAACAACTACACCATCAGTTTCAAAATATACATGGCTTGTTTCCAGATTGCTTTAGAGGGGTTGGAAGTTTCCTTCATCTTCTTATAAATATACTATAGTTCACCAATATCTTCATAGTTAGCAGCACTTTATTTGTTTACCAAATCTTCCATTAGGTCTCTAAGCCTACTAAAATCAATAATTATTTGTGAAGCTTGTTCTTGATCAATTGGTTCTTTGAGAGCATCAATTTTAGACACATATTGTAAACTCTCACCAGTTCTCTTCTTAATTTCTTCTACTAATAACAAGTTGTGGTCTTCCATCCATAGTCATTTGAAACCAATCTGAATCATCTACTTATTAATATCCACTACATCCTTTATCACTCCTTCAATTTTTTCAAACAATAACCAAGACTTTTGGAGTGCTTTGTGCTTCTTTACCATAATTATGGTAGTAATTCTAGCAATGTTCCACTCCTTACTAGGAATTGGCTTAGCAGAACCACTAAGTCTAATGTCCACCAGTTTGTGAATTTGCTCAAATGGAATCACCATAGGTTGTAGCTCTCTAGTGAAATTATCTATATCCTTCTGAATGCTTTGCAGTAGGTGGATGGCATCATCCAAATAATCAATAATAATCTGTAGCCTTGAGCATTTCTCTATAACTTCATAGAGTAGTTATTTCCTCACTTTATTTAGTCTAGCCTTGGAAAAACCTGAAGACTTAGCCTTTTTAATTTGCAGTTGTTGCTTTAAACTCTATATTTCCTTGACTTGTTCCTCATTTTTTTCTTGTAATCTTCAATCTGCTCCTTGAGCTTATTGGCTTCCTAAATTTTTTTTTCCAGTTCTTTGCTTCTTTTCTTAGAGCCATATCCACTTGTTTCTGGTTATCAATGGTCTTCTGAAGCTTTTCTATTTTCTTTTCCAAATTATCCACATTTTCCTTGAATATATCATTTTTCACATAAAAATGTTTCCAAGTGAGATTTGGCTATGACCAATTCATCTTCTACAGGTAGGTTTTTAGTATCTTCTGTATACTCTTCTATACGATAATCTTGAGAAGTCATCTCAATTTTAGGCTTGCTCACAAGGGGAATCATGGATCTAGATGTCATTTTATTTGAAACTATATCAACAAACATGCTTCTTCTCTTCATGGTCATCCTATTAGAAGGCTTGGATAGCTTATCTACCTAAAAATATTGAATTTTTGATGAAGTTTCCTGTTCCTTTTGAAAAATTGCCTAGGTAGGATAACTCACATAATGAGGAGAAGAGGCTAAAAGGTATGCAATAGTAGAATCAATGGTTGATAATGGCTTAGAAGATGTAACTACAATGGAATCTATGACCACAGTGGAATCTATGACCACTGTTATTGTTGCAATTGGTAGACTCATGGAAGTGGATGCAAAACTTATAGGTGGGTGAGTGGGTGTATTCAAAATAGTTTGCTTCTTAGATGAGGGATGTGGTTGTAATGGGAAGGATGGAAATATGGGATATGATGAAAGGGGAGCTTTATATGATGAAAATAGAATTTTAGGTGACCTTGGAGGAGATCAGTTGGTTTACCCCTCAGTACTAACTGATGAAACAAGGGGAGAACTATGAGGGGGAGAAGAAACCTTTGTTTCAATTTAATGCTCAGAAAGAGAAGGAGATTTCTTAGGGGAATCCATACGAGGAGGAGGAGAAGGGTTAGATACCATACCTTCACCTACTAATGTAGTGTGTTCTAGAGTTGTCTCTGTGTTTTGCTACTGCTCTTGTTGGATCAATTCTTCTACGGCTAAAACAGGGGTTTCTTTAATAACTTCATCCTTGTCAAAATTCTATTTTTTTTTTTATTTCCTTCTCAGCTCTTTTTGGTACCCTTTTGGCTTTTCTTTGAAAAATTTTCAAAGGGAATTATTTCTAATTTTCTATGTCTTCTTTAGACAATCCTTCATGTACTGGTTCTTCTTGTAAATCTTGTTCAAAAATAGGATTTAATTTTACTGTTGCTACAGTGGTAAAATTCAAGGGTATGAACCTAAAGGTCTCATATTTCTGCATCCAATCTATATTTGTATCTGAGGTTTGTCCACCTAGGGCTAGGCACTTGGGCCTACTCACTATTTGAATAATTCATGCACTAATAGCCCTTTCATTAGAATAGTGCATCTTACTCATCAACTATGCTCCTTTTAGGAATTTCTCCACTTGTTCAGTTGTAGGCTGAAATATCTTTAGAATTTCAGTAGCATTTAATGGAGTATCAGGATCTTCTTCTTGAACCTCTTATTCTGAATGTGAGGAGGGAGAATCTAACCTTGTTTATGACTTTATATAAATCAATACTATATTTCTCGAGTCTTTTGGTTTCCAAGTCGTGACATTCTTGTCATACTTATTAGAAAATTCATCATCAATCTTCAAACCAAACCTGGATTTCTCTTTACCAATATCGACTCTCATCCTCCACTAGTATGATATCTTGGCTTTATCCCATTTCTTCTTTTCCTTAGCCTCTTTACTAGTAGATTCTCGAGACTTATAATCTGCTTTCTTTTCTATTTTTTCTTCAAATTCCTTGATGATAGACTCCTTCAACTGATGTTTTGCATTATTATCTGGGTCAAAATCAATAATTTATTCATAGAATTCTAACCAAGGAGGGAGTTGATCCATCTTGGAAACATTCCAGTCCAACAGAGCATTTTCCTTGTTACCCTGTTCAAAATGGGGCCTGGGTTTTTTCTCAAATTTGTAGATCTTTTCACCATTTAGGGCTATATTCCTCTTATAGAACACATCATCTGGGTCATAACTCCATCTCTAAGGAATGTAAAATAGACCCAACCTATCCAGACATTGGTTAATTTATTCATTCTGCTACTTCTTGGTAATAGTTATATCATCAACATTGTGGTAGGTCAACATACATCTCCTTTTTTCTCCTAGAGCCATAGTTCAGATCTATAAATTATGCTTGCCTCAAGTATTCTAAGGCGAATAGCCTATCTGTAACAAAATGAGGTTAAAAAAAGGCTTACCCATAAAGCCATATAGTCTAATGAATGTACCCTCTATTAGGAGGTTCCAATATCTTTCCTCGGCTCCTTCTATTCTTAACAATTTCTTTGCCAAAGGAGGTAACCTAGGGTATTTCCCATACATTATTTTTAATTTTAGCCCTAAAAATTCCAAATTGAATCTATAAAAGGACTCAGTTCTTCTCAGATGAGAAGTCCAATAATAAAAAGGCATGGGATCTCCCTTGCTAGTCTTGTCCTTGACTAGAATATAGGGTATCATGTCCCTTAAAAAAACATAAAACATCCAAACAAGGCTTGAACAATACCAAAAACTAGGTGCATCAGAAATCCTCTTCATTCTTACTAATTGCTCATGTATTCTTTGAGCAAGGAAAGTTGATCAATAAAAATAGATAATCCTAATACCCTTATTCTCTACGCCTTCCTCATACATCCTTTCATTGGAAATACAGTACGCAATTCTTATTTGCCAACCATTCACCATTTTATCAGAGTCCAAACCCTCGATACAACCTAACATTGAATATAGCTATGGGTGAACAAACCGTTCAATGCAAATTGGAACCTTGGGCAATCCCTTCTTGGGCCTAGTGTCCTTGAGTTGATTATAGACCCATTTTATGAAAGACTCACCATCATTAGCTCACTTCTACAAAGAGTAATACCGATCCTGGATGGTTATTTTAAACTCTTTTGGCCTTACGGGTGATTCTACTCCTATAGCAAAAAACTAGTGATAGTTTGCAGCATTGATGCTAAATAGGGTTTTACCTATAGTGATCTTTACTACTTTTTCCATCGGGTCATAAAATTTAATGATAGCCACTACTTAATACGAATAGGGATGAATAGAACCATAAAAATAAAATGACAAGAAGGAGAGAATGAAAAATCTACCCTGAGTCGATAGAGCTACTCCTTGTATATATTATTGATATTCCTTCTAATATTCATACTCTGTATGAGGACCATATCAGTGTCTGCCATGGTTTTTGCTCTATTGATATAGTGCCCCACTATCTCTTTCACTACCTTTTTAGCTTCTTGGGTGTCTTCGAAGGTCATTTCCACAAGTATTTTTCAAATTTTCTCTTTGGAATTCTCAAAAAATATTCAATTATCGTTCTACTTTCCTTCACCCAGTAAACATTATTTTTTATCGAATGAGTGTATTTTTGTGCTTTGGCACTTTTAATTCCTCATACATGCATGTCCTCTACCATTAATGTAGCTACTAAATGAATTACCTATTGGCATGCTTCTCAAATCACACTCATCCTCTTTGGGTAGCTTGGAGGTGGCGTTCTAATTTTTGATTGGCTTAAAATTCAAATGTGCTCCATCCGTAGCAGCGTTCTTTATCTTTTCCCTCTTTTTGAGCATGGTAAATTGGAGCAATAATTTGCATACTTTCTTATTTTTGGATGTGGCATGATGCAAAATCTATTTTCCACTCAAACATACCCTTACTCTTTGGCAGATTGTGATCTTCTTTTATTCCACTTAAAATAAATTTGAACTCCAGCAGATTAGAAATTTACATCTTTCTGCTACCAAATTAGACCTTTTAAATGCATAAAATAACACATGCTTCATTCTGTTCATTCTGTTGGTGTTGTAGTTCATTTAGGCATGGATTGGAAGTTGCTCGTCATTTCGCTGCTTCCTTAGTGTATTTGAGTGCGAAATAAGAACTTACTGCATCCTTGGGAACACTTCACTTATTTTGAATTTTTTTTCTTTTCTTTTTTATACAACATGCTATCAAAACAAAACTTGATACAAAGTGCAAAAAAGAAATATGATACAAAGTATGTACATATATTACAATGAGCTTATATTTCAATCAAAATAGAGTTTAATATGAAAACCATTAACCAAAATTAGTTGTATGTTTCCCTCCAAGATCTTCGAGATGGAAAATATTGGTCTTCTTAGCCTCTACTATATTGAAAGGGCCATCCTAGAAGGATTCAAACTTTTGATGATGTCCTGGTTTTGCTCTTTTGACATTTCACTTGAGAACTGAGTCTCCAACCTGGATTTTTTTTAACCTTAGTTTTTTGTCAAACCATGCCTTGATGTCCACTGAATACTTTTGAAAGTCCTCATAGGCCCGAGTTATTTTCTCCTCCAATTGTAGTAGGTATGTCAGCTTTTTTTCCACTAGATTTTCCTTTGATTTCTCTTCTGTATTTATCAGTTTGAGTGCTGGAATTTCCAAATGGATAAGTAACACTGCCTCCTTGCCATACACCAAAGTATAAGGAGAAGTCTTGATGAACTTCTTAATAGTAATCCTATCTACCCACAAATCTTGCTCCAACATTAGGTTCCAACTTCTTTTATTCCCCTCTAGTGATCTCCTCAAAATCCTTAATAGGTTTTTGTTGGTAGACTCAACAAGTCCATTCCCTTGAGGGTAATAATTTGAAGTATTCTTAATGGTGATGCCATACTTGCTAGAAAACTCAATATATTTGGATCCTATAAAGTCTGGTCCATTGTCACTTACCAAGCCTTTTGGAACACCAAACCTTGAAATTAAACTTTCCATAAAATTGATCACAACTTCCTGGTCTGATTTCATGGTAGAATAACTTCTACCTATCTGGTGAGGTAATCTATGGTAGTTAGAATGTACTTGTGCTCTATTGAAGAATGAGGTTTGATAACCCCTATAAATTTCAGCCCCCATTGTTGAAAGGGCTCTTCCACTTGTATTGGCTTGAGGGGAAATGAAATATTCCTTGTTATCCCTACATGCCACTGGTATTTGTCATAGCTCTAGTGACTTTGAAGGTGTCAACAAATATAGTAGGCTAGTAATAGCCTGCTCTTATGTTTTTCAAAGTTGTAACTCTTCCTAAGAAATGTCCTCGAGATGGTCCTCCATGGAATTCCTCTATGATCCTTTGTGTTTTTATTTTTTAAGCACTTAAGGAGAACTTCATCAAGGTTTCTTTTATACAGGCCTTCTTGCAATAAGACATACTTTAAAGTCTAAAGTCTGTATCTTCTTCTCTATGATGCATTAAGATCAGAAGGACACACCATAGTTTGAAAGTACTTGATAATTTGGTCTACCCAATTAGATTCACCTAGATGTATTCCTTCAATATGTTAGAGTAGGTTGTTTACCTTAGCTCATGTTCACCTAGGTAATTTATTTTCCTCTTCTTTAGTTATTCCATGTATTTTCCCCATGCACTTATGTGTGGATATTTCATTTATCTTATTTAGATATTATGATATGTTACATATTTATTTCTTAGATATTATGGGGATATTTTTAGGTTTGACTATTCCTAGGAGTTATGGGGATATTTTAGGTATATTTGGAGGGTTGATATTCTTTCTCCCCATAGCGATTATAGATCTATGGACCATATCACTTATTCCTTTTGTACGGTGGATATTTGTCCTTAGCTTGATCCTATCGTTATCGTTGATCATACTTGTCTATATAATCAAGGCACCTTCATTGTACTCATTAAGAGGAAGAGGAAGTTCATTATTCATGTATGATATATGATATTCTTGCTCATTCTTTTGCATATCCATTTGTAATCTTATGCTATCAATTTGCTTTTAGATTCTTGTTTTGGTTGAATGTGGTGTTATGTTAACACTTGAGATACTTGCAGATTGGAATGATCTGATTATCATTCCTTTCATGGCATCAGAGCAATAGGTGTTGTAGTCATCCATTTGTGAGTGTTGTACAGTTGTTTCTCTTGCAGGTTCGAAGATTGGTGTGGAAGCTTCAGTTTTTGTGATCGGGTACTTGGTGGAGTTTTTTGGCCAGTTTGTGTCTCTCCTTCCATTTTCATATCATCACCAGCCTCCTAAAATATATTCTACCCATAATGCAATAGCCTCATTCCCTTGGATCTGTCCTAAGTATTTTTTTCTTAAGCATTTTATTTTTTGGAAGGGTCACCAACCCAACCCGTTTTTATATTTTGCATGTATCTCCTTATAGAAATATAATTTTTCCACGAATTTTTTTGGAGTTCTGTATATTTATTCATATGAGTTGTGCCCAAAGTTTTAGCTCATTTGGATATCTCGATTTTATGAAAACCTGCACTTTTTTATTAATATGCATATATCTTCATCAAAGATTCGAAGGTTTTGTAGATTTTTTTATAGAATATGTAAAATCAGATTATAGACCTTCCCATAAAATTTTAGAGAATTTGGAGCTGTATTCTGATAGTTAAAACGAGTTTACTATTTTTAGTAAACTCGTCATTTCAAAAGAAATATTGGGAGTTGCTCAGCGAAATTTTTTCCAGGCCTGTAAAATCATTGTTTTGATATGTTTTTAAAATTTCATATTTTTTGGATCTGTATTTAGACATTTACAATGATTTTATGACTGCACTCTCAATATTGCATTGTGAAAAAGGGTTTTTGCACTTGAACCGATAAATGGACTATTGTTATAAAGTCCCATCTTCCTTCATTTTCTATTTGTCCACTTAGCTTG
The DNA here is from genome assembly GCA_028583015.1 of Wollemia nobilis. Taxonomy (NCBI): domain Eukaryota; kingdom Viridiplantae; phylum Streptophyta; class Pinopsida; order Araucariales; family Araucariaceae; genus Wollemia; species Wollemia nobilis. The sequence goes on along the minus strand of JAQPPZ010016897.1, from coordinate 4,628,118 downwards.
GAATTTTATGATCAGCTTACTTGGTGTTCAGTATTGGTGGAGCCTACACATTGTTGTGCTTGAGGAGTCCTTTGTCTTTGACTTCCCTTGCTTTGTTATGGTGCATCCTCTTGTGCCAATCTTCCTCATTGAGGCACTTAGTTTGAAGGAGGGGATTATTTTGATAATTCCTTTGGAGACTTTCTAGAGTTCAGAGGCTTCATTTGTGCATTGATGTGATTTTGTGGTATTTTGCACCACCTTGTGACATCACACTAGACCTTTCATATTATAATGGCATTTGATTTGGGGGGCTCTTCTACTTTTGAGGACATCTTGGAAACTTCTTTTTTTAAACTTAGCATAGAGGCAAATGCTGAAAATTTTTAAGCATGGTTTAAGTTATTTTTTTCATTATGTCAAAGTGAAGGTTTGGATCCTTTGTTCATAACTCCAAAACCTAAACCAATGGTGAAGGATAAAGGAGTATAGGACATGGTTCATGAACAATTTAAGGATCTCTAACATGCTTTATTATTCAGTTTGTGGGGAGCTTCAAAAATTTATTGAGTTCACAAGAACACACCTCACCTTACTTATCATATGTTGAAAAGAAAGTTTTTACCCAAGGCACCTTCTCTTACAATTTATTGCATGGAGGACATCATTTGTGATGTTGCATCTTTGTTTTTGGAGTCACTATCTCATGATGTTTTGGATGATGAGGTTGATGCTACAGTACTTGCTTCAAATATTTTACAGGATACATCTCCACACTTGTTTTTTGTGGATGATCATGTTGATGTTGTAGCATATACAACAAATATTTCATGGCATGTTACATCCTTACATACATATGACTTCTTGGATGGTGTTGCCTCTCTCTTCATTGAGAGTCACACATGTGATTTTCTTGACATGTATGAGGAGTGCACTCATTTATTTGATTATGATGTATACATTGTATCTCCTCCATGTACTTCTTCCTTTGTGGACCCTTTTTTGGTGTGCCCTTCTTTGAGTGAGCCATCTTGTCCACCCTTTCCTTCTCTTGTTTATTTCATATTGGATGATGTACTCTTATAGGAGTTGGATACAAAGATTTTGTCTTCGGTTGGACTCTCACTTGGAGATCCTGAAGACCATGTTGATTCTTTTGAGGCTTCTAAGCCTCCACTTCTTTCTCTTACTGCTTCCATGGGCTCATCATCACTTATGCATCAGGACATTGGTGATTCTTCCTTGATGGATGCTCTTCAAACATCTCTTTCACTTTTGCACACTCATGGTTTTGTACATATTGATATTTTGGATGTTGATTAGGACTATATTCTACCCTATTTTGGTGTTGGTTTGGGCTTCTACATTCTTGGAGATTAATTTCATAATTCATTGGTGACATCTTCTTCACTTCAACTCAGTTTGAAGGATTCTACATCATCATTCTATATTTTATTCCCATATTCTCATACTCACTTGGAGTGGGAAGACATTCGATGGATGCTTCATGGCTACTTTCTTCCTCGTGGGAGACACATTGTTCATATTAGAGGCATCCACTTCTTCATAGGACTTATTCATGAAGCTCGTCATCCTAGGGGGATGTTGGGAGCACTCCTTGGCTCCATTTCTACTTTTTCTTCTCTTTCTATAGCTAGATGGTTTTTTTCCACATGGTTTTCCACCTTCTGGATACACATTGTACATGAGTACCTAATCGCCTTGTTATCGGGACTCATATTGTGGATATGCCACTTTATTTTTTGGCACCTAGCTTCACTTGAGGGGGATGTTAGAGTAGGTTGTTTACCTTAGCTCATGTTCACCTAGGTAATTTATTTTCCTTTTCTTTAGTTATTCCATGTATTTTCCCCACCCACTTATATGTGGATATTTCATTTATCTTATTTAGATATTATGAGATGTTACATATTTATTTCTTAAATATTATGGGGATATTTTTAGTTTTGACTATTCCTAGGAGTTACGGGGATATTTTAGGTATATTTTGAGGGTTGATATTATTTCTCCCTATAGCGGTTACAGATCTATGGACCATATCACTTATTCCTTTTGTATGGTGGATATTTGTCCTTAGCTTGATCCTGCCACTATGGTTGATCATCCTTGCCTATATAAGCAAGGCACCTTCATTGTACTCATTAAGAGGAAGAGGAAGTTCATTATTCATGTATGATATTTGATATTCTTGCTCATTGTTTTGCATATCCATTTGTAAGCTTATGGTATCAATTTTATTTCAGATTCTTGTTTTGGTTGAATGTGGTGTTCTATTAACACTTGAGATCCTTGCATCCTAGAATGATTTGATTATCATTCCTTTCATAATATGATTATCTTTTGTTGCCTGACAAGCTTTTATTTTAGCGGATACTACTACTTCTATTAGACCTTGGCATAGGGCCTTGCCTCTCACTAGCTTTGTGGGATGGATCTCCACATCATATTCCTGGATCTTGGTGATCTAACCAGCTCTCTTATCTCCTAGTTCACCTTGTATAATAAAGCTTATTACATTTGCATGAACAATATATACCAGGGTCTTACTTTGAACCAAATACTGCATATATTTATTTAATGACTTCACCACATCAAATATTTATTTCTCAATAAAATTATACTTAACCTAGTAATCATGGAGAGTATGGATCCAAAATAATATGGGGTGCTCCTCACCTTGATCATTATTTTGGGTGAGCACATAGGCATAAATTTCCTCAACTCCATAAGCGTAAAGAATAAAATCCTTACTAAAATATGGATTTACTAGCACTAGAGTTGTGGCAATGGACTACTTGATTATTTCGAAGGCTTGCTTCCTTACCTCAGTCTATTTGAACTCTGCATTTTTCTTGAGGAGTTCATATATAGGCCCCACCTCCTGAGAAAATTCAAAGATGAATTTCCTAACAAAATTTATTTACCCAAAGAAATATTGCAAGGCTTTCTTATTCACAGGCAATGGAAGAGCCAGAATGGATTTGATTCTATCCGGATCAATGGCCATACCTTATTTTAATACCACATGACCTAGCAACTTTACCTCATGGACTACAAATAAAGACTTATTTGTTGGATATTTTGAGTAGTTGAGTTGTCATTGATGTCAAGAGTGATTTGTCATTGATGTCATAAGTTAGTTTCAATGAGCAATGCAGAAGAAGCAGTTCCGTAATCAATACAAAAATAAAAACTGCCTCCAATTGATTAGATCCAGTTCCAGGTGGTTAGATGTGGTCCAAAGTGCAAATAAGAGACCCAAGCAAATAATATTATAATATTTTATTATAATATTAAAAAGGAAAATTTTAATTAATTATAAATTAATTAATATAATTTCATTATAAATTGATTTATAATTAATTTAACTTTCAAAGTTATTTAAGTTAATTATAACTTAATTTTAATTTAATTATAAATTAATTTATATTAATTTAAATAACCCTAAAGTGGGTTATAAGGTTAAATTAAAATCAAATTCAAAATTTTATTTAGCACCGACGTTCTATAGCACGAGGCTTTCGTGTATAAAAGGGGGCAAGAACCTTAGGTAAAATCCTCCCCATGCTATAATCGACTAATCTAAGCTTCAAAATTCATGCGCAAAAAGAGTATAAGGTTTTCACATGTTTCAAAAGGCTTTTGGAGGTAGAGGATAGGACAAATAGGATTGGGGCTCCTTTATCCTCACACAACGTTGTGTAGCATAGTTGGCAACAACAAGTGGCACTAAGACTTGCGACAGGCTAGAAGAGCAGGGTTTGAAATCCATTAAGTTTGTTTTGCAAGGAATAAGGGTGTTCATTTTTATGCCACATCGATTGGAAAGGTAGAAGAGGAAGGCTTGAGCCTTCCCCTTTGTGTGGAGGCTCATAGCCCACGTGGTGGGCTAGTGCCTCGATAAGGTGCTTGGTTGGGAGTGGTCTCACATTCAAAACCCGTCAAGGCCTTTTGCTTGAGATAAAGGTATGCATTATTAATATTTGCCAAGGTTGCATGAGGTATTTCAAATTTGCTAAGTATGAATGAAAAATATTTTTTGGAGGATTATAAAGTTTATTTTTAAATCTGATTATTGAGTATTTGAGGGAGATAAAAATATAGGCAACATTATTTTTGAGGGTGTAATTTTTGGAGGTTGTTAATTAAAGATTGGAGATTATAATGAGTAATTGAGTAATTATTTTTGTATATGTTTTGGTGATTGCTAATTTCAAAGGAGTAATAAGTTGTATATGAGTTTGATTATTTTTGTAATTGAGAAATATTTTGAGAGAGTGTTAGTGTGATATTTTATCATCTAACCATTGAGATTGGCAAAGAAGAAAATTGTGTTTAAAAATAGGTTTTGAGGTCATCTTCTTCATCAAACAAAAAGGTATGGGCACATCTTCCTAATGAGTGATTGTTGGATGTTTTGAATGCTAAGTTGGAGTGAAAAGGGTTGTTTGATAAGCATTTTTGAGTGTGGTTTGTTTGGAATAAAACTTGATTCTTGAAATCTTGTTTGATGAGCATTGTTGAAATATTGAGTAAATCTTTCATATTATTGAACTAGGGTTTGTGCAAAGAACATGAGTATCATTGTTATGTGAAGTTGAGAACTATCTTGAACTAGGGATTGTGCAAAGAACATGAGTATCATTTTATGTGAAGTTGAGAACTATCTTGAACTAGGGTTTGTGAAAGAACATGAGTATCATTGTTATGTGAAGTTGTGAACTATCTTGAACTAGGGTTTGTGAAAGATCATGAGTATCATTATTATGTGATATTGTGTTATAAGCATTGTTGGAAATAATTGAGTGAGTGTTCATATGCTTGGACTAGGGTTTGTGAGCAAGGATTGTTTTATTGAGTGATTGGTTGAGTAGAGTTGGTTGAGCCTAGTCAAGTGGAAGTGTTGAAGTGATAGTTCTAATTCTGTGAAACAAATTGTTCCATATTCTAAATTGATTTGAGAAAGAGGTTGTGAGTGTGAAGCATATTGAGTCTCTAACAATTCTCTATATGTTTATGTGATAAAAATAAAGAGAGATTGAAAGTATTGAAAATTATTGTGAGTGTGAAGCATATTGATTCTCTAACAATTATCTATATGTTTCTATGAGATTGAACAAGTTCTAGTGAGGATTTGTTGAGTAGATTTGTGACAAGTCTTAGAGAAGACTTGTGGACAGATTGGTGTGAGCTTTTGTGGAATCTTATTATACATATTTGAGGATAGATATTATTAAGCAAATTGGACAAGTTCTAGAGAGGACTATTGTCAGTTTTGACACACCTTGTAAAAATGCATAGTAGATACGGTTTTGAAAGTGCTCATTGTAAAACTCCTTTTTTTTCATAAAAAATGGTTAAGGTGTTGTGGTTCTAAAGCTTTCCCTCATAAAGCTCTAGTTTTTCTAAGCTTTTATGTACTTTTATTTTCTTACATTTTAGTTTTTCTGTACTTCTAAAGTTTTTTTTAACTTGGTATGTTGCATGCAAAATTGTATATGTTTTAGCATGGGCAATCAAATGTTAAGTTGTCACTTCCAGCTCTTCTGTTTAGGATTCTTTTCCTTTCTTAGCTAGAGGATTATTTGCAAGATAGTTGAGAGACTAAGGTGGTGAAATGGATGAAGTTACTAAGTAAAGATAAAATCTAAGCTTATCCAAAAGGAATACCTCCAAAAATTCCAAGTCTTTTGCTTAATGTAGAAAGCACTCCACAAGGGAGCACTTTCCTAAAAAGTGCTCCACTTGGGAGCGCTTTGCTGAAAAGCACTCCATAAGGGAGCACTTTACTCAAAAAGTGCTCCACTTGGGAGCGCTTTGATAAAAAGCGGTCCACTTGGGAGTGCTTTGCTAAAAAGTGCTCCACAAGGGAGGGCTTTCCTAAAAAGTGCTCCACTTGGGAGCACTTTGCTGAAAAGTGCTCCACAAGGGAGCGCTTTGTCTAAAAAGCGCTCCACTTGGGAGCGCTTTGCTGAAAAGCACTCCACAAGGGAGTGCTTTGTCTAAAAGAGCCAGGGGCATCTTGTTAGAAGGAGCTAACAAACTAAAGGAGAGGTCCACAATGCATCCTCTATTTCACCGCTCTGAAGCTATCATTGAGACCGTCTGATCGATGATCGTCATCAAAAACTTCTAACTTCAATATCAAGTTACCTGTAATTCTGGCCTGATTGTTCCAAGTCTTCGCCAGAACCTTCTGCTTTTAATGCTAAATTAGGATAAGGTAGACTATTTCTAGCTATCACCAAAATCGGATCAGCCCATCATGAAAGTGGTTGAGCATTAATGTTTCAAGCGACAACTTTCTCCTATATAAACCACTCCTTCTCTGTAACACGACATGGATAACTTCTACTAGAAAAGTAGTTGTGTACTTGAAATATGCTCCCAAAATAAAGGCTTTTGGCTATGGTTTGAGTCCTCAATCTCTGTGTATGACTTCTATTCTATGATTTCTATTAAATTAGTGTCTCTATTCCATAGTTTAATTATGTACTCTGGATTTTGTTGTTGATAGAATACTGGTCCCTGGAATTCTTGTTGGAGTTTACATAGGTTCTAAGGATTTTATAATATTTTCTATTATAAGTCATTGTTTTGATTGTTGTTGGTTCAAATAGATAAGCTATCTATCGTGCTTCCGGTCCATCACCCCAAATCTCTGGCCTTTGGCCATTTCCCATTCCTTTTCGTAATTTCCCATATCTTTTAGTATATTTCTATCCCTTATCTCCAATCCCCCATTTTTATTTTTGGAACCAGCCCTACTAGAGATTGCCATGGAGGACATTCCTTTCCTTCGGGAATTCAATGCTTGGCAGTGGGCCTAGGGCGTTGTAGACTTAGAAAACCTGTATCTAGGCCGGTTCGATTGCCAACAGTTTTTGGCATGCCCGGTGGGACTCAAACGTTCCATGTTAAACCAGTTTTAAGAAGTGATGTTCATCTTACTACTATTGAATCTGAACATCTAGTGACTCAGCTGAACTCAGTACACCTCTAAATCTCGTAGACCAGTTTAGAATCTTACCCTCATGCACATGAGGTGGAGAGTTAGAAATATAGAAGAAGAAGTAGATTTCCTTGAACTTGATATCGACACTTTAGGAGAGCATCCTAGGGTGGTCCGACCAAATATTCTGCTCGACAGGACATCATCACAAGAAGCTATCTTAGAGTCTCCTACTCTCACTCATGACAGCATGACAAAAATCTTACCTCCAAATCCATCAAATTCACTAGATCACCATAACATCTCGGTTTCACCAAACATTCATTCAAGCATTCTGAGTGTCTTGACTTCTCCAGTTCACACGACTCTGCATGCTCATATGGCGCAGCCAACACCACCCAGGAAGTTCGCTACCTGGAACCATCCCGGAGCGCTCACCCTTGTAGGCCAACACACGGTACCTCCTACAACTTTGAAGGCTCTACCTACTTATGATGGCACGGGAAATATGGTGCAAGAGCATATCCAAGATGTCATAGGATTGGTGACCATCCATCAAATCAACAATGAGGATGTCATGATAAAGTTGCTCATCCTTTCACTGAGAGGTAAGCTTCTATACTAGTACCGATCACTTTCGCCCGATACTATTACTTCATGGGATCAATTAGGAGGTGAGTTGGTAAGGGGCTTCAATGAATGAGTAGACCCATTCTCCCTCTTAAACCAATTCACAACTATTCAACACCACCCTCAAGAAGAAATCACTGACTTCAATGTTCGGTTTGAAAGAACTTGGCAAAGGGTTACCGAAGGCCTATGGCCTACACCACAACAGGCCACATTTTATTACTTAAGAGCTTTTCACCCCAGTATTAGCATGAAAATTTGACAGGCCAATGTTAATACATTCCCGCAGCTATATCATCAGGCGCTCTAGGCAAAAACTGATTTGGTGTCTATCGGGCAGTTACCTCCAAAACCTACGACCCCGATTTACCCAAATTTCCCCCAAAGCTAGTATTCGAGCACATCTGCTCTACCCAATTCTCATGCTTAGTCCAATCAATCTTGGAATCCATCCCAGAAGCTCCAGCCTATGCCTGTGCCTCAATACCAAGCATCGATTGTTCCCTAGTTACCCGCTCCAATGTAGTATCTAGCTTTATCGACACCGCCAATGCTGGCTCAACTACCTATAGTTCAAGTAGCTACTAACCAAGTAGTTGTAATCAAAGCTCAAGCTAAAGAGCTATCAGAAGTTAAGGCTTACATGAAGATTATGGCAAACCAGATGAGCACCATAAGGAAAAGATATGATGATCAAGGCTTTCATCAGAGGAGGTTCCCTCCTCCCCCGATCACTAAATATCAGGCATCCACTGGTCCTCACAGGAAATATGAGTGAAATTCAGTGGTAATGAATAGTGAAGAGGCCACCACCTCTGATTCTTTATATTGGTGCACCACATGCAATGATCCGCACAATGAAGAAGACTGCATGGTGCATCTAAATTATGTGTAGACACTGGCTTGCGGTCCATATGAACAAGTAAATATGATCAGGGAAGCTGGTCAGAATCTCATGACATCATCTGCTAAGCAAGTTTTCGTTCTCACCAGGATGGGGAAGAAGCCTATTGAGGTAGATCCAGTTTAGATGGATCTGCTGAAAGTACCCATGACACCCAAGCCCACAGCTAAATCATGGACTGGAGCTCAACCCCAGGCAAAAACTCTCAGTCCGATGGAAAATGCTCATCAGTATGACCTATCGAAGGACCACCTACCACCCCGTGTTAGAGAAAAAGTTCTTCAACCTAAAGCTACAACTTCTCAGCCACCAGCCGAAGCAAGAGACCAAGCGAGGGAGAAGCTTTGATATCCCTCACTGACTAAATGCCAATGGGTAGACGTGATGCAACAATATCAAAAGATCTACGAACCTACAAGAGGAGTAGGAGAGCCCGTCGCTTCAACATATAGTATAGTCAAAGAAATGAAGAAGGCTCCCACTAAGGTAAGCCTATATGATACCCTTCAACTCCCAGGTCAAGTTGACCTATTGCAGGAATCTCTCAAGTCCGCTCAAGACAAGGAAAGTAGGCCAACTCAGACTATGTATTCTCAACCATTAACAACTTTGGCCATAGGTAAAAATAGGCCCCCACCATTTTACCTTTCTCTTTGAATGGAGGGATGGGTCATACATAACTGCATGATCGACTTAGGCACCACTACAACCATCATGCCCAAAGCCGTCTGTGAGATCATGGGTATGGAGTACACCCACAATAGCCCTGGGGTGTTGCAGTTAGATAGAACCCCAGTGAATATAGTAGGAGTGATCAAGGATGTTCCCATCCAACTCCATAAAATACCCCAAGTCACGGTCATACAGGAGATCATGGTGGTCGACTTAGAGCCATATTTTAGTATGTGTCTTTCATGAGAATTCATAGAAAATATGGGAGGCTACCTCTCCCTCACCTACACCCACCTAGATATCCCTTTCAAAGGAAGAAGATTCAGGCTCTTCAATGAGAAGCCTACTGGTTTTCATGTGGAGAAGCTTGAGGATGAAGAAAAAATCTCAGTCTCTGTCAACTTGATGGCGGAAGAAATACAAGTCGACTTGATGGAAGAAGCTCTCGATGAACTCCAACTGGAGGATGACTTCTCCTTAATGGATTTCAATGCAGTTAATGGTATAGACTTAGGATGCTACACACTCACTAAGCCTGAGAAAGAAAAGCAAGCACACCCAGAAGTGCTCCCAACCTTAGACCAGCTTTGGAAGTTGTACTTTGATGGTGCCCGATGTAAAAATGGTGCAGGTGCATGAATTGCTCTCATCTCCCCAATTGGGGAACAAAAGACTTACTTGTATAGACTAGCTTGGAGCTGTACAAAAAATACAACTGAATATGAGGCTATGTGCCTCGAACTCAAGAAAGCTGAGAAGCTAGGCATCAAACAACTACAGATTTTTAGGGACTCCGAGCTGATCTGTAATCAAATTACCAGCAAGTGTGTCAGCAAAAAACACTACCTAAAGGTGTATCACAACAAGGTATGGGATTTATTTGATTCCTTCAATGCACTAAATGTCAAATCTATTTCAAGGGAGAAGAACAAGCTGGCTGACGTTCTAGCTTCCATCGGTGCCCGATTTTCACCAGCTGATGACATGATGCACAAACCAAAGATGGTAAGATTAATTTACCGACCTTCTGTTCCCGATAAAAAACTCCATTGGCAGGTGTTAGACAATGACGAACAACTTGTTAACTTCTTGGTCAATGAAGCGTCAACCATCGAAGAGTGAGCTCTGAATGAAGAAGACCATGAAGGCTTGATTCAATTGAAGAACAATCATATCCCGAAAGGCCTAATCATGCTAGAAAGTCTCTTCGATAGAAATGATAGGCCTATCGACCATAAGATCAATGTGGACCAGAAGGAGTTCATCAACTTGGAGTTGGAATCAGGGAAGGTCATCATGGTAGGGACCGATTGCACAGTCGAAGAGCTTCAACAAATCTAGGTTCTATGTAGATAATATCCCGACATCATTGCCTGGTGTTACCAAGACCTAAAGGGGTACGATAAGAGCATCATCCAACATACCATTGAGTTAGAAGAGGGTGTCAGGCCCTTCAGACAAAAGCAATAGCCCATAAATCCAAAGGTCAAAACTCTAATGAGGGCCAAGTTGTTGAAGATGCTCGAAGCTAAGATCATATATCCGATTAAGCATTCTTCTTGGGTAGCCAACCTGGTTCTAGTATGAAAGAAGAATGGCGATATCTGGTTGTGTATAGACTTCCAAAATCTAAATCAAGCATCGCTCAAATATCACTACCCACTACCTCAGATTGATCAAATCCTTCATGTGGTGGTAGGAGCACAAAGGTTCTCCTTATTAGATGGATTCTCAAGCTATAACCAGATATGGGTTAAAGATGAAGATCAACATAAAACCGCATTCATGACCAAGTGGGGCACTTTAGCCTATCAACGGATGCCTTTCAACCTTTCAAATGTTGGAGCTACTTTCCAAAGGGCAATGGACCTCGCATTCGGTGAACTACTCAATCATGTCATCGTAATCTACTTAGATGACATGATTGTCTTTTCTCACAAGTGGGAAGAACATGGTCTACATTTACGATAAGTTTTTGAGAAATACCGAGAGTTTGGGGTCTCCATCAACCCCAAAAAGTCAATATTTGTAGTGAAATAAGGAAAGCTACTTGGGCATCTTATCTCTAAAAAGGGATTAACAATTGATCCAGCTTGAGTAGAAGCACTTCTCCAACTCTCACCTCCCACAAATAAGAAGGTCCTGTAGTCCTTTTTTGGATAGATAAACTTCATCAGGAAGTTCATCGCAGATTTTTCCCAAGTGATAAAACCAATGGCCCAACTCTTGAAAAAGGGCACCGAATTCAAGTGGACTAACGAAAGGAGGTAAGATTTTTAGGAGATTAAAGAGTGGATTTCTCAAGATCCTATCCTTATCAACCTCGACTACTCATGAGATTTCATCTTGTATGCGGTCGAAGAACTTGAGAGTTATGTCATTGTCTTAACTCAGAAAGGTGAATATGGATATGAGTGCTCAATCGTGTTTCACAGCTAGATCATTCAGCCTCACGAAGAGAAGTTCAATTTCATTGAATGACAGGTGCATGCGGTGATGAGGTCTCTCTAAAATTTTAGGCACTTCGTGTCTCAAAGAAAAACAATCATGTATGTCATACACCCCGACGTCCGAAGCTTTATCATCCAAGGTGAGTTGGGGAATATAAAGGCGGGATGGGTTACTAAAATCCAAGAGTTTGATATCAAGATACGCCCTACCAAGTTAGTTTGAGGTAGAGTGCTCTATCAAGAGTTAGCAAAGAATGTTGCAGCCAAAGCTATGATTCCAGACTCAGATAGCCTAAATTTTGATAACAACTTAGCTATCCCATCCACTAGCGATTCAGACTGGACAAAAGACATGATCATATATTTTGATACAGGCCGATGCCCCTCACGCTTTGATGCTTCGCAAAGGAGAAGATTTTTCCTACAAGATAAAAGGTATGTCCCAACACCCAATGGGATTTTTTATCATAATATTGATGGAGTCCTTTTAAGGTGCATTAAAGAGTCCAAAAAAACTAAAATCCTGGAAGAGTTTCACTCTGGGGTTTCGGGAGGGCATTTTGCTGGTAGACCGATGGTGCTAAAAATCATCAAAGTAGGTTACTATTGGCCCACTCTCTTTTTGAATACCTTCAAAGCCAGCCAGTGTTGTGATAGTTGCCAGTGCTACTCAGGAAGAGTTAGGAATGCATCACTTCCTCTTCACCCCATTCAAGTGGAAACTCCATTCCAACAGTGGGGTTTGGACTTCATCGGGATCATCAATCCCAATTCTTCTACCAACCACAAATATATCTTGACAGCTACAGACTACTTCACTAGATGGTCGAAAGCAATCCCAACCAAGGAGGCAAGCCAGGAGGTGGTCATCCCTTTCCTCGAAGGTCTGATCACTCAATTCGAAGTCCCAGAGTCCATCATCTCGGACAATGGTTCTCCTTTCACTGGTGCAAATATTTGTGAATTCATAGTCAGGTATGGAATCTATCTAAAAACTTCATCTAACTATTATCCGTAGGGAAATGGGTTAGTTGAATCCACGAACAAGAACCTATTGCGAATTTTGAAGAAATCCTTGCAGAAAAATAAAAGAAGCTAGCACCTACTCTTGAATCAGTCCCTGTGGGCTGATCGAATTTCCATCAAGCGGTCTATCCAGACTTCACCTTATTCATTGGTGTATGGCAAAGATGTGGTCTTACCTACACACATCGAACTACCAGCCTTACAGCTTCTTAAATGGCTTGACATTGAAGGAGGCCATTTCAGTCCGATGGATGCAAGGATGGCACAAATGGTGGAGTTAGAAGAAGAAAGAGAAAAGTCATACGAAGTTTTTGCCAAACATGCCAAAACTACCAAGAGCTGGTTCAACAAGAGAACTTCTGATCGAGCTTTCAGTGTTGGAGACTTAGTTCTGAAATGGAACGTGAAGAAATCAAAGTCGGGAAACCACAAAAATTTCAATGCCTTCTGGGAGGGTCCATTCCGAGTCTCTGGTGTTCATCAAATAAATTCATTCATGCTAGAAGACATGGAAGGTGCCATGCTCTCGATTCCAGTAAATGTTTTTTTATTAAAATTTTACCACCCACTAAGACCTGGTATTCTTCTCTAGCTGATTAGGTATTTCTCATATGGAGTCCCTTGTGTTTGTATAGTAGGTTAATGTTTTTATTCCCTAAGCTTAGTTGAAAAATAGAAGGAAGGTGTTGCTTCAAAAATACCTTTTATGAGGCTTTTGGCAGCCAGGATGAGATAATTAATAGAAGAATTGTGCCCTCGAGGCCAAAATATTTTTAGGTCTAAAAGAATTTTTTTCGAGAAAACCTTTGCTTGGATTTTTTAGCCAAGATGATATAATTAGAAATAAAATCTCACCCGAAAGGCTGAGATGTTTTTCTAAAGTTGGTTTTGTGGCCAAGATGAGATAGTTAGGAATAAAATCTCACCCGATAGGCTGAGAGGTTTTCCTAGGAATGATCCGTCACTCACTTTTAAGTGATATCCCCCCCAAAAAAAAAAAATAAAGAGAGCAAAGCATTCCACAAGGGAGCACTTTGCCCAAATCTAGAGTGCTCCACATGGAGAGCGCTCCAAAGGCAAAGCATTCCACAAGGGAGCACTTTTCCCAAAGAGGAGTGCTCCAAAGGAAAAGCGTTCCACAAGGGAGCGCTTTGCCCAAAGTCGAGTGCTCCACATGGAGAGCGCTCCAAAGGCAAAGCGTTCCACAATGAAGTGCTTTACCCAAGGCAAAGCGCTCCACATGGAGAGCGCTCCAAAGGCAAAGCGTTCCACAAGGGAGTGCTTTGCCCAAATATGGAGTGCTCCACATGGAAAGCACTCCAAAGGCAAAGTGTTCCACAAGGGAGTTCTTTTCCCAAATCCAAAGCACTCCACATGGATAGCACTCCAAAGGAAAAGTATTCCACAAGGGAGCGCTTTTCCCAAAGCCAGAGCGCTCCACATGGAGAGCACTCCAAAGGTAAAGTGTTCCATAAGGGAGTGCTTTACCCAAAATTGAAGTGCTCCACATGGAGAGTGCTCCAAAGGCAAAGTGTTCCACAAGGGAGTGCTTTGCCCAAATGGAATAAATAAATAATTAAATGTCAAGGGGCACTCCATTGGGAGTCGCTCCCATTTTTTAGACGTTTTTAAGTTTTTTTCCTTAGTATAATCTTATTTCCTTGTTGTCCTACCTTTTTTCAAATATTTTAAATTTTAGTTGTCCGCTCTGATTTTGCCAAGTGTCCAAGAAGATTTTGTGCATCATGAAAGGTCATTTTCAAAACCCTAGGTTGGCATGAGTTTTAAAAGAGAAGGGGTCGTACGCCCATAAAATAAAAACATTCCTCATCCTCCGTCAGCCAAAATTGACCTTTTCTTCAAATCTACCGACACCCTTTCTAGCCAATGATAGTGAGCCTCATGGAATCGTACTTGTCCATCGTCAGTATTTAGTTTTTTAAGAGAAATCCACCCGCACGAAGAAACTAAAAATGCCCGATTGCATGCACGTTCACCCTGGCATTAATTAGGGGTGGTCTGCATTAGAGGTGGTGGTTCCAAGTAGTGGCATTATAAAAAACATAATATTTCCTAGTGAGGTTCAAAGCTCAGTTCCAAAAATATTTACTATAACACAAGCCAGAAAACCCTCTGAAGCACTCAACCACCATGGGTGAGAAAGGAAAGCAAATAACGGAAGAGACAATAGTTGAAGAAGCTCCAAAAGAGAAGAAGCATAAGAAAAAGGTCCAAAGAGATAAAAAACCAAATAATGAAGCTACGTCAGTAGAACCATCAGATTCAAAAAAACTTTGGAGGAAGAAGAAAAAGAACATCGAAGAGCTGGCGCCTTGGCAACACCCTTTCCTCCGCTATAGAGATTGCATGGTGACGAATAAAGATATAGAGCAACTGCATCAAGATATTGAGGAAGCGTACAAAAGTAACCTAGTTGAAAACCCTTTGGCATCTATACTCTACTCATACTTGTATTTTTACATGTGCACTCTTGTTCACGCCTGTCCTGAGTTCATCCATGTAGTGGCTAGGAATTATGATCCCTCGACACGGATGGTTCAAAATGCTCAAGGAGCTTCACTGTTTGCGATTACCATTGAATCTGTCTAGGAAGCATTCACTAGAGGAGAAAAGTATCCTTCCAAGATCATTATGTAAAGGTTGTACACCAATGAAGAAGCTTCCAGATATCAGCCTACATCCTAGATGAAAGATTTCATGTCGAACCAGTTAAAGGATACAATGGTGACTAGTAACCTGCCTGCACTCCCAAGGTATTTGGTTGAATTCTCATAGCCTAAAATTTACTCTATAATAGCATGGATAATAGGGTTGGAAACTAATGAGTGGGTCACTGACTAGTAAGTTGTCATGGCCAAGGATATTTTAGACAACCAGGATTATTTTCCTTCCAAGTCAAGGTCAGTTCTAGTTCGATTTATTATGACTAGGCCGAGTTCATCGTACGACAACTGCATGCATATTTGGCTTTTCTCCATGACGATTAGGGACACCAATTTAGACTCTCTTATATAATGGTGTGGTTTTTTTTTCTAGAACCAACACGAGAATTTTGTCTTCATTAAAAAATAGTAGATAGACGATGAGGGAAAGTTGTTGCCAGTTTATATTTGGACATATATTTTTACTGTAAATAATTCATATTATGTTTTCAATCAGATTTTTTTGGGCCCAGCTTTAGATTTAATTTATGGCTAGTATGAGCGTTTCCTAATAGATTTGAGGGAACAATTGGTGGAAAAACATTTGGGGGATACTTTCTTCCTTACGTAGGGTTATGTCATCAGGATATATGGGTTTTACGAAAAATCTTTTTTACTACCTTTTTACACCACTTCGTTCATATTCACTTTGAAGGTAGCCCACTAGATGGACCACACTAATCAAGAGTATGGAAAGGATCATGGGAGAAAAGTCATAATTTCCACCCCTTTCAAGTTCGGAGGAGTCAAGATAGCTCAGTGCGGTTAGAATGCAGTTCTAATCATAGCACTTGTTGAGTTTGGATTGATTTAGCTTCCCCATTAGTGGAAATGGGATCCGCTAGGTATAATACAAAAAAAGCTTAAGGTACAAGCTTTTCATAGCTACCCATAGTCAGATATGGAAAACCAATGCAATAATCCATTAGGCTTGGAGCTTGAGTGGCATGTGGATGAGATGGAACCACTACCACCTTGGTTGGATTTTTATACTATGGAGTTTGAGTACAATCCCGCTATAAATCCAGAGCAAAAGTTGACCATATCCATCATATCAAGCATAAAATTTAGGTTCCCAAAATGGTTAGACCATAAAGTACAACAATGGTGGATCATGAGGGTGCACCAAGGCAAACCCTCAGCTAATAAACTGGTGATTGATGACCAGTTTTTAGATATTTATGAAGACAACTTTGGTGTTTTCCAACCATTTTCCTTCACTGCTTTTGTGCCCAAAGTAGGGCGCCACCCTGATGAGGTTGATGACTTGGCTCACCCATGACATAACTCACCAAGCATGGGCAAAGCTATCATGAGTGCTCCTCCCTCTGTTGAGCAGGTGCCTAAAAGGAATAGCGCTCCATAAAAAAGAAAACTGAAGTGCCTCTTCTATGACAAATTGCAAAAAGGCCATGAATTGGAGCCCAAAATCCTTTCGCAATGGTGGTGCATTCAGGCACTCCAGCCCCTCCAAACCCTAATGAAGTAGCTGTAATAGAAGAGGTTATGGCTGTAGAGGTAGATCAAAAAAGACCTCTTAGCATCGAACTACTAGCTGCTCAAGAAGGTCAAGGGAGCAGGGGAGCTGAGATATCTATATAATTGAAGTATTTGTGGCTGAGGAGGTGTCTGTAGTAGAATAATTAGCTGCTACTAAACAACTTGAAGTAGTTGTGACTAGACATATTGAATACAAAGGCATCATAGAGCATATTGAAGAATAGAAGGTTGAAATTGAAGCACCTATTCAAGGAGCTCCCATGGCAAAACAAATCGAAGAACAAAGCATGGTGGATAGAGAACAAGCGGTCATTCAAGAGCCTCTAGGTGAGGAGAAAGAAAATGAGGACAACCCCAATGCTCCAGACATGGAAGAAGGTGGAACCCATGTGCTAGAATAATCTCTCATGGCCCCTTCCTCTATGGGGCTTGAAGGTATGTTATCACCCCCTTACTTTGTTTTTCCTTGGCCTTAAGTTTTGTATCACTATTTCAAACATGTTCAATCCCTGATGTAACCATGATAATGCCAATATCTGTAGCCTCTACAACAACAGTTTCAGTAGCCTTTGCCATACTAGTTTTAGTGACCCCTGCATTGAGTGCATCCCCTATTCCAAAGCTGAGCAAACTAAATTTTCAAGTTTCCCAGGCATATTTCCTATCTTCTACCAAATCGCCTATACCCCTAGCTTCCCCATTTACGTCTTACGCAAAAACCCCTAATCCTTTTGCAGTCTCTACTTCAATTATTTCTACCCCTTGCCATTCATATATTCCCCTTACCCACCTATTTGGTGCTTTTGACTCAGGAATTTCCTCAACTCCTCCCACTCCCACCACATATTTTGATTCATATGCATTCGTAATGCCCAAACCCACTGTTCC
The DNA here is from genome assembly GCA_028583015.1 of Wollemia nobilis. NCBI lineage: Eukaryota > Viridiplantae > Streptophyta > Pinopsida > Araucariales > Araucariaceae > Wollemia > Wollemia nobilis. Next base: position 4,610,373 of record JAQPPZ010016897.1, on the reverse strand, counting down.
AGCCATACAAACTCAAGCCCCTCTGAGGGTTAGTGTAGTCACTTCCCTCTCAGCTTCCTTTATAGCTCCAGTCCTATAGTTTGATTTTCCATTCCTTCCATAAATACCTATTCTTGGATTAGGGGTCCTTGAGCCTTTGTGTTGAGCAAAGTGCAGCAAACAGTATTGTCATTGTTGTCAACACAGTCAGACAGATTTATTGATGCAATGGACAAGAGTTTATTGAACAGCAAGGTGCAGCCAAAGTACAATGGATAGGAGTTCAGTGTTGAGCAAGGTGTTGCAGGAGGATTGTCATTGTTGTCAATACAGTCAGTTAGATCTAATGATGCAATGGACAGGTAGTTCAGAAGTCACTCAGATGCAGAGGATAAAGTTCAAAAGTTAGTCAGATCATGAGTCCTTAAATGATAGATGCACAGAAACAGAAAACATAATTCAGAATGAGAAGAAGAAGTCTTCAGAACCTGAGATGTCAAGAAGCGAAAAGGTTTTTTGTGAAAACCAAGGCAGTCAAAATAAAAAGTTTTATTTAAAATCATGGATAACAGATTTGAAATGGGTTTTTCTTAAAACCCAAGTTGGCTCTTCGTTTCGTTGAAAAAGATGCCCCGGTGATGAAGATATTTAATTTTAAATATTTAGTTTAAATTTTATTTTATTTAAAATTTAAATTAAAATATTAAATTAAATTAAAAGTGCCGACGTGTTACTATTTCGCGGCAATAAGCTACAGGAAGGTGACGAAGGTGGAGAAGAGTTTGAGGCCGACAAAGTTAAATCTAGGCCGACGGATTTTAGGGTTTGGCAGCCAACAATTTCTAGGGTTTTGTAGCCGACATTCTTAGGGTTACCACGACGGATTTTAGGGTTTGGCAGGTGACAAATTCTAGGGTTTCTCGATCGACGTTCTTCTAGGGTTTGTTTCTAAAATTTCTTCTATAAAAGGAAGGGTTCTTCGAGTTTGAAAGATGGGGTGTTAAGATAAAGTGCAAATGCGAGCATAGTGTTTGTGAAAGTGAAGTTCGTGTTGAGCAGAGAGCAAGTCGTTTCGATTCAGAATGAGAGCGAAGTGATAGTTCTTTGGAGTTGCAGTAAGGTGTGCGTTGCGATGAGATAATGTGCGAAGAGCGAGTAGAGTGACTTGTGCGAAGATAAGAGCGCGATGTGCAGAAGTTGTGTTCTAAGTCTGAAGTGACAGTGCGCAGTTTACAGAAGTGATTGATCATCTGAATGCAATAGAGAGTGCAAAGAAGTACAGAGAAGAGGTGGAATAGTGCGACTCATTTTGTGCAGAAGCAAGCAGAATGCAAAAAAATAGCAGACCATGAAAATTGAGGTGAAAGTTTTATTCTGTAATTTTTATTATTGTCTTCCAAGTTGTTGCTTGGATTAAGGGGTTGGTGCCTCTTTCCAGTAGGTGCTGGTAAAATAGGAGTTGGTGCTCCATTCTGTTGAAGCAGATAAAGTTAAGGGGTTGGTGCTCCTTCCAGTTGGTGCTGGTAAAGGATTATGTAAAGTTGTAGCTTTGCATTGACTGGATTTGGATGGTAGTCCAAGCAGTCTTTTTGAGGAGTAGCCACATTGGTGAACCTCGTTAAAATGTTGTGTTATGTGTGATGCTTTCTTGATGCATTTAGTATCTCTTTTATCAGCTTTAAACTGCTGCTGGTTTTAAAATCATATGTTTTAGAAATTTTAAAGAACACACTGATTCACCCCCCCTCTCAGTGTCATTGTGATTACAACAATTGGTATCAGAGCCAAGTTCCCAATTTTGGCTAAATCAGTCAGGGTTGATCTTGGATTAGTACACAATGGCTAAGAAGAATAGATCCTCATCCAAAAAGGCATCCCAGCCAGTTTCAGTTCCTGTGGTTGAGAAAATTGAACCAAAAAAGGTAGAAGAAGTGAATCCTGAAGTTTGTGATGAAAATCTTGAGGCTGAAGTAGATTTTGAAGGAGAGTTGATATCTGCTCTTGAAGAGTGGAGTATAGAAAAGAAAAAGAACAAAATATTGTCCAAGAAGTTAGAAGAATATGGGGATGAGATTGAAGATCTCTTCCTACAAGTTCAAAAGGCCAAGAAATCAGAAGAAGCCTTGAAGACACACCTGGATAATAAGAATGATGTATACAACACAAGTGAAGAGGAATATAAAAAGGTTATTGTTGATCTAAAGCTACAAGTAGAACAGAACAAAAGGATTGAAAATATTCTTAGGTCTCAGATCAATGAGAAAGAGACTGTATGCTGCCAACAAGAAGAAGAGATTGTTTCATTGAAGAAACAACTAAAAGAGGCCAATATAAATCTCAAATTTGAGAAGAGCACAGAGTTGCTAGATACAATGATAAATCAACAAAGAAGCTCCACGGCTAAGTTTGGTCTTGGATATGAAGTTGAACAACCTTCATCCTCCAAATATGCGAGAGAAGAAGAAGTCCTCGGTTGAAGGATTGAAACAAGAAAATGTTGAAGTCGAATCCTCAAAAGGAAGAAAATATCAAAGAAGATCTACAAAAAAGCAACCACAGCAAAAGAGGTTCTCTCACTCTCACTCTTTTAATAATAATGCTTTTTATGGCTATTGTTCTAAATGCAACCACTTTGGTCACAAGGCAATTTATTGTGGACTGAACAATAGATCAAAGAGTTATGCTGATAAAAATACTTCTATTTTTTTGAGTGAACACCCTGTGCAATGTTTTAAATGTAATGGCCATGGGCACATAGCAAGGTTTTGTTCAAGCACTTATGTATCCAATCTAAGGCAATACCATAGATTTCATCATACACATAGAATGCAATACAGACAGGGAATAAAACATGTGCAATGTTTTAAATGCAACGGTCAAGGGCACATAGCAAGGTTCTGTCCAAGCACTTCTATATCTAATCTAAGGCAAAACCCTAGATTTCATCAGACACAAAGAGGACAACACCGACAAGGAACATATCATGTGCATAAAAGAAAAGAAAATAATCATCCATCAAGAATGCACAAGAGACAACCCCACAAGAGAAATGTTCAAGTTCACGAACAGGAGCAAAATAGGGATGTTGTTGAAAAACCCAAGCCCAAGTTCAGGAAAGTCCGGAGAAAGACAGGAAGAAAGGAAATTGTGTCTCCTTGGATCGAAGGAGGCTACTCCGCCATTGCTCTAAGCAACTCCGGGTGGCACATCCTCAGGAGGAGCAATATTAAAGTTTTATTTTAATGCTCCTATGTATTTGTCTAGGTATCTGAGGATGAAAGGTAAGCAGTCGGGTTAATGTTGTATAGTTGTTAAAGTGTGTTTTTTAGTTTATATAGTGGTTTGTGGAAATGCCATGAAGTGTGGTGTTTAATTTGAGAGCTGTCACCATTGGTAGTTTTGAGATATGTCACTGTTGTACTGTTGATGATTCTTAATACCACTGTTCAAAATTATGAATCATAATAGTCCAGATAATTTGCTCAATGAAAGAATGCTTGCCCTAGCTGTGTATTTGTGTTTCGAGCAGCATGTATTTGTTTTTACTCTTTGATGTGAAGATTGCCAGATCTTTCATGACACCTTGGTGAATATATTTAATTCACAGATAGTTTTGTTTTAACTATTGATTTAATGCCAGTCCAAGGATAAGAAGCTTGAGGTTGAGTAAGGTGCACTACGGTTGGCCATAAAGTGTTTGACAAAATGTCTTCTTCCGACATGCATAGTTGAAAGTAAGAGTTGGCGAGAAAATTGCAGTGTTGGACAAAAATTGGTACAGATGTGAGTCACTTGTCAATTCTGTTGACAAAAGTGAAATCAGCATGTTGAATGGGAAGATTGAAGAAAAAGTTTTTTAATGAGCAGCCAGATGATTTCCAGCCTGGTGATGAATAGTTGAGTTGCTTTCATAGTGGTTGTTTTGATCAAGTTAATGCTTTTCTTGATACATGATTTGGGCTTACTCCATTGAGTTTGATTTGAGCAAGTTATTCTTTGCCTTGGTGATTTATGTTGGTGGTTGTCTTGTTCAAATACCTTTGGAAGGAAAAGGATGTCTACTAGTTTCCTTTTCATGTAGTGATTGGTTGAATGCTTCAAGGTTAATCTTGAGTTGAATGATGTTGGTTAAACCTTGTCTATAAGCATTGTTGCTAAAGCCCTAATTGGTTGAGAAAAGATGTTGGTTGTGCTGTGGTACAGTGTTTGGTACTTGCACAGAGTTGAAAGTGGATTGAGGTAGCCTGCTGGATTCTCACTGTAGAGAGAGACAAACAGCTGTCATTGGGTTCAAGCTTGTTGAGAATATATCCAAGATGCATGGTGAAGTTGTATGCAGATGTTGCTGGCATTGCAGAACAAAAAGTTGGCTATATAAGATTATTGTATGCCTTCACTAACAGTGGACAAGTTTGAGTTTGCAAAGCAACAGAGGGTAGTTGCACAGAAGACAGTGGTTCAGTCATGTTCTTACACATGTTATATTGGTGAAGTTGACGGTGATGGTGTCATTCATTGGTTATTGTTGCTATTCACATTGTTGATTTTATTGATGCCTATTATGCTTATCATGATGTTGTCAATCAGTGAAATGAAGTGGTCTTGGACTCAGGGGGAGCATTTGTGTATTTGTTTTTCTTCTTGTTCATGCTTGGAATATTTGCTAATTGTAATAATTTGTGTCTAAGAATATTGTGCATAGACTCAGGGGGAGTCTGCAAGTAGCCCTTTGGTATTATTGTCAAAGGGGGAGAAGATTTACAGGAAAATTGCACATGTGTTGCCAACAATTCCAAAGGGGGAGATTGTTGAGCAAAGTGCAACAAACAATATTGTCATTGTTGTCAACACAGTCAGACAGATTTATTGATGCAATGGACAAGAGTTTATTGAACAGCAAGGTGCAGCCAAAGTACAATGGATAGGAGTTCAGTGTTGAGCAAGGTGTTGCAGGAGGATTGTCATTGTTGTCAATACAGTTAGTTAGATCTAATGATGCAATGGACAGGTAGTTCAGAAGTCACTCAGATGTAGAGGATAAAGTTCAAAAGTTAGTCAGATCATGAGTCCTTAAATGATAGATGCACAGAAATAGAAAACATAATTCAGAATGAGAAGAAGAAGTCTTCAGAACCTGAGATGTCAAGAAGCGAAAAGGTTTTTTGTGAAAACCAAGGCAGTCAAAATAAAAAGTTTTATTTAAAATCATGGATAACAGATTTGAAATGGGTTTTTCTTAAAACCCAAGTTGGCTCTTCGTTTCGTTGAAAAAGATGCCCCGTGATGAAGATATTTAATTTTAAATATTTAGTTTAAATTTTATTTTATTTAAAATTTAAATTAAAATATTAAATTAAATTAAAAGGGCCGACGTGTTACTATTTCGCTGCAATAAGCTACAGGAAGGTGACGAAGGTGGAGAAGAGTTTGAGGCCGACAAAGTTAAATCTGGGCCGACGGATTTTAGGGTTTGGCAACCGACAATTTCTAGGGTTTTTCAGCCGACATTCTTAGGGTTACAGCCGATGACGGATTTTAGGGTTTGGCAGGTGACAAATTCTAGGGTTTCTCGATCGACGTTCTTCTAGGGTTTGTTTCTAAAATTTCTTCTATAAAAGCAAGGGTTCTTCGAGTTTGAAAGATGGGGTGTTAAGATAAAGTGCAAATGCGAGCATAGTGTTTGTGAAAGTGAAGTTCGTGTTGAGCAGAGAGCAAGTCGTTTCGATTCAGAATGAGAGCGAAGTGATAGTTCTTTGGAGTTGCAGTAAGGTGTGCGTTGCGATGAGATAATGTGCGAAGAGCGAGTAGAGTGACTTGTGCGAAGATAAGAGCGCGATGTGCAGAAGTTGTGTTCTAAGTCTGAAGTGACAGTGCGTAGTTTACAGAAGTGATTGATCATCTGAATGCAACGAGAGAGTGCAAAGAAGTACCAGAGAAGAGGTGGAATAGTGCGACTCATTTTGCGCAGAAGTAGCAGAATGCGAAAAAATAGCAGACCATGAAAATTGAGGTGAAAGTTTTATTCTGTAATTTTTATTATTGTCTTCCAAGTTGTTGCTTGGATTAAGGGGTTGGTGCCTCTTTCCAGTAGGTGCTGGTAAAATAGGAGTTGGTGCTCCATTCTATTGAAGCAGATAAAGTTAAGGGGTTGGTGCTCCTTCCAGTTGGTTCTGGTAAAGGATTATGTAAAGTTGTAGCTTTGCATTGACTGGATTTGGATGGTAGTCCAAGCAGTCTTTTTGAGGAGTAGCCACATTGGTGAACCTCGTTAAAATGTTGTGTTATGTGTGATGCTTTCTTGATGCATTTAGTATCTCTTTTATCTGCTTTAAACTGCTGCTGGTTTTAAAATCATATGTTTTAGAAATTTTAAAGAACACACTGATTCACCCCCCCTCTCAGTGTCATTGTGATTACAACACTTTGGAGTCAGAGCTGGAGTTGTCACAGCAGTTAGTTGCAGCTGAAAGTATCTATAGGGCCAGGAAGAATTCTATGAAATGGGTTAGATATCATAGGGAGAGAAAGGCTTTAGCTTTGGCATAGACATGCAAAGATTATATTTTGGATCCTAAGTCAATGGACCTGCATACAGTTTAAAAGATACCATTGGTGTGTAAGCCTTTGGGAGAAATGACCCCAACTAACTATGCTCTCAGGTATACAAGTTTCAATGTGGTTGGGATGAATACCCAAGAAAAATGAAAGAGGTTAAAGTTGACATTGGCTCTATCTATGCACATGGAGAACATTACAGGTTATGATTTTTTAAAGCCTAGTCCAAGGTTGATCAGCTACAGGAAGAATTAGTAGCAAAAAGGAGGAAGAATGAAGAGCTAGAATGAGAGTACCAAGGCCAGGTTCACAAACTTACTTCTAGAGTCAAAGAGCTAGAACGAGAACATCAAGACAAAATTTAAAATCTTAATTCTAGAGTTGAAGATCTAGAGAAGGAAGTACAAATACTTGATGCAGATAACGTTGATATTGAGGTGGCAAACGCTCATCATACTCGACAGGTAGCAAAAACAAATAAGATAAATCATCAGCTCACAGTCTGGATTAATGAGCTGGAATCCAAGCAAGTACTTGAGACACCACTACCTAGCTTACCTTCTAGGGAGTGCTTGCAAGAGATGCACTTGTACTTCTTGAGAGATTTTCCTCACAGAGCTACAAAAGGAATCAAAGCTCTCCAATTTTATAAGGAAGCACATGATGCTATTATTTTTGGAAGCCCAATTCTAAAGTCAGCCCAAGAAGATGTTAATTACTGGCTAGACTTGGCTATCCAACTTAGGAAGATAGAAGATGTACCTATTCACTTTGAGCCTATGAGTGATTTGGCCCGATCATGGGCTAATGCTACGACTACCTTGCAGTATTATTACATAAAAGTTGAGATGGCCAAAAATCTCGTTCAAATTCAGACACCCTTTTACAAGAGTGCCAGATTGCATTACGGTACTTGGATGCTCTCATCAACATTAAGGTTCTGGGTTTCATAGATACAGAGCATCCTCCTCTATAAATATATGAGTTGGAGCTCATGTGAGCTAATTTTTTTGATAATCCTGATGATGTAGACACCTTGAATACCTCCAGATCAGACGCATAGATCATAATGCTCATGACCAAGTATTCTGATATTGAATCTTGTTTAAAATAATTTGATAGGATGATGGTGTTTGTCGATCTAGAGTGAATCAGCGCTTACCGTTGTCTTATTTTTGAGCTTCAAAAACACCCACAATATTCTTATGATCATTGGGATGATGCTGCAACTATATATAAGCATGTTTTTAACAAGTCAGTGGACTAGTTTTTTCCTTAGTGCCCCTCGCCCAACAAAGAAGATGAGACAAAAAGAAAATCTGGTACAAAAGATGAATATTTATATGAACAAGAAGAAGTAACAGATGAAGAGTCTTAGCTAAGTAAAGATAAAATCTAAGCTTATCCAAAAGGAATGCCTCCAAAAATTCCAAGTCTTTTGCTTAAAGCATAAAGCACTCCACAAGGGAGCACTTTCCTAAAAAGTGCTTCACTTGGGAGAGCTTTGCTGAAAAGCACTCCACAAGGGAGTGCTTTACTCAAAAAGTGCTCCACTTGGGAGCGCATTGCTGAAAAGTGCTCCACTTGGGAGCGTTTTGCTAAAAAGTGCTTCACTTGGGAGTGCTTTGCTGAAAAGTGCTCCACAAGGGAATTTTTTCCTAAAAAGTGCTCCACTTGGGAGAGCTTTGCTAAAAAGCGCTCCACTTGGGAGCACTTTGCTTAAAAGAACTCCACAAGGGAGTGCTTTGTCTAAAATATCTAGGGGCATCTTGTTAGAAGGAGCTAAAAAACTAAAGAAGAGGTCCACAGTGCATCCTTTATTTCACTGCTTTGAAGCTGTTATTGAGACCGTCTAATCGATGATTGTCATCAAAAAATTCTAACTTCAATATCAAGTTCCCTATAATTTTGGCCTGACTGTTCCAAGTCTTCATCGAAACCATCTATTTTTAATGCTAAATTAGGATAAGGTAGACTATTTCTGGCTATCACTGGAATCTAAATAGACCATCATGAAAGTGGTTGAGCATTAATGTTTCAAGCAACAACTTTCTCCTATATAAACTAATCCTTATCTATAACACAACATGGATAACTTCTACTAGAAAAGTAGTTGTGTACTTGAAATTTGCTCCCAAAATAAAGGCTTCTGGATACGATTTGAGCCCCCAATCTCTGTGTATGACTTCTATTATGTGATTTCTATTAAATTAGTGTCTCTATTCCACAATTTAATTTTGTACTCTATATTTTTCTGTTGATAGAATACTAGTCCCTAGAATTCTTGCTAGAGTTTACATAGGTTCTAAGGATTTTATACTATTTTCTATTATAAGTCATTGTTTTGATTGTTGTTGGTTCAAGTAGATAAGCTGTCCATCGTGCTTTTGGTCCATCACCCCAAATATCTAGCCTTTGGCCATTTCCCATTCCTTTTCGTAATTTCCCATATCTTTCAGTATATTTCTTTTCCTTATCTTTAATCCCAATTTTTATTTTTGGAACCAGCCCTACTGGAGATTGCCACAGAGGACATTTCTTTCCTTTGGGCATTCAATGCTTGGCAGCGGGCCTAGGGCATTTCAAACTTATAAAACCTATATCTAGGCCAGTTCGATTGCCAAAAAGGACTTGTGGACAAATTAGTGTGAGATTTTGTGTAATCTTACAAGTATTTGAGAAGACTTGTGAGCAGAGTTGATTGATTTATTTGTTCAAACCTTGAGTTAAGGTTTGGGATAGATCTAGCAGAGTTGATTTTTGATTGATTGAAGTTTTGTGTTAATGCTTGAGGATAGATATTGAGGATATATTAATGCTAGACCGAAGGATTATATTTAGTGTATATTTGAGGATAGAGTTTGGTGTATATTTGAGGACAGGTTTGTGCCAGACCAGAGACAGAGATTGAACATATTTGTGCTAGATCGAAGGACTATGTTTAGTACATATTTGAGACAGAGTTGAGAGCAAGATTTTGAGGTGACAAAGTGTAGAGGATGACAGTCCCCAGTGGATAGATATCCATTGTCCAAGGTAGTGAGGATAGGTCTTCTAAGTGAGGATAGGAGTCTTTAGTGGATAGAGATCCATTAGCTAGTGTAGTGGAGGCATTAGTTCTTCTAGAAGATCACTAGCCAGAGTAGAGGAGAAAGGAGTTATCTTGTGGATAGATATCCATGAAATTGATTAGGATATTGGTGTCTCTTTGGATAGAGGTCCATAAATATTGTAATAGAGAAAGTATTCCCAAGAGATTTATTGATAAAATATTAGTGAAATATTTTCTTTGTGGAGTAGCCCACATTGGGTGAACCACGTTAAATTGGTGTCTCTATTTTGTGTGGTGATTTATGCATTGCTTTGATTATTGCTATTGATATTGCTATTGATACATTGCATAATATTTATTGGAAATAAAAGTAAAAAGTGGTCTTATACTGTTCACCCCCTCCCGTCTCAATATAATCTTGTGTTCTTCATTCTTAGGATTGAGGGAGATGTCAAATCCTCTACACTTCTGAAAGACTTGCTCTAGGTGTGTTAAGTGATCCTGCTTGTTATGGGAAAACATAGGGATGCCATCAAAATATATTAGAATGACCTTATTAATAAGTACCCCAAAGGCATAGTCCATGGCTCTCTGAAATGTGGCTCCAACATTGGACAACCCAAAAGGTATTCTATGGTAGGCAAATGTGCCCCATTTTGTCATGAATGTTGTTTTATACTGATCTTCACCTAAATATTATTATATCTAGAGAATCCATCCAATATTTAGAACCTTTCTACCCCTACCACTATCTATAATATTTTATCAATATTTAGGAGGAGGTAGTGATCCTTAAGAGACGCTTGGTTAAGATTTTTGAAATCCACACACAAGTGGATATCACCACTATTTTTCCTCATAGGTACCAATTTGGCTACCCAGGTTGAATTTTTTATTGGATAGATGATCTTAGCCTTTAACAACTTTAAGAGCTCTTCTCTCATTATGGCTTCGATCCTTGGATTTACATGCCTTTGCTTCTACCTAAAAGGCTTTGCATTAGGCTCTAGCTCAATGGTATGTTGGATAACCCTTTTGTCATATACTAGTATTTTTTGGTCATTCGGCCATACTTAGTGGTTTTATCAAATTTTATAGAAATCTATCTTTGCTTTTGATATATGAGATTTGGTTTTGATAGCACCTCATATATTTTAGAATCCCATCACTAATCAAAACACTAAAATCCTAGTTGGAACAAGGTAAATATGAACATTACAAAGTGGTACTAAGCATCCTAAGAGAAAGGTTTTTACTTGCTCACCTTGCAATGCGCATGGTCTAGGATTTTGATCATTGGTAAAAGGACAAGCTTCCCCCTACCCAAGAAACCCCTTGCTTTCATAAAAATGAGAAAAATACTAAAATAAAGTAAAATGCAAGAGAAAGTAAATAGTGATTATCATCACTACAAAAATACCTTGCTCAAAACAAAAGAAAAACAAAAATACAAAATAAACAATGATTTTCATCACTAAGCATGAGCAAGTATCCCAAGCAAATGTGAAGAAAATAAAGGGGTAAAGAGCTTAAATCCCTGGAATGGTCAATATCCATAAACCATTGAGTGATCCTAATACAACAATAGGCTAAATGAATTTCGCTTGGTATTAGGGTAGTTCTAAGCAATTTGCAAAAATAGATAGCTTTAGGTGTCCTGTATCGCCTAATGGTCTAATCCAACTGAATTCCAACTTAGGATCAGGATGAACATTTGAGGATCCCCAATATAGCAATGGGCTTAATGAATCCTGCCTCCCATCGAGGTATTCTTATGTTTTGTCTAATATATTCATTTACACACACAAGGTATTGTTATGCACAGTAGTGAATATTCACAAATTGGGAAAATATTAGGATTTCCAAAATTAGAAATTGGTGAATATGAGGATCCTCAATATCAGCCCATTTGCCTAAAATTTTTAGAACCAATTGTTTCTTAGGGTCAATTCACCACAATATATATCCAAAAATAGGTATATTTGTACTCTTTGGAAAGCTCTTTTCAAGCCGAATCTAATGATGGTGTTTTTATGAAGTAATAAGGTGATTTAATAGGTCAAAATATGTCCCAAATATGATATTACTCTTTAGGGCTTCAAATTCCCCAAATTTTGGTGTGAAGATGATTAATTTTATTTGCTTAAGATTCACCATGATTCATATTTATTTCGATTAGGATTCACCATTTTTTTACAATTACATTTTGAGTCCAACCCCTTATGCATAACCTTGACATAGGGATAATGAATATTTGGGTCTTCATAACAAAAACCTTATCTTTCAGGAGTCTCATGGAAAACCTAAAAAAAAAACTCCTCATAGCAAAAAATCATTCCATCCATCAAATCATCAACTTTATTTAGGATTTTTTGTTCATTAAAGGGTGTTATGAATAGGACAGATACCGGATAAATACTAGCAATGATATTTAGATGGCCATTGACTATTTTGTACATATATTTTAATTTATAAAAGCTTATAAAGAAAGCACATACATATCACATAATCTCATATCACATCGAGATGTTTAAATGATTAATTATTATGATAAGGGTTACCATTTACATTCATGATTGTTTTACATTCTATGGTGTTGCCCATTAGATTGTTAAATGTGTATCACATGCATCCCTTATATTTTAAGTGATTAAAGAATACAAGTTCATTTGCATTAGATTATCCACATATAATTAATGCATCACAACACATACATCATCCATCATATCATAACACATGGATTAAATGCATAAAAAATTAAAAATTAAACATGCATTTAACATCCATCAATACATCCATATAAGCATGCATAATAGTGCATCCACATATCTAGATTAAAGCATCTAATAATACATCTATCATCTAGCTAATGCATATCAAATCACATCATATAGCATAATATCATAAACATTGCATCCATGTGCATCTCATAAACATCATAATAACAACAATCACATGATACACATAATAATTCTTAAGTAGAATATCATATATATGTGTCAAAATAAGTACATGGAGGTACAAAAATACCTACAAGCTACAATAGTGTAGGTCCACCGACCTTACACTCAAAAATAATACAAGAGCCATCATAATCATCATATTGGGCCTATGCCCTCGGCTCACCTCCACCTTCAACTTCATCTTTGAGATTCTATCTAGAGTTGGTCCCTATAGATTTCTCTGATCAGGTCCCTACCCTGTGGCTAGATCGAACTGAGGAATGACCAGTATCACTTCGACTCCTCTATGACCCCTCTGCTTTAGATATGATTGGTAGATGACCACCTCGAAGCCTAACCTCATGCTATAGTGGAATTATGTGAGCATTATCTCATGTACACTCAGCCAAGTCATATGATAGGAGTCCATGCAAACATATGATCTCTACATGTACATCTAACTCGCTTGGTATCTGAGGTGCTGGCATAAGAGGAGAAACCTATCCTTGAGAAATATCCCTCTCAATAGTAATTTGATCTATCCTAAGTTATGTTGAATCAATCTATTCTTGGAGAGTGGTTCTCTCCTCATCAAAACATCTAACCTGTATCTGGAGCATAGTAATAGTGGAGTCCCACTATAAGATATAAATACAAGCTACCTAAAGCTTGACATCTACGTTGTGCAACTGAGCCTAGAGAGTAATATCCTAATCCTATTGAGCTAACTCCTCCTCCTCCTATGGAACCTGCTCGTATACTACCTACTGCTCTATGGCCTACCCCCAGTCCTCTATCTAATTCTGCACTCAATACCCCTTAGGATCCTCCTCAAGAACTACCTCATCCCTATCTTGATCTAAGCTACTGTCACCCTACCATAGTTGTGTAACCCACCACTAGGAATACACCTCAGTAACCTTGACATATGCTATGCTAGCATTCACTATATGAGGGTTCTCCTCTAAAACTACTGTAACTCAGGATAGTGGAAGATCCCTCTCTACAATGATCCACCTATACAAAACTAGCTCAAGAGGTACATCCTATTGTACACTGAACTCGTGGAGCACTCAAGAGTAATGAAAGAACTCTCTGATGCCTCTCTTGTGATCGATCATCCATTGGTCATGCCTATTACAAGCCATATATTTTTCCACCTCTGGCCAATCAGAGCACTCAAAATAATACCTCCATATAATATCCCTCACCTGAAGGCCAGTCAAGGTAGTTGCATAGTGTGTTAAATTCCCTACATGACATCATATTTTACACTCCTCTCTCTCTTGAGATCACCTAAATCCATAGCACTAGGACACCTTGGATATGGTGGTAATATTGATAGAAAATCCTCTAGGGTGGTCCACCTTGATTTGCCCCTAGTCCCAAATCTGGATAAGAAAACTATAAGCAATGCTAGCTTATCCACAATGTTGAATATTATAGAGCTCATCATAGAACTGAGCTAGCAGTGTGCTCCCATAGGCCATAATAATGGGCTCCTCAATATCCAAAATATCTTGAACCATAGCCAAGATATTCCAAGGGAACCTCACTCCAGAGCAATCCGACAAAAGCATGTTACATATAACATGCATCAGGACGGTCTACCACCATGTGAAGACATCCTCCCAGTACCACCGAGCCATGGAGATCCCACCATGATGGTAGTTATAAAATGCTACATTTGCATGATATCCAAAGAACCTTGCGAAGACAACATATCTATCATTGGTGAGGGAAGAGACAATAGAGATCCTAAAGATCTTGTATACATCCTCTAGGGTGATAGTCATCTCATCGGTAGGGAGATGAAAGGTGTTCATCTAGGAATCCCACCTATGTTCTAGGGCCATAAGATAAGCCTAGTCTAACATAATCATTTGTAGCCTCGTGATATACATGAGTCCCCAGGCATCAAGCCAATCCTAATATGCATCATCCATTTGGGGTAGAAGTCGCACAAGCAAACTAGGGTCCCGAGATTGAGTAGATAACAACTAAAGTACAAAAATAAATGCCTAATTAAAAGCACTTAAACTAAAAAAGGCACAATAAAATCCAAAAATGGTGCAAACACAATTCAAGATCAAGTAGAATACAAATATTCTAAGAAAATGCACCAAAGATGCAAAAGAAATCAAAATTTCCACTTAAACAATTTAAAAAAATCAATTAAATCACTCAAAAAATAAAAAATAATTAAATAAATGACCTAAAGTTGTGAGGTTGCTCATGCTATAAGCGGTCCTGAAACAGTCGCTGAAGTTGACAACGACCAGCTGTCAATGATAAAAATTTTGACCATTGGAATTCAAGCTGGCTACCTTCAGCAACAACAACCCCTCTTTGAAGATTGGGGTTTCTCAGGGTGAAGCAGCCATGAGGCAGCACACCAACAATGTCTACCCTCACCCCAAAATTCCAAAAGAAATCAACAAAAAGCTAAAATTAAATGAAAACCACTAAAATTAAACCTAATTTGAGCCTATTTACAAATGTGGTTCATTACCAATGGGTTTAGTGAGATTCATTTACCAAATTACTTAATGAGGTTCATTTTACCAATTAAACAACAAAGCTAGGTTTTAGAGAAATACCCGTGAAGCTTTGGATCCTTCACTGGTAGATGCCTCACCTTGCTTCACCATGGTGTCAAGTATTGTTAGCGTTTTGGGTCATTAGCACTCTCTTTCACTTCAAAGCTCAAATGCAAAGATAGATGGCAATAATTAAAGTCAAAACGTTAATTTTATTTTATATTTTTTAGTTTTGCCTCAGTCATTGCTGGTGTCAGCGACCCACATTTTCTATTCGTTGACATTGACAACGACCATGAATCCATCATTGTTGTTGATAGCGGCTAGCAAATAGTAATAAATTCTCTTAATTTCTCACCATGAGGAATCTCAAAATGGGTAATCAAACATATTTGTCATTCTAGGATGAACAAAAATTGTAAAATAATAAAAAAATCATATAAATCAGAAATAAAAACAATATAAAATCTAGAAATAATAAAAATATCAAACAAAATATCAAATGCACCTCGTATTCAGTTATTTATTCTATACACTTGACAATTGCAACTATTGGTGCTCCATGTAATCTGGCAAGATGAGTAAATTACCATAAGGCTATTTGGGGTAAATTAGTTATTGCTCTAATTGAGATGCTAAATGGTGCTGAAAGAACATCACATGCTATGGTGGAGAGCCAACAATTCTCTCTTTAATACCACAATTTCTAGCATTAAAACTTCAATCCTGAAGAAGGCCATGGTGATCAAAATTTCCCACGAAAACAAGGATTTATATCAATTCTTCTATTATATTCTTAGCAAATCATCAAACATAGTGATTCAAAAAAAGACTTGCATGGAATTGCTATCATCATGATTCTCTAATAAGGCCATTGTGGCCAGACTGCTCCATGAGATAGAGATGTAGAATTACTAAAAGTGGTTTAAATCACACCTGAAATGGGAGCTGCCTACATCAAAAAAGTAAACCTCTAAAAAAATCCAAATCATTCATCTTGGTCAAGTGACTCGTCACTTTATTCATTGTCCTTCCCTCATCGACTTGTCATTTGAGGGGGTAGTCATAATATCAACAATCATAATCAAAGTCAACAAAGGATCACTCGATTATGCCAAATTGTGTTTGTCTTATGAATCATTTCCAACAAATATCATAAGCTTACCATTTGCTAGGGAAAAAGTAAATATGATAGTTAAGCTTGTAGCTCTCCTCCTTTCGGACCTATAGTAGCACTGAAGCTACTCGATCACCTGATGGATGTGGACAAGCTTTCACAAATTTAAGCCTTCCATCCTATTGGAAACAATGATTCTAGGATTCATACCTTTTATCATGACTGTGTCATCCAATGTTGATCAGATTAATGATAACCACACACCCTACAACATGGCCCTAGGTGGTCTATTGTTTTGCTCAGCATTGTATTTTCCCATAACACATCATAAAAGGGGTATCTGTAGACACCTAAAATACATCATGTTTAGGAGACTACTCATATAGGTACATCACAAGACCATATGAATGAACTTGGACCTTTCCAAGATCTAGCAGTGGTCCTAACCACTCAAAATATGCAGTTATAGCATATTCAGGCGTAGCCGCTATCAAGCAGAGCAACCACCAATACTGTTCATTGAAGTTGAGAGTGACCACATCTAGCTTCTACTACGGACAACGACTAGCACCGAAATATATTTTAGCCATGAATATGAGCCTAGATCACATAGTATGATTGCACTTGCATTATTGAAAAATGGTTTTTGGTGTGGATATCATAGAGATCCTCTTGATTGCCCCTTCAATACAAATTTGTGATTGATTCTTCCCCCATTTGGACAATCAGTTGCATGTAGATCTAGATCTTGGATTCTTCAGGAAGCCAATATTTGGATCTATATTTGAATCTCGGAGGTCTACATATGGATCCTCCCAATAAAAGAAAAATAGAGCGAATATCATAATTTTTGTGTAGCAAAGCCCTAAAAAATTAGAGAGTGATTATATACCCCTTTGAGGAGTAGCGAAGCACTATTCGAGTGAGTGAGGATTAAGAGGCATTCAAGCATTCATATCAATAAGTTCTTCATTTCCAATTAGTGTACAGACATAGAGGCAACCCTTGGACATCAATTTAGATGAGGAATCTAGTGCTACAACCCCCTGGTTCACGAGGAAGAAGGTTTCATTTTGCAGTCGTTGTCCTTGATAGTGGCCTGTAGGCATAGCCTAGGGTTTTAGACATTATTTTCCAAGTTTTAGCTTAGATCTATCATTGTTTTCTATTTTATCAGTTAATGTTAGCATAGATCTATCTTTATTAGTGCATTTCCACAATGATTTCTAAGTTGTCAATGCATTTTTGCTTAGTTTTTCTTCATTATGTTTTTACCATACTTTTACATCATTCTTTGCATATCTGCTAATAACGCCTCATATTGAGAGGTAGTTGGTGCTACTTATCATTTGTTGTTGTTTTCTTGTACGTAGGTTATAGTTTCCTAGGATCAATTCAAAGCATTCAAAGCATCATATCCCTTAAGTAAGCCCTCATACAAGTTTGTGTGTGAGATCGAGAGGCCTGTGGAGTGCACCATCCCCTTGCGAGGGGCCTTTATCTCTACTTGTAATAATTGTATCAAATAAGGGTATTCCTAAGAGGGACCAATATGTAACCGAAGTTTTAGATGAATTAATAAAATAGGTCTCTTTATTTTGTTGCTTTTGTGTTATTTACGCATTCATGGTCTTTTCTTTTGATATTATGTTGCAAGTAGACTAGGTGTATGCTTCCTAGGATCGTACAAGGAAATCCTAATTCTAAATCATGAATTGAATTGTGAAATCAGTATTTTAAGATATAGACAAGAAATAAATAAATATCAATTATTGTCTTATCAATTTTATGAATTGAAACTCCACTACAGGTTTGCTAATCAAACTAGATTAAAATGGTGGGGTGAAAGAGATCAAATAATGGTTTTGCATTCTATGGCTTAATATTGTTTTGGCTAGATTCCTATAAATCTTGGCATGCTTATCATAGTATATTTATTTCAAAATGTGTTAATCATGTTTGGGATCCAAGGAAGTGAAAGCTTATATTGTGCACCATCTTGTACATTAGTGTATATTATTGTATATAGCTTTGGTTTTCTTTCTTTTGTTTTAGTTTTGTTGTTTTATAATTTATTCCTAATTGTTGGTTTGGAAATTTTTGTTTTGTTTTTGTCAATTTTCATTAGGTTAAGTGTTGATTTATTTCCAAGTTTTGGTTTACGGGTTTTGCATTTTGAGGTTGGTTCCTTTGTTTGAGGTGATGTTTCATGGTTGCTACTAATGGCCTCTTAATCATTTTTGTATTCGTTTGTCATGAAGGGTGAATTGCCTATCATGTGGATTAAGGAAATGGGGATGTTAGTAACCTCTCCTAGATTTTGGGACTAAGATAGTGAATTTTGGAATACTTAATCATTTTGCTAAAGCTACACATGAACACATATTTTTAAGGGATATGCTTTGAAATATTGAAGGATAAAGTTATTTTGGTTTACAAATTAAGGTGAAAATCTAATATACTCCATCTCTAGCTTCAAATACCCATGTTATGCATAAATTTTTGCAAAGCTATAAAAAGGAAAACCAAGTAAAGTAAACCCTTTCAGAGGAATTACTCTCCCATGAAAAGATATTAATGCAGGAGGAAGAGGAGCTAGATAAGAAAGAAGAAACCTATTGGAAGCAGATATCTAGAATTACTTGGCTTCAAGAAGGATATAGGAATACAAAGTTCTTTCACTAGTCGACCATAACTAGGAAACACTATAATCAGATTGATGCTTTAA
Source organism: Wollemia nobilis (assembly GCA_028583015.1). Lineage (NCBI taxonomy): Eukaryota > Viridiplantae > Streptophyta > Pinopsida > Araucariales > Araucariaceae > Wollemia > Wollemia nobilis. The sequence goes on along the minus strand of JAQPPZ010016897.1, from coordinate 4,591,460 downwards.
TAAATGTAGGACTCCTATAAACCACCACTTTAGGTATGCAAAAAGCAACTAATGAGTATTTGTTTACTACAGATTATCATCTATCAAAAAATCCCAGGAGGAAATCTTGGGAAGTATTCCGAGATTAGTCTCTCAAGAGAGAAATTAGGGACTTATGAAAGAGAACAAAGAAGAAGAGGCAAAAGCAAAAATATTCTCCATGCAATCAAGAAAGACCCTAGGTCCTGATGGATTACCAATATATTTCTAAAAAACTTTTTGGGATATTATATGAGAAGATATAACTAGAGCATTAGAAGAAGCCAGATCCAGTGGAAGGGTTATCAATTATCTCAACCATACTTTTATAGCTTTGATTAAAAATGGAGGAGATATGGAGAATCTACCCAATTATAGACTAATATCCCTCTGCAATGTGATCTACAAGATCATCACCAAGGTAATAGCCAACAGACTAAAAGCTATATTACCAAATATCATATCTCCTAAACAAGGGAGATTTGTGGAGGGCAAAAAAATATTATATAGGATTGTAATAGCACAAGAAACTATACATCATATAGGCCAAATAAAGAACAAAGAAATATTCTTGAAGTTAGATCTATCCAAGGCCTATGACAGAGTGAGTTGGGAATTTTTGGATCAAATTTTGAGAAGATTTGGATTCTATAAAAATTGGATCAACTGGATACTTGAATGCATCTCCAAAGTATCCTTTTAAGTGCTCATAAATGGAAACCCTTCTCCACTGTTCAAGGCCAACAGAGGAATTAGACAAGGAGATTTTCTCTCTCCATATTTCTTCATTATTTTTGCATAAGTACTGGGAAGACTCATATAGAAGAAAAATGCAGAGAACAACATTACAAAAATTCAAATAAACAAAGATATAGCTATCACTCATCTATAATTCATAGATGATATAGGATTATGGGGGGAAGCAACAATAAAAGAAGCAACCAATATTAGAGAAATATTAGATTGCTACACTGCAGCCACTAGCCAACTTCTAAATGACAAAAAATCTAAAGTTGTCTTCTTTAATGTACATAAGAGAATCAAAGATTGGATAGCAAATATTCTTAGGTTCTCAATGGCCTCATGTCCATTAGATTATTTGGGAATTCCTTTAACAGAAAAAATTTCTAAAAAAGAAATATTGGAAATCCATAAAAGATAAATTTTTCTCAAATTTGTCACACTGGTCTCATAGATGGTTAAGCTTTGGAGGTAGAGTCACACTTTTGAAGTCAGTGTTACAAGTAATGCCAGTTTACAAATTTTCCATTTTAGCAGCCCCAAAGAACATACTCAAAGATTTGGATAAATTGATGAGAAAATTCTTATAGCCAGGAGCACAAGAAAATTATAAAAATTCTTTGGTAAGTTGGGAGAAAGTCTATCAACCAAAGGAAGAGGGAGGTCTTGGAATCAAAGTTGCATCAACAAACAACCTAGCACTAATAGGGAAGTTATATTGGTGGTGGATCACAAACCCAGATCAGTTATGGAGTCAAGTTCTAAAAGCTAAATATTACCCTGCACATAAAATGGAGGATGTCCCACAATTTCCAGTTATAGGTGTGGGATCAAATATATGGAAAACACTCAAAAGAGGAGCCTCACTGATTAAGGAAGACTTACATTGTAAAGTAGGTGATGGGAGAAAAGTCAGTTTGTGGGATGATTCTTAGGAATCCCCCCTCCATTATCAAATAATACCCTCATATCAGTGGTATCATAGGGACTCTTCATAATCATGGCCAAACTATTTTATCTCAGTATATCATCCCCATAAGCCAACAACTAGCAGCTTCAAGAAGATGACAAAATTTGGACTAGTGGTTAGGTGAAGAATGGAAAGTTGAAAAATGTGAACTGAAAGAAATCCTAAAAAAAGAACATGGCTATGGAAATATGGACCCGACCAACTAGCATGGGGATATGGGAAACAAGGTAATTACATAGTGAAAGTAGGCTATTGAAAGGCTCACCAAAGTAGCAAGAACCAACCCCAACAACAACATCTCTAAAAAGAAATATGGCAACCAAAAGGTTGGCCAAAGGTTAATTGTTTTATATTGTAGGTTACTCACAAAAGCATTATGACTTGGGATAATATGAGGAGAAATGGGTTCATTGGACCCAATAGATGTGTAATGTGCTTCCAAGAGGTAGAAACTATAAGCCATTTTTTATTGCTCCTATGCTTACACAATTTGGAATTGGTGGTACTCCATATTTATCCAAACAGAATGGTATCCTCCTAATGGTAGTAATTTTTAGGACTATTGGTCACATAACACCTTAAAATCCAAAACACTAAGCACAGCTTGGAATTTAGGGATTAGCTTCATCTACAGACAAAAATGGTTGGAATGGAACAACATAATTTTTTAAAAGAAAATTGGTTCAAAAGAGAGAACTTGGGGGATTATGTTAAGGAAGTTATTAGAAACAGTGTAAACCAAAGTACAAGAAGAATATTCGATGACAGAGGTAGAACAAGACATTTGGGAACAACTATGGAATCAAATGCAATAAGAAAGATATCAGGAATAGAAAAAAGAATAAAGAGGGCTTCAATAATATTTGTTGGAAGAGGACATATACAATTAAGAAGGAGGTAAATTTTAAAGAATAGGGGATTTAGAGATCCTAGGAAGATAAAAGAAAATAGAAAAACTACATTTTGAGCCTTGCCCAGAAAGGTAGGATATCAAAATGGATTTGTATAAGCTAATCAATTTTTTTGAATACAATTTTTACCTTTTACTCAAAAAAAGTAAAAAATGCTAAAATTAATCACCAGGTTTAGATTAAATCTACCGGGGCTATGGACTCCTGACTAGCAGTAAGAATTTGTCTGGAAAAAGCTTGTTAAAAAAAAATGGCTTTGAAAAACATCAATCAAGCATAGGTTTAATTTAGATAAACCCTACCAGGGCTATGGACGCTTGACTAGCAGTAGGGCTCTATTTATAAAAAAATATTTTTGGGATAAATACTTCATAGCCTAATGCAAATCAGGTGATGGAAGCCAGATGATTTTCAAGAATGCAAAATGAAATCATGTTTACACACACAAAGCTAAAGCAAAGAGTTCATGTATTTTATTTGCAGCTATCTACCCCGTATTCTTGGAAGTTGCTAAATGATGTATATATTTTTTATTTTTGGTTTGTTTATTTGCAGAATTGGGTTCTTCACCCGAAATGCTCAGAAGCATTTTCCAGCGAAGTCAACATTTTTTGTGACTATCGCACAACTAGTCCCAAACTTGGGGACCTGTTGGTCAAAATGACAACACCTAGGGAAATAAAGGTACTTTTATAAAAAAATTCAAGCCAAAGAGAAAGATTCATGATAGCGCGACATGTTGGAGAGAAAAGAACAAGAAAAGGAGAAGAGTCATGATAACGCGACATTTTGGAGAGCCAGGAGCACTCAAAGGGAAAGAGTCATGATAGCATGACATTTTGGTGAGCCAAGGGTGCACAAAGAGAAAGAGTCATGATAGCATGACATTTTTGGAGAGCCAGGATCACTCAAATGGAAAGAGTCACGATAGCGTGGTATTTTGGAGAGCCAAAAGAACAAGCAAAGGAGAAGATTCGTGATAGCACGACATTTTGTAAATCTAGGAGAACTCAAAGGAAAAGAGTCATGATAGCATGACATTTTGGTGAGCCAAGGGTGCACAAAGAGAAAGAGTCATGATAGCACGACATTTTTGGAGAGCCAAGAGCACTCAAATGGAAAGAGTCATGATAGCACGACATTTTGGAGAGCCAGGAGCACTCAAAGGGAAATAGTCATGATAGCGCGACATTTTTAATATTGAGCAAACCATGATGTCTAAAGAGAGATTGGTTTTGGGATTTTTTTTGTTTTTTTTTTTTTTTTTTTTTTTTTTTTTTTTTTTTGTTTTGTTTTTTTTTTTTTTTTTTTTTTGGGTTGGTTGTTTTTTTTTTTTTTTTTTTTTTTTTTTTTTTTTTTTTTTTTTTTTTTTTTTTTTTTTTTTTTTTATGGAAAGATCTCTATAACAAGAAGATCTTAACCTTTTTGGTTATAAGATCCATGATTTCAAGAATCTCTCTACAATAAGAAATATCTTGATATCTAACCACTCTATTACTAGAATAAGCCTGCGGGTGATTTGTTGTAACAACTTTCAATTTTCTGTTATATAAAACTCTATATATAGGATGAGCGACCAAAATTCTAGGTCGGATCTTAGGTGTTTACAAGACTATGTATTCAGACTTTTGAAAGATTAATAAAGATCAATCATCATGGTTCTGAGCTCATTTGGTGTGCAAGTATGTATGTGTTTGTCTATTGCTAATTTAATATTTGCTAAATGTATCGTACATTAATTGTTAAGCTAAATTTATGTATTAGACGTTCTATAAGATCTGCAATTTACTTCATGAATAAACTACTGTAGATATATATATATATACACTGAATGATCTTAGTTTCTATGCTTTGGTTCTCATTATGTTTTTCTACAAAAGGTTGAAGTAGTTCTATGTTGTTGCTTAATATGTACCTTACTATCTTCTAGCATTGACTATATTTCCCTCTCTTTAAGCATTCCTTTTTCTCTCCCCTTTTCCCATAAAAAAGTAAGGAACTAGCCTTCTCTGGAGATCGAACCAGGCAAACTCTGTTTGAGCCTGGTCATTCAATGTTGACGAAGTCTCGGACATAAATCATTACCTAAGGTTTATTTTGTTCCTACAGTTTTTAGCATGCTTGGTGGGATCCAAATCCCATGCATATATAGATCAAAGTCTTGGTGAAGCCTTTGCCTTGTTAACATTTTTATTATCACCTGGCGACTCTGCACCAAAAAGGAACCCTAAAAAAAATCCTTACCCAGATTTTGGATATGAACCATCTTTATGATAACCAGATCTAAAGCTAAAAACTCAGAACCCATAGAGTTCTTCGAAATACATCTTGGTAGCCTTCGAGCTAACCCAGTTTTTGTTGCTAAAACTTTTTCTACTCTCAATTACAATCCAAGACAAGTGTGCACTTCCCGTGCAGCCTCCCTTAGCACTATTGCTATCAGAACCTCAGATCTATTTACCAATACAATTAAAATGGTTGGAAATCTACCAGTTCTACCTTACCCTTTGTGGAATCATATATACCCTTTGAATCTTGCAGTACAGCACCCAATACTAGCAACGGCTCTGAAAGCGCTACCCCAGTATGATGGTACTGGAAAGATAACATATGAACATTGCTTGGATGTGGCTACTTTAGCACTAATTTATGACATCACAGAGGAGGACGTGATGATCAGGCTATTGATTATTTCCCTAAAATGAAAAATGCTCTACTAGTACAAAGATCTTGACAACTAGGCTATATCTACCTGGGCTCAACTTGTTGGTAAGTTGGTGGAAGAATTTAATGAACATGTCGATCTCTTTTCCTTGTTGAATCAGTTTAATGCCATTCAAAAACATCCTCAAGAGGATATCATAGATTTCAATATTAGGTTTAGTCGAACCTGGCTGAGAGTTTTCGATGGTATGAGGTCAGCACCAAAGGGAGCTATATACTACTATTTGAGAGATTTCAATTCAGAAATAAGTATGGCTATCAGAAAATCTCGGGTGACAACCTTTCCTAAAATCTATCAAGAAGCGCAAAAAGTGGAAAAATACTTGATTGCCATAGGAATATTTCCTTCAAAGATGATCCCACCCATTTTTCCAAATTTCTCTCAAGTTTCAAATGTTGCTTCCTTTGTTCCCCTTGCATATCCTAACGCTGGTCTTCCCAAGTGGAATGGATAGCCTAGAATCCCACTTCTACCAACACCCCCTACTCTTTCGATGCTCCCTCCTATCCCTGCACCATCCCTAGTAGAAGAAAACACGTCTACTCAAGATGCCCAGCTGGAGATCTTGCAAGATTTGCAAGCCTCTTATAAGACTCTATCAAATAAATTCATCTCTATGGAGCAAAGAGAAGCAGAAAGAAACTCTCAACCGAGACGTTATCCACAAGTGACTAGAGATCAAGCCTCTGCTAGTGGATGAAATTATAAAAAAATAAATACAATCTATGCCAATGAGGACCTAGTAATACTTCGTCAGAATCATCCTTCTAGTGTTCCACATGCAATGATCCTCATGGTGAAACTGCTTGCATGGTTCATCAACATCAAGTCCAGAAGGTGGCTACAGAAAAGGCAGAAATATCCCTCAAGGGTCAGGTAAACATAATTCGAGAAGATGATCAAAATTTTATGATGCCTTCTCTAGAACAAGTCTCAGTTCTAACTAGATCAGGAAAGAAACCTTTTTAGGTTGATCCTAAGGACCTTAATCCTTTAAAGGTACCTATGCCTGCAAAGAGTCCTATTGAGAAAAGACCTCCACAAAATCTAGATCCAAAAGGAGCAAAAATTCAAAAAGAAACACCATCGGCTAAAGAGATAGAAACTCAAGAACAGGCCAGAGAAAAGTTTGAGGTATCCTTCATTGACTAAATGCTAGAGAGTTGATGCTACTCAAGGATACAGGAATAGGTTTGATACAACAGTAAAATAAAAGAGCATGGATGCTCTTCCTTTTAATATCATTGAAGAGATGAAAAAGACTCCCTCCAAAGCCACTATGTATGAAGCCCTACGGATCTTGGTGCATATTGACCTACTGCAGGAATAGTTGAAGTCTATGAAAAATAAAGATAAAGATCCAGTTAAATTGAGTTCTGCCCAAGCAATTCTTACTTCCACCTCAGGAAAGAACAGACCTCCCCATTTTTATTTATCTCTCCAAATGGAAGGATGGGTAGTCCATAATTGTATGATTGACTCTGGAGCCACAACTACTATTATGCCTAAAGCAGTGTGTGATATAATGGGGATGGAATACACAAGGAGCACTCCATGAGTTTTACAACTGGACGGGATCCCTCTAAAAATAGTAGGCATGATCAAAGATATTCCTATAGTTCTGCATAGGCTTCCTCAACTCATAGTTATACAAGAAGTAGTAGTAGTAGATTTAGAACCTTATTTTGGCATGTGCATATCTAGAGAATTTACTACCAAAATAGGAGGATATCTCTCTCTTGATTTTTCACACCTCGAAATCCCATTCAAGGGAAAAAGGGTGAAGATATTCAAGAATAAACCTTCCACCTTCCATGTCGAGAGGCTTGGAGAAGAGGAGAAAACCTCTACTACTGTAAACATGATGATTGAAGAACTGGAAAACTTGAGTTTAATGGAAGAAGCCCTAAATGAGTTACAAGAAGAAGATCAGTTTTCCCTTCTGGATTTCAATGCCATGATCAAGACAGATCTGGGGAGCTACACCATTCAGAAACCCAAGAAAAGCAAATCTATTTCTTCATTGCCACTTGTACCATCTACTAATCAGTTGTAGAAGCTTTTCTTTGATGGTGCCAAATGCAAAAATAGAGCTAGAGCAGGGATTGTTATGATCGCTCCAACTGGTGAAGAGAAGGTTTTCTCTTACAGGTTAACCTGGAGTTGCACCAATAATGCAATAGAGTATGAAGCACTCTATCTAGGTCTAAAAAAGGCAAAAAATATGGGCATTAAACAACTATAGGTTTTTGGCAATTCTGAGCTAATAGTAAATCAAGTGACAGGGAAGTGTATAAGCAAAAAATATTACCTTAAGGCTTACAAAAATAAAGTCTGGGATTTACTAGAATATTTTGTATCCCTGAACATGAAAGCAATCCCCAGGGAGAAAAATACACATGCAGATTTGTTGGCTTCAGTAGGAGCAAATTTTTGTCCCATAAGTAACGTTATTCAGAAATAAAAAATAGTCAGATTGATATACAGGCCTTCTGTACCTGATAGAGATACCTTCTGGTAGGTTTTTGAGAATGATAAACATATAGTAGACTTCCTAGTCCATGAGATGAATTGCTCCAACAACAGAGTGAATGAAGATGAATAAGACGCAAATGTCATCCAGTTGAGAAATAGTCACATTCCCAAGGGGCTAGTCATACTTGAGTCCCTATTTGATAACAATGATAGGTCAATAGGCCATAAGATGAAAGTTGACAAACACAGATATAAATAAGTTGAACTGGGACCTGACAAAGCCATCAAAGTAGGGGTAAAAACTACAGACAAGGAATTGGATGAAATCAGAGAATTATGTAAATAATTTCTAGATACAATCACCTGGACCTATGGTGATTTGAAAGTGTACTCAAAGGAAACAATCCAACATACAATTGAACTTCAAGAAGGTGCTAAACCTTTCAATGGCTAGTAAATCCAAAAATAGAAGCTTTGATGAAATAAGAATTGTTGAAATTGCTAGAATCTAATATTGTGTATCCAATCAAACACTCGACATGGGTTGCTAATATGGTACTAGTAAGAAATAAAAATGGAGATATTCGACTATGTGTTGACTTTCGCAATCTGAACAAAGCTTCACTCAAGGATCATTACCCCCTCCCATAGATCGATCAGATCTTACACACAGTTACAAGAGCTGAAAGGTTCTCTCTATTAGATGGTTTCTCTGGGTATAATCAGGTATGGGTCAAAGATGAAGACCAATTCAAAATGACATTCACAACCAAATGGGGAACATTTTCTTACCAAAGGATGCCTTTCGTGTTATCAAACACTGGAGCGACTTTTCAAAGAGGCATGGACGTAGCCTTTGGAGAACTTGTGAATAAAATAATAGTGATATACCATGATGATATGACTATTTTATCTCATAGGAAAGAAGATCACATTACTCACCTCAAGAGAGTACTAGAAAAATATTGAGAGTTTGGTATATCCATAAACCCCAAGAAATCTATTTTTATCGTGGAAGAAGGAATCTTACTTGGTCATGTAGTTTCAAAATCTGGTCTAGCCATAGACCCCAACAGAGTAAAAGCCTTATTGGAACTCCCCTCCCCCTAAACAAAAAGGGCTTGCATTCATTTTTTGGTCAAATCAATTTCATGCGTAAGTTCATAGCAGATTTTGTGCAAATTGTTAAACCTATGACTGAATTGTTGAAGAAGGATGCCATTTTTAAATGGACAGATACAAGAAAATAAGATTTTCAATAGATAAAGGAGCAAATAGCTCAAGCTCCTGTCCTGGTGAACCCAAATTACTCCAAGGATTTTATCTTGTATGCCATAGGTGAACAAGGAAGCTATGACGTGGTACTCACTCAGAAGGGAACTGACAATGAAGAAAGACCCATTGCCTTTCTAAGTCAAAATATGCAAGAACATGAGGAAAAGCATAGTTTCATTGAAAAATAGATTTATACTATCATGAAGTCCCTAAAAAATTTTAGGCACTTCCTATCACAGAGCAAGACCATAGTCTATACAATTCACCCTGATGTGCAAAGCTTCATTATGCAAGGTGAGCTCGATGATACTAGAGTTGGTTGGGTAACTAAAATACAAGAGTATGATGTAGAAATACACCTGGCCAAACTAGTCAGAGGTAGAGCATTGTGCCAAGAACTTGCAAAACAAGCATAGATAGATCATGTAGCTTTCCAAGCTCAAGAATCAATACCAGAGGAAGATCAATATTTAGAACAACTTGATTGGGTGGATGAGTTGATTAAGTATTTTCTAGACTGGAATATGCCTGGAAAACTTGAACGCTTCCCAGAGAAGAAGATATAGGATTCAAAATCTAAAATACACTCTATTTCCTAAAGGGTTATATAGGAAAAACTTGGATGGAGTACTGCTTCGATGTGTGTCGGAAGAACAGAAGCAAAAAATTTTAAAAGAATTTCATGGAGGTCTATCAGGAGGACATTACTCCGGGAGAACTATCGTACTAAAAATAATACCGACCAACAATTTTCGTAGATGCTTTCAAAATCACGAGAAACTGTGAAGAAATTCAGAGATATATGGGAAGGAACAAGAATGCACCATTACCCCTAAAAAACATTCAGGTTGAAGAACCATTCCAGCAATGGGGCTTAGATTTCATAGGCATCATAGAGCCAAATTCATCAGCAGTTCATAAATACATTCTTACAACCATTGACTATTTCACAAAGTGGTCTAAAGCAATACCCACAAAAAAGAATGACCAAGAAGTGGTGATTGAATTTATAGAAAGCTTGATCACAAGGTTTGGCATTCCAAATGCCCTAGTCACAGATAATGGCTCACACTTTGTGGGAGCCAAGGTAGTTGACTTCACAAGTAAATATGGGATATACTTAAAGATGTCATCAAACTACTATCCTCAAGGTAATGGATTAGCTGAGTCCACGAATAAGAATCTGCTCAGGATTTTGAAAAGAACACTCAAAGATAATAAGAGGAGTTGGCATACCTTGATAAATCAGGCACTTTAGGCTGATAGAATCACAATAAAAAAATCTATCAACACATCCCCTTATTCTTTGGTTTACGATAAAGAGGTTGTGCTCCCAATACACATAGAAATACCAGCTCTGAAATTGTTAGATCTAGCTGGTACTAAAGAAGCAGAACCAATGGAAAATAGGTTGATCCAACTCTTATAGTTGGAATAACATAAGGAAAAAGCCTATGATCACTATCAAAAACATGCAGTTGCAATGAAGGTATGGTTTGACAAGAAAACAACTCTAAGGAACTTCAAGGTAGGAGATCTAGTCCTGAAGTGGAATGAAAAGAGGTCAAAACCAGGAAATCATGATAAGTTCGATACTTTCTAGGATGGCCCTTTCGAAATCATTGAAGAGAAGCAACACAATTCCTTCTAGATGAAATATGAGCATGGCCAGATCCTACCCATTACCTTTAATGGTTTTCACCTAAAGCTATACTACAAGTAATGGGTTTTGACCTATCCTTGTATATATTTTGTTGTTTTATGTATGTACATAACCTTGTGAATATGTTACTTTTTATAAGCATCTCCACTTTTTTAGTCATGATGGTGCGACTTTTTGAGCACAAGAGCATCTCGCCAAGGCCAATTATCGTGATGGCATGACTTTTGGGCATCCATGGCCCACTTTTAGATAAAATGTCATGATTTCATAGCTTTTGGGGCAGAAGTACAATGCATGTTCTAAAATATCAAGATGCCACGTCAGACCTAGCACCTTGGGCAGCAAAATGCCACGTCAGGCCTGACATTTTGTACAGTTGTGCACCACGTCAGAGTAGTCAAAAGTGTTGATAAAGAAAGTTGGCATCTAGGGAGTACAAAAGCACCACTATCAAAATAAAATCATAATTGTTGATTGTATCCAAATATGACATTGCCTTATTGGCCCAGTACCACGATGGAGGTTTTCCATTGACCTATATCATAAATGACAACTTGAGGTAGTTGGTATCCTTAAAAGCTAGCACACTAGCCAAAATTCCTGCCAACATTCAAAATCTGCATTGAGATGTGTACTGCCAATCATAGTTACTCCACGTCAACTGGGCGTTTTAATTGCATATATTTTGGCATGAGCATGCACAATGTTTTATATTGGGCAATTTTTCACCTCCCCTCTTTTCATCTTCTATTTCATGCTATCTATATTCTAATAGCCTCTCAAAAAACTCTGTAGTTTTTAGGTGACATCTCTGTGTTCTGAGTACTCAAGTTACAGGTAACAGTATCGCCATGGCTACCTCCCTCACTTAAGGTTCTTCATCTGCACCATCAAAAAGGAAAAGGAGTTCGAGTGTAAAAGTGAACAACTTTGTTGATCCTGACTGCCATATTATAGACACGAAGCTGACATGGAGAGATCTAGGGTAAATCCACAAGGACATAGCTTCTAGGATAGTTGTAGATGCTTCTCCTTCGAACCTGAGCAATTTCCCATACTACTCTATGCTCTACTGGTATGTATGCCCTCAGGTCCACCCCTACCCAGAATTGATTAGAGCAATGGCAAAATTATATGATGTCAAGAGTAGGAGTGTAAAAAATTACAAAGGAGAAACACTTTTTACAATAGATCCTGACACAGTCAAGGTAGTCTTTGCCCAAGGTTTTAAAACTCTAGTCCCCCCATTTAGTTTGATCCAACCACCTCTACAAAATATTATCTCAATACCCCAAACATAAGAGCTTTCCTCCAGCAGAATCTTGAGAACGAGCTCCCTAAAGGTTCCATTCCCCAATCTCCCATTCCCTTGTCCAAGTTCAAAAATAAGTAACTCTTCTCTATGTTGGCCATGGTAGTAGGGTTGGAAGATGACTCTCAGGTTCATGGGTGGCAAGTTGCAGTGGCACAGTGTATTTCAATTTATAAGTTTTATGATAAAGCTTGCATGGATCCAAATAAAGTTCCTCTATTTTTTGATTGGCCATCCTACTTAGCTCAACAGCTACATGCGGGACTATCAAAATTACACACAGAAGCCCTAGATGCTTTCAGGTACTCCTATTTGGTTTGGCTCTTCTTCTTTTTTCAATAAAAAATTTGAAGTCAATATCTGTAACTCAAAAGGATGCAAAAGGAGAAAATTTGTGTGTATGTGAGTGGACTCTGCTTCTCTCAAGTGAGATTTTGTACTATCAATTCAATATGGATTTTATGGGCCCCGATCTATGGATTATGCTAGGCCATACATCGAGGATTCCTAAATTGGTGGAAGAAGTCCTGAGACGTCCTCACGTAGAAGAAGGTAACTGGTTCATCCTAACCCAAGGGGTGGTAATAAGGCTCTACGACTTCACAAAGAAGCCTTTCCTATTGCCTTACTATGTCACTAAATGACTCTTCACCTTGGAGTATGTAAGGCAACAAGAATTCATAAATTATACATTTGGGACAGGTGCCCAAAAAACTCACACTTGCCTCATGCCCTTCTAGTTTGAAGGGGTAACTATTTCAAAGAAGGGAGATCATCAAAATATTGCTCAAATGTTGAGAAACATGAAGTTGGTAGAGCTTCCATAGAGGTGGAAATATGATCCTGATGATGTATTCAAAAAAAATAAAGCCACCCTGAATAAGAGTCCCTTCCAACAATTTCATGCCTCTAATAGGGACATTAAGCGAGGCCAAAATAATAGCGAGGATCAACCTCTTGAATGGCACATTGAAGGAATGCAGCCACTAGCTCCGTGGCATGATTTCTATGAACATCTGGTGGATTACAACCCAGATTCTTGCCCAGATCATAGAATTGGCACCAATACATTCTAACAAAATGAAGAAAAGAGGATGACTGGGATAATTCCAATATCTTGGCATGGTGGAAAATGCGGTGCCATATCGATACTTTCATAAGGTATGGGCTCAAAATGGATAACAAAAGTTCTATACCAAGTATGATGAGCACCACCAAAATTGATCCGCAACTCTGTTTGACAAAATCCCACTCGGAATAGGTGGCGTTCCCCCAAAATTACCTAAGAAATATGTCGAAAAGGAAAAGGGGAAAGAAGTTGCGGTCGAACAGAAAGAAGCCCCCAAAAAGAGACGTCAACTTCTTCTTCCACGATCAGGATCAGACACAAAGTCTAAAAATAGTGCTCCACATGAACTTGAGAAGAAATCATTAGAGTCGAAGAAAAGAAAAGCGAAACCAGAATAGGGAGAAGGCCAAAAGAAGAGAAAGATACAAGAATCTCCTTTCGAAGAATTTGAAGAAGAAGAGGAAAGAGAAAAGGCAAAAGATAATATGAAAACAGGAGAAAACTCTGAAAGAATATCTAAGCATACACAAGAAGATGAAGGAATATCTAAATATGTGTAAGAAGAATAGGTTTCTAAAGAAGCACAAGAGGAAGAGCAAGTGGCTAAAGAAACAGAGGAGCCTCCCCAAAAAGAGCCTCCAAACCAGGAATAGACCCCCCACTAGTACCTGATGATGCAGATATTTCATGTCTGAAACATCTAGCAGAGGTCTATTCATATGAATCATAGGAAACTAGAGGCTCCAATCCACAAAAGGAGCGAGAAAAATCTCCAATTGACCTTGATACTCCCTCTTCTTCCCCTCATCCCCATATAGTTTCCCCTTCCCAGGTTAAAAGATAAAGAGGTTTCAAAACCTTCATCACCTCCTAGATCCCCACAAGTTTCACCTCAGTGCACCCCAACCGGGTCTCCTTCTCAACAAGCAAGCATGGAATATTCCTTACCACCCACATCATTCCCCCTTTCCACGAACCTATTGAGTCTTCAATCCCTACAAAGCACCTCCTCTGCCAATAATCCCACTGTCACCAAATTCCAAAAAATGAAGAGAGCCACGATGAATGCCGCAACATGGCTAAAGTCACAGAGTTCTCCAAGTGCTACTAATATGGCCCGAGTGTGGGAAGGAACAATATTAGACCCGACCAGTATGTAGCGGTCTACCATGAAGATGACTCCCCTAGTACAGAAGTTAGAGAAACAGATGACTCTGGATGACTACCAAGCTGAAATAATTACAAAAGACATTACCCAGTTACGAATGGATGATGAGTGGAGCAAAGCCCAGACTCACATGGGAACAATTTATCTGAATGCAGAGCATTATAAAGAAAAATTCCTCAAAGAAGAATGGGCCCGACAACGGTTAGAAGAGGCTTTCAACCAACAAAAAATCATTGAAAGGGCTCTCAAAAATGAAGCCAAGCAATGGAAACAAAAGTTTGATGAAGCAACCCCCTTCAAATAAAAAGTAGCAAAAGTGGAGGAACAGGTCCAAATACTACAACATCGAATAGAATATATGAGGCATCAGTTGTTGACAGTTCCCAATAAGAATCAAGGGCTCTCCAAGAAAAAAGCTATAGCGGTCCGAAAAGAAAAGTTGGCAAGAGTCAACAAAATGGTCCTAAAGACTAGACCCACTCTGGCTTACCTTTCCAAAGTTAACAGTACACTAAGTTAGGTGGAAAAAGAATTTTAAGCTTCAATTAAGCTCCTGACGCCGAGAGTATTTGTAGCCAACAAAATCCATGTCTTGGCAAACAGTACACAAGCAATAGCCGACTACAGAGCTCAAGATGAGAACTGGTCTCAAGCCAAAGCAGTTGCCAGGAACTTCTTCAAGCGACATAAGTTGGTAATGGCAATAGTAAAAATTATACAAGAGTTAAGGGCAGAGGCAAAATAAATTTCAAAGCACACTAAAATGTCTAAATACTATGGTATGCCTAGCTTTTGGGATGCAAATTCCAATATTTTAGCAGAAGATGAGATAAAGGCTACTTGGTAGAATTTCTTTGATGACATATCATAAATTGATAGTTGGGAGGAGCCGGTAGAAGAAGATTGTATTTTTAGCATGGCCCAAGATATCACCCAAATGAACTCCAGTATTAATGAGCTATACTTCAAGTCTAAGCATCTATCTTATGACAAAATAGAGGAATTGGAGTACTTGTATGCCGCTTTCAAAGAAAATACAGACACTGATGAAGAGACCTAGAAAAAGGCCTGTGCTACCTACAATGAGGTTGTTCAATCTAGGGACAAACAGGATAAGGAAAGGCAAGCAAAAGCCAAGAAGGCTGCATCAAGCAGTACAACACCTCCAGGCCAAGAGCAAATTGACAAATCTGATGAAGAGTCCCCAGAAGATTGATCACTCCCAAGATTTATGTTTTTGTTGTTGTTTTTTTACGCTTGGTATCATTCCCTTTCTTTCCCCTCATTTTTCTTATTTTTAAAATTCTCTTTTTTGACTTCGTTGCCCAATGGATAAAGGCTCTAAGTTCTAACATTCAGTTAACAGAATTACCCCAGGAGGCACCAAGAATATTGGTCAAAATGACAACACCCAGGGAAATAAAGGGTACTCTCCTCAAATTTTGCAAGCCAAAGAGAAAAGTCATGATAGCACGACATTTTGGAGAGAAAAGATCAAGCAAAGGAGAAGAGTCATGATAGCGCGACATTTTGGAGAGCCAAGAGCACTCAAAGGGAAAGAGTCATGATAGCACGCCATTTTGGTGAGCCAAGAGCACACAAAGAGAAAGAGTCATGATAGCGCAACATTTTTGGAGAGCCAGGAGCACTCAAAGGTAAAGAGTCACGATAGCGCGACATTTTGGAGAGCCAATAGAACAAGCAAAGGAGAAGAGTCATGATAGCACGACATTTTGGAGAGCTAGGAGCACTCAAAGGGAAATATTCATGATAGCATGACATTTTGGTGAGCCAAGGGTGCACAAAGAGAAAGAGTCATGATAGCACGAAATTTTTGGAGAGCTAGGAGCACTCAAAGGAAAAGAGTCATGATAGCACGACATTTGGGAGAGCCAGGAGCACTCAAAGGGAAAGAGTCATGATAGCCGTGATAGCGCGACATTTTGAAGATTGAGAGAACCATGATGTCTAAAGAGATATTGGAGAAGATCTCTGTAACAAGAATATCTTAACCTTTTTGGTTAGGAGCTTCATGATCTGAGGAATATCTCTGTAACAAGAAAGATCTTGATCTCTAACCACTCTGTTACTAGAATAAGCCTGTGGGCGATTTGTTGTAACGACTTTCAGTTTTTTGTTATGTAAAACTCTATATATAGGATGAGCGACCTAAATTCTAGGTCGGCTCTTAGGTGTTTACAAGACTATGTATTCAGACTTTTGAAATATTAATAGAGATCATTCATCCTGGTTCTGGGCTCATTTGGTGTGCAAGTATGTATGTGTTTGTCTATTGCTAATTTAATCTTTGTTGAATGTATCATACATTAATTCTTAAGCTGAATTTATGTGTTAAACGTTCCATAAGATCTGTAATTTACTTCATGGATAAACTGTTGTAGAGATATACACTGAATGATCTTAGTTTCTATGCTTTGGTTCTCATTACATTTTTCTACAAAATCTTGAAGTAGTTCTATGTTGTTGCTTAATCTGTACCTTACTATCTCCTAGCATTGGCTATATTTCCCTCTCTTTAAGCATTCCTTTCTCTCTCCCATTTTCCCATAAAAAACAAGGAACCAACCTTCTCTGGAGATTGAACCAGGCGAGCTCTATTTGAGCCTGGTCTTTCAATGTTAATGAAGTCTTTGACGCAAATCATTACCTAAGGTAGATTTCGTTCCAATAGGACCCCCCTTAAATTTCATATTTTGGGAATTTATGGGATTCTTTGAGTGCTAATTTGGTAATATCCAAGGTTCACTTTGGATTAGTATCTCTTTCTTGCCTTCTTGTGAGGTCTTTGGTGATGGTTTACCTTTGTCTTGTGGTTTTGGTTTCATGATGTTTTAATTAATTTTAATGTTTTGAAATTAAACTAGTTAAAATGTTTGAAACCAATTTCATATTAATAAAATAAAATAAAAATAATATATATATATATATATATATATATATATATATATATATATATATATATTTAATAGTATATATATATATATAAATGTAAATATTCTAATTACATTGTTGTTTTGATGGTATTAAAAATTAAATATATATATATATATATAAGCAATGCGTTGTCCTCTTTATTGAAGGCTATCTCCACATATTATGCAAAAAACTTAACCTTAATTATTCTTAATGTGTAGATACGGGTACACAAGGTAACATGGACACAAAGGAGACATGTATCTATGAGGCAACGAGGCCCATGAAAATGCAGATAATGACCCAATGGACCCGCCAACTGATACGGTGTTCGTGGTGATGACTCAGTAGAAATATGAAAGACACAAAGTAGACCATCCATGTAGATGCACAGTGAGAAAGCAATGACACACCTAGAGCATGGTGAAATAGTGGGAATATGGGGATGTGGACCATGATGTGGAAGATTTGGCCTCATCGCTAGATGCGCTCTACATCGATTACCACATTCATGATACACACATCATGGAGAGGCCAGTAGAAGATTGCAAATGAAATGAAGATATGATAGTGAGCATGCAAAAAATTGGAATTAATGCAGTAGAGTCGACCATGGGATTTATGGTGCCCATCGATCAGGTGAAAATAAAGAAATATAGATATGGACTCATAAACTATTTTTGGTAGGGATAAGCTTTGCCAAAATATTGATAGTGGTACAAAATCCATTATACAAGCCTATTTCCACTTCAGGATTTCATGACTCCTCTAGAAATGCTAAGAGAAAAATTTTGTAGCTATAGAGGTTTAGCATCAGGTTTGGCATACAAATAGGTTTTGAATAAGAAGATTTGGTGCCTCCTTGCATAGTTTACAATGATGTGTTCAATATTTTGGAGGCTATATTAGTTTGCACATATAAATCAAATTAGTGTGGGTGTACCAATAGTGTAGGAAAACAATAAATGATGCCAGACATACCTATAACTGGGGGACATGACTCAGATGATAGTAGAGAAATTATGCAATATCACGGCCTTGGATCCTTACCGATATTGGTGTCATGCGGTTGTCCTGCCTAGGCCTGATCAAAAAATGATATGGTATATGCATGGTAGCTTGTTTATGTATAGCGGTAATGTAGTGTCTTAGGATATGAATACAGATGTTATAACCTTCAATATTATGTATCATTTGCATGAGTGCGAAGCTCATCGATATTATGGAAGCAAGCTCGATGATGATGTATAGCGGTAACATAGTGTCTTAGGATGGGAATACTGATGTTACAACCCTCAATATTATGTGTCATTTGCATGAGTGCAAGGCTCATCGACATTGTGGTAGCAAGCTCGATGATAGCAAGAAAGTAGTGGAGCATTTTGTCAGATCTACTAGGGTTTCAGGTTTACGAGCTCATCAACGAGAATAATCGGTAAATATGATCTCAAAAAGAAATATAAGGATGTAAATTATTAGTTTTTAAGGTGAGCATAGTGTAGCACCCTAAAATTGACGCAGTAAAATTGTAATAATTACATTCACCTTAGTAAATAATTTAAATTCAAAATTTAACCTCCCAAACCGCCCGTTAACCGTCGGGTAATCCGTTTCCCCCTTTTCCACGCCATTTTTAGAGGTTGTTTTGACCGTTTGACGATATCGTCGTCGATCAGACGATATCACCTCAGATCTGACGATTTCGTCTGGACAAGGACTTCCAGATGATCATGTCGCAAAACTAATTTTGCACATTTAGCTTTTGTTCCAACGGGCCTCTAATCCAGGTAGAAGCATGTCTATGCCGTTAGAGACCCTCCCCCGTTGGAGATCTCCCAAATAGGGATGATCTCCAACCTCCTAACTATTCCCCTAAGCCTATTTAATCATTAGGACCTTCCCTTCCCAACCCCTGGTTGAATTTCTCTATGACTTGATTTTGCGTGCATTAGAATACCCAGAGCATCATTTTGCATTTGTTATTTTGAAGTTTTCTTGTAGGGATCTCATTGATTTTTAGTCGGAGCATGCTCAGATCATCGCAGACGATCTCGTTCAAATCTCGGACGATCTCGTTCAAATCTCGGACTATCCTGTCACAATTCAAGACGATTTCACTTCTTCTATATGATTTCGATTGCAATCTACGTTGGGGGAAATCAGTGCCCAGAGTTTGCGCTTTCTCTTATTCATTTTGTTGTTTTATTCTGCATTTTAATTAGTTTTATCCTTATTTCTTACTATTTTGCATTTGGAGTTCACCCATATAGCTTAAGTTGCATGATAAGATCATAATTTCTCATTTGAATGTCATAATTTGTTTGAATTTCTATTCATAACCATTGTTTAGTATTCATACTATTATTTTGTGCTATTTCCCTCTGTTATCATAGTTGCATTCTCTGTATTTTGCATCTATTTTTCTGTTTGCAGGTCTCTGACGAATTCGTCAGATCTCAGACGATCTTGTCTGATCTCAAACGATCTTGTCAAATTAGAGGCGATCCTGACTGCTTCAACATCAAAATCTTCATCAGACATCCGGATCAGGTATTCTGCTTTTAATCTTCTGTAATTTGTCTGTTTTCTGTCCTTAATTCTACTTTTTGTATTCATTAAATCTGCACTTGCATATAGATTAATTTAGATTCATTTGGCCAAACCTAGGATATGAATGCTTAAGACTAAAAACGAACACATAAAAACACATTCCAAACCTAGGCGTGGAAACTGCCATTAAATGTTTCCTGGTGAACCCACCATCCGTCAAAAAATCACCAATATACACCTCCCTTGAGAGGCGGGACCTTCGCAAGTCCTCTCAGTCCGAGGTACCGCGACATCCTTTTCCCATCCTCCTTCCGGGAACGGATCCTATAGCCTGAAGGTAAGGATGCGAAAAATTTGGAGAGATACATTTTGGTGAACCCGACGTGAATGCATCATAACCTTTTGAAAACAAAAAACAAAAACAAAACAAAAAAAAATAGAACAACTAAAACATAGATGCATTTTAAATCATTTAAGTTTAATATCATGTTTAGATGGTAGCTCCTAAGAAAAGATTAGCAGTTACTATAAATGTAGAAAACCAATTGGTAGCCATAGAAATCAACTCTATGCTTAATGTGCCTGAAACAAATAGAAATCAATTCTTGTGGAACTAACTTTTTAGGAGACTTAGTGTCATTTCATCTAGATCAACAGAACTTAAACATATCAAGAGGCTAGTCCTAGATAGAATCCTGGATCATCATCAACTTGTCTTTCATCATGAACTTTAGAGAGCCTGCCATAGATGGTTAGCTTATAGGAGAGCTCTAGTATCTTCATAATTGTTCACCTTCGAGGAATACCTCGAGAACGCAGCCATTGTACACTAGTTCCTAGGTTGTGTAGAAGACCAAGAGGTTGTTCTTACAGATAGGGAAATATGGAATAGAGTTTCGCGAGTCGTGTTATATCGAGAGTATTGCCACGAGCTTTACTTCTATCAACCAGCATCTGAGACAGATAATATCACTATAGCTCTTTTCATCAAATTTTTAAAAGGAAAACTTTCAATTTGAAGAACACTTCATGACTCCTGAACAACTCGAGCCTATTAATGATATTTATAAATTGTTTATAGAAAACTAGATTATTACTTTCAGTATTATTTCTTGCATTTATTGTGTTGATTGTCTTTACAATATTATTTCAAAAACAAAGAAAAACTAAAAAACATAGCAAAAACTTAAACATTTCATTTCAAATATTGTAGTAGGTATATAGTAAATATATACCTCTTAATTTTGTTGCATATATATATATATATATATATATATATATATATATATATATATATATATATTTGCTGAAATCAAAATTTAACACCATGCCTAAACTTAGGAATGGTAAAGAAAATTTAGGAGAAGAAGAAGATTGGTTACAAGATACAACTAGAGACCCAAATTTCCTTCCTGGAGATCCAATTCCGGAAGGAAAAACTCTAGATCAATCAGAACATGACCTAGATGAAGATAATGAACAAGAAGGAAGTGTTAAAGAGGATGGATCCTCATCCCTTAGAGTAGCTCCAGATGGAACTATTACTTTTGACAACATAGATCATTTCAAGAACTTTCTTAATGATAATATTTATGCCCTTAATGTGGCAGTTCGTATTGATAAAGGGCAAATTAATAACACTCAAGCAGCCTTGGAACATGCGTTTGATGTACGCACTAATCCCTTGTCGTTCATTGATCAAGAAAGTGATAAGGCTGGGCCATCCAATACAGACATGGTCACTATGATGCAAAACATGTCAAAACAACAGGCTATCCAACCTCCTAAGGAACCTGTTATTCAACCTAAAATCATTCCCACACAAAATAAACCTTCCTTCACTACTTTATTCCGCCAAACTATTGAGCAATATGCTTCAAGTAAACAAAAACCTAAAACAAAGCCAAATACCAATTTTCAACAATCTGAAATACATCATAATACAACTTCAAAATTCCTTCATAATACTTTTCCTACCAATAATTTACACAATAGTAACATGGCATCTAATCTTCATGTTCCTCCATCATATGCCCATAAAACCCATGTCAATGCCCTACCAAACCAATATGGTGGGCAAACTAGTAATCTAGAAGCCATGGTGAAACAGTTAGCTTCACGTATGGACCAGATAGATCCCTACCGTCCCTCGTACAATTATCAAGAGATCTGTAGTCAACCTTTGGATCCCATAGTTGTAGCTCAACCATACCCTAAGCATTTTCCCATGCCTATCTTGCCTATATATAAAGGAACCGAAGATCCCATAGAGCATCTTCGCATGTTTAGGATAGCATGTCATGATATATCACATGATGACTTGCTATTACTAAAAATGTTTTTGAAAATTTTAGGTGGAATGGCATTAGAGTGGTACTATCAATTGCCCACTCATTCTTTGAGAAACTTTGAAGAAACAGCTGAATCATTTGTCCATCAATTTAGTGCCTACATCGAGAGGCATGTAACCATTAAAGATCTATACAATTTAAAACAAGACAAGGATGAATGCTTTGCCGATTTCTTAGCTATATGGAGGCAATTGACAGGAAAATTGCACTTTGTGCTACCTTATAGGGAAATGTTGGACATTTTTATTAACAATTTGCAAGAACAAATATCTTATGAGCTATCAACTGCTACTTTAACTACCTTCGATCAAGCTATAGATTTAGCTCGAAGAGTAGAAGATGCCCTCATTAGGAGAGGCCAACTTAGGAAGAAGGATGATGAGAAAACATCTAGAAATCAATATAAAAACAAACAAGTTATTGGTGACGGAGTCACTGACAACAAAAATGTTGCTAATATCAATGCAACGAAGACAATAGAAAAAATTATATTAAAACCTCCTGATAAGCCTCCTCGAGAATTCACTAGATTAAATCAACCCTTATCAACTATTTTACCTCAATTACTCGAAAGAGGTTTGATCCAATTACCAGCTATCCGAGAACCTGATCTAACTATACCCGGATACATAGCTGACTTACACTGTGATTTCCATAGAGGACCTGGACATTCTACCAACGCTTGTAAAAGGTTGAAACATAAAATACAAGATTTTATTGATAATAATGAAATGGAAGTGCAAGCCTTCCAACATAAACAAAACCCTCCTAATAATACTCAAAAGACCGTTCCCCAAAATCAAAATCAAAATGCCAATCAAACTTTAGACATATTTCAACACCCTTTACCAAGACATGGTAAAGAGGTAGCCAATCAAATCGAACATCATAACGTTCCCCCTCCTACCCGATATGTAGGAACCATTAGCGGACAATTACCTATTCAGGATCCTCAAATATTTGATACGACCTTATCCCTGGTTACGACCAGGCCCTTACATAATTTTCAAACTTCGATTCTAGTGATGTAGAATCGGATAGTGAAAGTGAACTAGACATTACTTCAAACCAATCGAATAGTTCTGAAAATGAATCAGATCCTATTCAACCCATCACAGATGCTATGGTTCCAGAAGAACCATTTCCTAGAAGAGTTACTACTCGACCTTCTTCTAATATATTCCTTTCTAATGAACAAGCCATAAATGCTAGACCGAGACTAGTTCAACGTCCTCAATATAATATTGTAGGTACCATTGGAGTCGTTACCCGAAAACAAGCTCAAAATTCCCAACAAGAACCAAACCAGAACGATGGATCGGCTCCATTCGTTTTGAAAAACCCCAATAAAGGGAATCATGCTCCTACTGTTCAACCTAAACCCCCTTACAATATTAATGAGCAATTGTCCAATACTACGGCCATAATTTCCATTTTAAATTTATTAAGATCCTCTCCCACCCATAGGGATGAGTTGATGCTTACATTAAGCCAAATGATGGTACCTCAAAACATTCAACCTGAAGCTATGGCCAATACTATCATCACTCGAGAGGTTGATTGTATTGACTTCCGGGATAAAGATATCCCACAACACAGTTTACATAAGGATAATCCCTTATACATTACTGCTCTAATTGGGGATGTAGTTGTCAAACGAGTCTTTATTGATAATGGTTCATCTCTAAACATTTGCACTTTTGACTTCTACCAACGATTTGGCTTTAGAAGTGATGAAATGAAGAAAACTGATATGATTATCAAAGCTTTTAATGACGAAACACAATAAACGTGTGGAGTTATTACCCTCCCATTGCAAGTTGGTCCTAGAACCCTATAAACAACCGTGTTTATTGTACATTGCCCAACATCGTACAATATACTTTTGGGTCACCCTTGGATCAATGCCATGCGAGCGGTCCCATCAACCTTACACCAATGTGTTAAATTTGAGTTTAAAAATCAGTTGGTCACTATCCATGGTGACCCTAGACCTTTTGATGTGTGCTTTGGCAGAACCCGTTGGAGTGCAATTTTGCCCTGCTCTATCATCCACACATTCTAGTTCTTATTTTTCATCTAAAACTGTGAAACACACACCCATAACTTCACCTATTCCCCCTCCAGTAATTTCATCCTCCTATATAGATCAACAACCCTCTAAAAAAATCACTCTAGAACCTCAAAAAGATCTTAAATCTACAACCAATCCTTCATGTTCTATCCCTATAAATTCAAAACCTACAGAAACAACTATCATACCTTCCACATCTCAAGATATAGGGAATAAGCCTTCTACATCTTATGCCCTTTCTGATGAACTTTTACCAGATTTATCCACAACCTTAATCTCAGAAAAAAAAAATGCTTTCATGCAAGATTCAATTCTTTTGAATAATTTACCGCCATCTCCTTGTACTTTGGGCCTCCCACAACCTATGGGAAGTACTTACCAAGTCGGGAGTTGTGCCTTCATTTATAAAGGATATGACTGGGGAAGAATCCCTCGGAATATCAAAACTCATCATGAGGGATACACTCGGTGTTATTTTACCAATGATTATATTAAAGCTAAAACCATGATGCTTAAAATGGGATATAAAGGGAAAGGCTTGGGACCTTTCCAAAATGGCATGAAAGAACCTTTCGAGGTAGAACCGTGGCTCTGCCCGCTGTGGTGTGGACCTATTTCCTAGTAAGGGTCAACCCTTTCCTTTTGAAGATGATGAACAACTCATATGTTATCAAGATTATTTGGATAGGCATGTTGATTTGCCTCTTAAAAATCAGTCATTTTCATGCAACATGCTATCCATAGCTTACCCTGAAATGATTGCTGACCCCGATGAAGAGTTGGAAGGAGATATCTTCCATGATGTCTCTGTTGAAGAGATGTTATACAATGGATTTTATTTTGATGGTTCTATACCAACTATAGCCCAACTCGAGGCCACTAATCCTCAAGATGAATTATATAAATTAACCTTACAAGAATTACAAGAATTGGGTGTTTCACCCGCCCCACCTAATTTTGAAAGAGATCTACACATGGAGGTAGAAAACGTCATCAAAATTAATATTGGAACTGAGGATAATCCTCACATAATCAATATTGGATCAAAATTAAGTCAAGAAAAACAAGAATAATACATTGCATTCCTTAAAGAGTATGAATATGTCTTCACTTGGACATATGAAGATATGCCAGGTCTAGACCCTTCTGTAGTCATGCATCATCTAGTGGTCCATCCGGATGCTAAACCTGTTAAACAAAAACTTAGAAAAATGCATCCCAAAGTGGCTCTGCTAGTCAAAGGGGAGTTAGAAAAACTCCTAAATGTTATCTTTATACAAGCTATTGATTATGCTGAATGGATCTCAAATGTAGTTCCAATCACCAAGAAAGAAGCTACCAAAGTTAGGGTTTGCACAGATTTTAGAGATATTAACGCTGCATGCCCTAAATATGACTTTCCTCTTCCAAACATGGATCAAATCATCGACTTCATTGTCGGGAGTGGGATGATGTCCTTAATGGATGGATTCTTCGGTTATAATCGGATCGGGATAGCTCCTCGAAGATCAGGCTAAAACAACCTTTATCACCCCCTGGGGTACCTTTTGTTGGAAAGTGATGCCATTTGGCTTAAAGAACGCAGGTGCAACTTATCAACGAGCTATGACCTATATTTTTCATGATATGATTCATGATATCCTACATGATTATGTAGATGATATTATAGCTCGCTCTATTATTGAAGATAACCATTTAGATGATTTGAGAAAAGTTTTTAATCGATTACGAGAATATCTTATTCGATTAAATCCAACAAAATGTATATTCGAAGTTAAGTCCGATAAACTATTAGGGGTTTTAGTTTCTTTACGTGGTATTGAAATCGTCCCTCTCAAGATTGTGACCATCACTGATATGCCCGCACCTACTAATATATCTGAGTTACGAAGTTTACAAGGTAAACTTCAAGCTATTCATCGCTTCATTGATAATCTGGCGGACAAAACTGGTCCCTTTCTTAAACTCCTTAAGAAGGATGTCCCTTTTAATTGGGACACCGAATGTAGAGGAGCTTTTAAACTTCTCAAACAATACCTCCTTAATCCACCTGTGCTTTCACCACCTAAACCTGATCGCCCATTTCTTCTAAATATTTTAGCTTCAGATTCTGCCTTAGGAGCTATGTTAGCTCAACTTGATGATGAAAAGAGAGAACGTGCTAATTATTATATTAGCCGAACCTTCATCAGTTATGAAACCTGCTATACAGCATTAGAAAAATTATGTCTAGCAGTCATGTTTGCTACGCAAAAATTATGACACTATATACTTAGTCAAAAAATGTATGTCATTGCCAAATACGATCCCTTAAGGTATCTCATGAGTCGACCTTATTTATCGGGTCGCACAACCAAGTGGGTTCTTTCTCTAAGCGAGTTTGATCTCACATTCATTGGACAGAAGTCTGTTAAGGGTCAAATCATAGCGAGATCAATTAGTTGCTGCACCCTTAGAGTCTACCCATCCCCTCATCATTGAGTTTCCTGACGAATGCCTTCAATTAGAGGCAGACCATATTGAACAATGGTCCTTATACTTTGACGGAGCCCGATGCATGAGTGGGGATGGTGCGGGTATTATTTTAATATCCCCACAAAAACATATTATTCCTCTATCCTTCAAATTGAAATTTGCTTGCACCAATAATACTGCTGAGTATGAAGCTCTAATCCTTGGATTACGAGCTGCCTTGGCGCTAAAAATTAAACATCTGTTAGTTTTTGGTGATTCTCAACTGGTTATAAACCAAGTTAATGAAGTTTATCAGACCAGAGATGATAATTTGCGCCCATATAAGTCCTATGTTTTACAATTAATGTCTCTATTTGATCAAGTTACCTTAGAAGCTATTCCTCGAACTAGCAACCGTGCAGCTGATGCTATGGCCGCAGTCGCATCTCTCCTGCCCTTGGAGTTAGATGACGAATATGCCACTATCATTATTCATCGACTCTAGGAACCCGCTTAAAATAAGTCATGCTTAGAGCCTTTGGATGTGTTTCTAATCAATGAAACTACTCCTGAACCTTGGTATATGGACATATTTGATTTTCTCCAAAATGGGACTTTCCCTACCAATTCTGATAGAAACCAACGTCGGTTATTACGTAGACGAGCAAGTCGATTTGTAATAATTGGGAATACTTTATATAGGAGACTTTTGAAGGTATCCTATTAAGATGTTTAAACTTAGAAGAGTCTAAATTAGCCTTGAGTGAAGCCCACGATGGATCTTGTGGAGGACACTTTAGTGGTAGCATCATTGCTAAAAAGCTCCTTCAGATAGGATACTTTTGGCCTACCATGGAAATGGATGCACATGAGTATGTGCGCCATTGCAACAAGTGCCAAAAACATGCTGACATTTTCCATGCGCTTGCACAAGAGCTACAGGCTATTTCATCTCCTTGGCCCTTTTTCAAATGGGGTTTAGATATTATTGACAAAATCAATCCTGTGTCATCTGATGGACACAAGTTCATCATAACTGCCACTCGAGTATTTCACGAAGTGGGTCGAAGCTATGCCTTTAGCTTCCTGCACTGGCACACAAGTATCTAAATTTATTTTTAATCAAATCATTTGTAGGTTCGAAATTCTTGCAAATCTCATCTCTGACAATGGAACTTGTTTCAAAAATAAAGATGTTAAAAAATTATGCCAAAAATATAAGATTCAACATTGCTGGTCCACTCCCTATTATCCTTAGGGTAATGGTCAAGTAGAAGCATCTAACAAAACCTTAATCAAAATTCTCAAAAGATTGGTCAATAAAACTGTCCGTGACTGGCACATTCAATTATATCCAGCCTTATGGGCCTATCAAACTAGTGTTCGAACCCCCACTGGAACTTCACCATTTGTTTTGGTTTACGGTCGTTGAGCAGTTTTTCCATTTGAATTAGAAGTTCCTTCTTTGGCTCTGCTACTTCAAGATACCGAAGTAGGAGATGAATATCGTGTCGACGAGACTCGATCAGTGGAACTCCTAGATGAAAAATGCATCAATGCTTTGGAACATCTTCGTGCCTACCAAAACAAGCTTAAAAGATCATATGCTAAAAAAGTTCGTCATCGATCCTTTGAGATCGGCGACCTTGTTTTAAAGGAAAACCAAAAAAATACAAATGCAACTAAGGACCTTAAAGGTAAATTTGAGCCCAACTAGCTTGGACCATACATTATTACTGCTAAATTTGAATCAGGAGCAAACAAATTGTCTACCTTAGATGGTAAAGAACGTAAAGAACCCATGAATATTTTGCATCTTAAACGTTACTATGTATAAATTTGGTTATTTCATCCTTGTATATATTTGTTTAAAATAATTCAAAATCACTATCTTATATTTTCTTTCAATTTTTAAAAATCCAAAAACATCAAAAACATTCATAATCATCAAAATATTCAAAACTATTTGTTGCTTTTATTTATGGCACTTTTTACATTTAAAAAAAAAACAAAAAAACAAAATAATGATAAAAATATAAAAACAACAATATGCTTGACTCTTTCGAAACCAAAACAAAATAAAAAAGAAAGAGAGAGTCAACATTCTCAAAACTTCTCAAAAGTGTTTATATACATTTTCTTATAATTATTGCAATTATATGTTTCAAATTATTTTGGATAAATTAGCATTTATTTGGAATCCCTCACTTGCACACTCAAAACAATAAATATCTTGATTTTATCTGGCATGATTACTAATCTCTCTTATATCAAAGTCCACAAAATTCAATTAAATAAAGTTTGAGCACAGAGAATTGATCTTGTTATTTACTTAAACCAAGCACATCTTTTCATAATAAAATGATTATATTTGTAATTTCCATGTTTTGCTACATAGTAGACGTGGTTTCTTGAGCGAAAAGTTTCCCCTGCTATCCTATCATGCACATGGTCTAGAATCTTTGAGAGTTGGCAAAAGGACAAGCTCACCCCTACCCGAAATAAAAATCCCTTGCTCTACAGCTAATCCGAGCAAGTATCCCTAGCACAAAAATAAAAAGCAAATTTCAAGAAAAAGAGAAAAGGAAATAAAATGTTCTTTTATATCATTACAACAATATTTCAAGCACTATCTCAAAAATCAAGCAAAAAAAAATACAAAAAGAAAAAGAAGCAAAGTTCAAAAGAAAGCAGAAAGCAAGAATGCAATAAAATCCCTTTCCCTACCCTTTGAAAAGAAAAGAAGGGTTGATGAGCTTGAATCCTTGGAATTCTCAATTATTTGAAAACTGTGAGGTAAGCCCCATAACAGGTGGTTTGTGCCCAACCTACTTGGCCTTGGGTAACTCCTAGTGTGGTGATATGTCTGTCACATTAGCGACCTTCTTTTGTACAGACCTATGTTTGCTTATGGATTAGCTAGCTCTTGATAATTCGACATGCATAGTAGTCTAGTATGGTTATATGCATCTACATCATGGTTAATGAACACTTATTTGGTTTCTTCAAATCACTTGTATCATATTATCTTGCTCAAAACTGGTAAATGCACAAAGCAATTGCACACACATTTGTATTTGAGAGATTTTGTGTATCATTATGATAAATCAAGATTGGAAATGAATTCACATATGCACATGGGATTCTTTATAAATCTAACTTTTGTCTTCAAAATACTTTGAAATATTCTTTTTGCAACTTGTTTGGAATAATTCAAGTACAGTTGTTTACCATAAAGACAACTATATAATAGAAAAATCAAAAATTTCTTTCAAAATATACAAACAAAACATATATATCTGGTTGACTTTCGCGACGATGGTATAGTTCCAAAACCAAAATTGGAATTTTATGCCTAGCGCAAGTCCTCATTTTCATATTTTCTGTTTATTAAAAAATCAACCATGCAATAAAACTATCTCTTTTTGATTTTCGTGATGATGGTATAAGTCTATACCTACATATTCTATGCCTAGCGCAAATCATTGTAACAATTTTTATTTCCCATTTATTTATAATCATGAAAACCATATGACTTAAATCATTATGTTACACAAATTATGCTTTTAAAAAGCAAACACATTTTCATTATTTCATGTCATTATGTCAACCTTCAATTTTGCAATGATGGTATAATTCCTAAAGAATTATCCAAAAAATTTATCACACTTAGGAATTTATGCCTAGCAAAAATCATTTTAACATTATTTCATGCATACTATTTTCATGAAAATTTGAAAAACAAACCATCATCACCATAATTTTCACCATTGCACCAAAGTCTTAAGACAGTCTCTTAAGCACTCTTTTCCTTTCAACAATATTTCTATACTGGGATTAGCTTGACGACCGAGTGAGCAACGACTCCATGAAATGGTCTATAATAGCGACAATATCCTTTGAAATTATTGTTAGAAGTCTCTTTTTATTTTTTATTACATCACATTACAAACAATCAATTTGTTACATCAGATTATTTCATTTAAAATATTATCGCATGACATCAAAATTATAAATTTTCAAAACAACATAATTTCATGAATCCTCAATCCAATTATCAAATCAATCAATCAAACATAAAAGCATCATACACATACACATAACACAAGTCATATGATCAAAAAAATATATATGTCAACAGTATATATACATCATCAAAACTGGATTGGTATGCCACAATCTGTACCTCGGCATACTCAATCCTCTATCAACAAAAAAAAATAATACAATGCTATCATGTCAATATGTACAAAGCTATGCAATCCTCTAGCCTCGAGAGCCCCTCAAGCTCTCCGCCTCATCTCCTCCCCCGCCCTGAGGTGGACGAGGTGGCCCCATCGTAGTCTGAGTAGTACTGTGAGTCCTAGTCCTCGATCGGGATGAGGTCCTCGACGACTCGATCTTGATCGGATCTGCAATGTTGGCTGGCAGGGGTAGTCTATCCGCCTTTGGCACCAACTGATAGTACAAAGTCTGGTAGAAAATAAGTTGGGCAATAGCCCGTGTCAGCTCCCCAGTGCTCGCCCCTCCGCCCCGTGCCTTGATGCGTGCAATCTCATCTCGAAGCTATGTCACCTCAGCTCGATGGCGTGTAGCCTCATCCTGTAGAGTCTGCACTTGTGCCTGGAGATGATCTCTCTCCGCTCGAAGAGTAGCGGTCTCGCTACTCTCCCCCATGTCAATGCCCTTGCCCTTATCGAGCGATGGTGGCCTCTCCCTCTGTGGAGATGGGGGTCTCGCCTCCCTCCTCTCCCTCTACCGTGGCCTCTCCTGTGCCTGTGGCCTCCTCGGCTCTCTCCCATCGTGACCCTAGGCTGCCTCCATAGCCGCCTGGTGTCACCTCCCTATTCGACACATGACTGCATGTATCGGACCCTGATCCCTCGTCATCCAAGGAGGGTGGATGCCTGCGTACTAGGCATCATAGCCATAGGCTACACCTGCGTCGTCCCCATCCACTGGCTGAATGGGGGCATCGTATGTGTCCTGAATCCAAAACTGCTGCATGTCTGGAGCCCCGCTAACTATGGTGTTATCCCGAATAGTTCGAGAAAACTCATAATCCCTTAGAGATGGGATCCCCTACTGCAGATCGAACTGACACAAAACTTGGTCATAGCGGTGGAGCTCCACCTCTCCCCTCTCCATCAGAAGCTAGCAAACTCGCCTAACGCGAGCCAGCTCCTGTCCATCCTCGGCCCACCCTGGATGCTCCCTCCATGGCCTCTAGGTAATCTGGTTCGGGACTAGGTCATCTAATAGTCTCTGGGACATAGGAAGGTCGATCCACTACTATGACCCTCTTCGGAGCCACCAGTAGAAGACTCGGGGCCTCTCCCCATCAACCCTTGTCAGAGGAAGCCCTACCGGCCTCCGCACTGCAATGTGCTTCCAGCACCAAACTTGTAGGAGCGATGTCATCACCAGACATCAGCTGCCCTTGTACATGACCCCATACAAGATCCTATACACCGACATAGTACAAAACTACCCTAAGAGAATCTATACCCATGTTCCCGCATGTCGCAGATCACATCTGCCAGCATCCACGACACCATGCACCCGCTCTGGTGGCACAGCAAAAGTCCACCAACCACTCCAGCTAGAACTTGTGTGAGTCTAGATGCCCTAGGCATCTGATGCAGTGCCTCGATATTCACTTCGCCCTTCTCCAGGGCGAAGCTCGGGTCACCACACAATCGTCCCATAGCATGGCCCTGATTGGCCGTAGGAGTGATCAATCATCCTTATATGGGGATTCTTAGAATCCTCCATACATCCTCTAGAGTGGGAGTCATCTCCCCTGTCGGTAGCCAAAAACATGAGAAAACCGAATACCATCTCTCTGCTAGGGCTGTCAATAGCCCCATATCCGTAGACACCTGTGGCATCTTTGCCACATGCTGCAAGCCAGCCTGTGCCAGATGATCTCGCTCTGCCTGCGTAAGAGCGGCCAAGTCATCCCTCAAACCTCCATACTTCCATTCCATCCTCTTTAGCAAACCTCTCTACAACATAAACAATGAAACAACAAACAATCATTAATAAACAATTCAAGTAATTAATAATGCAAGTTAAAGTTCAATTTTATGCAATTGATGATATCGCCCACTATTGGACGATATCGTCCAAAATTTGAGCAGAATCGTCTCCGATTTTTCAAGCCGAAATTGTCTCTAATTTGACGAAATCGTCCCCCTTTCGTCGATTTCGCCCTTGGACGAAATTGACAAAATTGAGACGATTTCGTCCCGACAACGTCGACGGCCCAAAAACGGCCGTGATGCTCAAAATTCATCTAAAATCTACCTAAAAAGCATGTAAAATAAAATTAAAGCATTCTAGTTAAGTCTAGACTCTTACCCGTAGACCGCGTCGGACCTCTGTTGATCTGTGCGTCGTCTCCACCATTTTTGCTTTAGAGCTCTAAAAACCAGTAAAAATGAACAGTAAAAATGAATTAGGGTTTTACCCTATTTTTCTTAATTTTATTCAAAAATAATTTTGGCTTTTTCATGTTTTTACCTCAAACGTTCGATTTGGGTAAAAACACGGAGGGGGCACCATAGTAAGCTGTCGTACGATTCGACCAAGAATCGTCGCATAAAAATGGGAACAAATTTTTGCTTTCTCATAGATCGAGAAGAACTCATCTTTAACGCATTTTCTTCAAAAAATTCGCTAAAGAGGGGGCAAAATGTAGCACCCTAAAATTGGCGCAGTAAAATTGTAATAATTACATTCACCTTAGTAAATAATTTAAATTCAAAATTTAACCTCCCAAACCGCTCGTTAACCGTCGGGTAATCCGTTTCCCCATTTTTCGTGCCATTTTTAGAGGTTGTTTTGACCGTTTGACGATATCGTCGCTGATCATATGATATCGCCCCAGTTCTAACGATTTCGTCTGGACAAGGACGTCCAGACGATCTTATCGCAAAACTGATTTTGCACATTTAGCTTTTGTTCCAACGGGCCTCTAATTCGGGCAGAAGAGTGTCTGCGCCGTTAGAGAGCCTCCCCCGTTGGAGATCTCCCAAATAGGGATGATCTCCAA
Organism: Wollemia nobilis; assembly: GCA_028583015.1. NCBI lineage: Eukaryota > Viridiplantae > Streptophyta > Pinopsida > Araucariales > Araucariaceae > Wollemia > Wollemia nobilis. The sequence goes on along the minus strand of JAQPPZ010016897.1, from coordinate 4,557,713 downwards.
CCTCCTAACTATTCCCCTAAGCCTATTTAATCATTAGGACCTTCCCTTTCCAACCCCTGGCTGAATTTCTCTATGACTTCATTTTGCGTGCATTAGAATACCTAGAGCATAATTTTGCATTTGTTATTTTGAAGTTTTCTTGTAGGGACCCGTTGGCATTTTTGCCACATTGATTCTCATTGATGAATGCATTGATGTATTGTTGGGGATCTGACCTTTGATTGATGCAGCTTGAGCGAAAAAAGGAGAAAAAATGAGCAAAAAATGACTAAGTCTGAAAACTGCAGCGATGCGCTGACATGTCGCAGAATCGCGGTCAACGCAGTCAACGCAGGCAGGTTGGGCGACCCGTCGCGATATCGCGACGTGTTCCGAAATCGCGGGTCGGCGGGCAAAAAAGCATTAAGTTGAAAACATGCAGCGATTCGCTGACATGTCAGCGAATCGCGACCCGGGGAGCGTCGAAGGCAAAAAGTGCAAACTTGCAGCGCGTCGCTGACATGTCAGCGAATCGCGACCAAAAATGGCGTTTGGTACGGCGACGGAAACATGTAGCGAAATCGCTACATGTTCCGATTTCGCGGGGCAGAGCGCAGGGAGGAGCAACGACGGAAACATGTAGCGAAATCGCTACATGTTCCGATTTCACGGAGCAAGCTTGCGATGGCGAAGAGGAAGCCGGAGACGTAGCGAAATCGCTACATGTGCCATTTTCGTGGGTCAACGGTGGTCAAAGCATACGGCATTATAAGACGTCGCGATTTCGCGACCCGTCGCGATTTCGCGACCCGTCGCGATTTCGCGACCTGCGCAGTTTTCCCGCCAAGTGCAATATGAACGGCCGAAAGGGTTTTTTCGATTTCCGATGATTTAATATTAACCCGAATTAAATATTTTGCGGATTTTCGATGCGGTTAAGGACGAAAAGCGCCCAGGCCACCAAAATTAAAAGATTTATTGGTTCAAAGCTACGGTTCGTGGATTATTTTAACGGCTTCATGCACATGTTTGAAAAAACGAATTTAATAAAGGACCGCGAACGTTTCATGGCATTTAATTTTTATTTCCTCGAGGCCGCTATTAAGGGGTCGTGTTCCTGATTTTCAAGATATTATTGTAGATCACGAGGAAGTTGGTTTTAATTATTTAATGCTGCAAAGAGGACGGACCTCTATAAAAACCAATGTAATTTTCATTTGCAAAGGTTGGAAAAACTTGCTGCTAGAAACTGGAATTGTATCTGCGGGAATAAAAGGATCAATTTCTAATTTTTCAAGCGTCGCATGGATGAATTTCTTTTCTGTTTTCTGCATTTCTAATAGCATTCGTACGCCTGCATTGCTATTACATTTAAATTCTGCATACTGGATTTAAATACTGCGGTCAGGGTACAATTCTTGGAATGTGGGTTTGGAGGGATTTGCGGCATGTGATTGTGCGAGGATGAAGCTGATTTCTTGTGTTACTTGCTGTTGTTGCGTTTGTAGTTTCCAGCTGTTGTTTTTTTTATCCCATCACTTTGGCCTGTGGCTATATTTCCCATTCCTTTCGCAACCTTTTAAATCTCTTTCCAAAGAACCCTTATCTTAACCAAGTTTAGAATAGTGAAGGGAACCAGCCCACTGGAGATTGGTCCGGGAGCCATTTCTTGCTTCCAGCCTTTCAATGTTGGCCGAGTCTAGGCGCAATTGTAAAAATCCTTTCCCGTAGCGTATTCGTGACCACCAGCTTTTGGCACGCACTGTGGGACAGACTGTTTCTGTCTCCAAGAATTCATAATCGGTGGGATACGCATAATTTTCCAAAGTGATAACCCCACCGGTGCCAACTGCTTTGGCACGTTTTAACACCCGGAGGTCTCAAGATTTGATGAGCTGTCTTGGCCTCACAAATGAGATTTTTAAGTTCATCTGGCGACTTTGCTGAGTTGAAGATCTGTTCGTGGACGCCTGTTTTTGTTTAAAAAAAAAAAAAAAAAAAAAAATTTCAAAGAATGTTCATCTGGCGACTCTGACTTAATGGCGATGGTCGTGATTCCGCAGACCACTGCCACAAAGGCGAGGGTTTTTTCTAGATGGGATGATCCTGGCCCTCTGAATATGCAAGTTCGGCATGAAATTCCTGAAGGTGCCCTGAAAAATCTGGCAAAATATGACGGTACCGAAGGCATGGCTCTGGCACATGTTGAAGACATTGCTATTCTGTCCATGATCCATGTCATAGAACACGAGGACGTCATGATCCGACTTCTGGTTCAGTCTTTGGAAGGAAGAGCATTGCAGTGGTACAGACTGCTCAAATGTCAAAGCATCAGCTCATGGGATGATCTAGCGGGGGCACTAATCAAAAGATTTGACGAAGATCCTTTCTACAGTTCTTTGGATCTCTACCAATTTTTCATGTACATCAAGAGAGCACCTCAAGAAAGCATCACGGACTTCAATGTCCGATTTTTAATAAGTTGGAAGAGAATTCCAGAGAAGATCCGTCCATCACCCACCCAAGCCCACCTCTTTTATGTTCGAGCTTTGAACTCTGACATAGGTCTCTTTTTGCTGCAGTCAGGTGAACAACGCTTCCCACAAATATTTGAGGAAGCAGTGCAAGCAGAACAGCTGTTGCTCTTATCGAGAAAGTTACCGTGGGGAGAAACTCCATTACCTTCTCCGGTGGTTGTTGCTCCTGTTTACCCTGCACATTCATGCCAGATCCCTTATTCATGCCAGATCCCTGAGATGCAGTCATGTGGAGTTCAAGGGACAGATCTCGTCCAAAGTCAAGGATTGGAACATGCAAGCACTTTTCCAGCAATGAACAATATGGTTGCTTGCAGTTTTCATCAAGAGATGGGCCAAATAGAAGAACAAGTTCAAATTCCAGAATCTGAGGAGATCCCAGAATCCGAGTTCTCACTTGAAGAGCCCTGTGATCACATCATGGAGTTAGAAGAGCCTGTACTCAACCCACAGCTAGTAAAGTCTGCAAAGTGGTGGTGTTGGTTCCAGCCACTACATCCAGTACCTGAAGAAGTCTTCCATGGGGGTACTAGTAAGAAGGATAATCTACTGAATTGCATCCTATCAGCACCATGGAGAATTTCAGGAAAGAGCCAGCCTAATTTCAAGGACCGACTTAAGTATGATCAGATCTGGTCGGGACATTGCAGATTTACCGGATAACATTCTGAGATTGGGTGTCTGGTGGCGACATGCCAATCATGTCGTGCATTATTGTATATAGTATTTTGAAAAAAACAAAAAAAAAAAAGAAAAAGAAGAAGAAAAAAAAAAAAAAAAAACTGGTATTGTTTTTATTTGTTCATCTCGGCTCTTGTTGCCTGCGAGCCGTAGATGCTTGTTTTTTCCTTTGTTTTTCTCCTCCCAACAGTTTGGTGGCTTTCTAGCACTTTCTTCTTTTCCCTTCCCCGTTTCCTCTCTTTCCTTTCTTCATCTTCTTCCTTCTGTTTCTTCTGCATTAAATCAAAATAAGCCACAGCTGTTGTTTCTTTTTCCATTTTCTATTTTTTCCCGTCCCTTCTTATCCCTTTCCTCTAAGTTCAGTCTTTTACGCATTTGCTAACAGTCTAGTTCATTTCATTTCACAGCTTTCCTAGTTCCATTCCCACTCCATAACTTCGTTCATTTTCATTTCATCATTCCATTGCAGTCACCGCTTGCGCAACCGCAAGAGCTCATTCCATTTTCATTCCATTTGTTTCATTTCACAACAAGTTGTAGGTCCTTCCAGTTTCAATTTTTCAGCAGAACATGTATTGCAGCAGCCCGCCTTCTGTTCGGATATGACTCTATGCCCAATGGACTAAGGCCTGGATTCTTGCATACAGCGAGCTGTATACCCCGCGAGCCGCCAAGAATGTTGGCATTTTTGCCACATTGATTCTCATTGATGAATGCATTGATGTATTGTTGGGGATCTGACCTTTGATTGATGCAGCTTGAGCGAAAAAAGGAGAAAAAATGAGCAAAAAATGACTAAGTCTGAAAACTGCAGCGATGCGCTGACATGTCGCAGAATCGCGGTCAACGCAGTCAACGCAGGCAGGTTGGGCGACCCGTCGCGATATCGCGACGTGTTCCGAAATCGTGGGTCGGCGGGCAAAAAAGCATTAAGTTGAAAACATGCAGCGATTCGTTGACATGTCAGCGAATCGCGACCCGGGGAGCGTCGAAGGCAAAAAGTGCAAACTTGCAGCGCGTCGCTGACATGTCAGCGAATCGCGACCAAAAATGGCGTTTGGTACGGCGACGGAAACATGTAGCGAAATCGCTACATGTTCCGATTTCGCGGGGCAGAGCGCAGGGAGGAGCTAACGACGAAACATGTAGCGAAATCGCTACATGTTCCGATTTCGCGGAGCAAGCTTGCGATGGCGAAGAGGAAGCCGGAGACGTAGCGAAATCGCTACATGTGCCATTTTCGCGGGTCAACGGTGGTCAAAGCATACGGCATTATAAGACGTCGCGATTTCGCGACCCGTCGCGATTTCGCGACCCGTCGCATTTTCGCGACCTGCGCAGTTTTCCCGCCAAGTGCAATATGAACGGCCGAAAGGGTTTTTTCGATTTCCGATGATTTAATATTAACCCGAATTAAATATTTTGCGGATTTTCGATGCGGTTAAGGACGAAAAGCGCCCAGGACACCAAAATTAAAGGGTTTATTGGTTCAAAGCCACGGTTCGTGGATTATTTTAACGGCTTCATGCACATGTTTGAAAAAACGAATTTAATAAAGGACCGCGAACGTTTCATGGCATTTAATTTTTATTTCCTCGAGGCCGCTATTAAGGGGTCGTGTTCCTGATTTTCAAGATATTATTGTAGATCACGAGGAAGTTGGTTTTAATTATTTAATGCTGCAAAGAGGACGGACCTCTATAAAAACCAATGTAATTTTCATTTGCAAAGGTTGGAAAAACTTGCTGCTAGAAACTGGAAATGTATCTGCGGGAATAAAAGGATCAATTTCTAATTTTTCAAGCGTCGCATGGATGAATTTCTTTTTCGTTTTCTGCATTTCTAATAGCATTCGTACGCCTGCATTGCTATTACATTTAAATTCTACATACTGGATTTAAATACTGCATTCAGGGTACAATTCTTGGAATGTGGGTTTGGAGGGATTTGCGGCATGTGATTGTGCGAGGATGAAGATGATTTCTTGTGTTACTTGCTGTTGTTGCGTTTGTAGTTTCCTGCTGTTGTTTTTTTTTATCCCATCACTTCGGCCTGTGGCCATATTTCCCATTCCTTTCTGCAACCTTTTAAATCTCTTTCCAGCAACCCTTATCTTAACCAAGTTTAGAATAGTGAAGGGAACCAGCCCACTCTGGAGATTGGTCTGGGAGCCATTTCTTGCTTCCAGCCTTTCAATGTTGGCCGGGTCTAGGGCGCAATTGTAAAAATCCTTTCCTGTGGCAGATTCGTGACCAACAGGACCTCATTGATTTTCAGTCGGAGCATGCTCAAATCTTCGCAGACGATCTCGTTCAAATCTCGGACGATCCTATCACAATTCGGGATGATTTCACTGCTTCCAGACGATTTCGACTGCAATCTGTGTTGGGGGCAATCAGTGCCCAGAGTTTGTGCTTTCTCTTATTCATTTTGTTGTTTTATTCTGCATTTTAATTAGTTTTATCCTTATTTCTTACTATTTTGCATTTGGAGTTCACCCATATAGCTTAAGTTGCATGATAAGATCATAATTTCTCATTTGAATGTCATAATTTGTTTGAATTTCTATTCATAACCATTGTTTAGTATTCATACTATTATTTTGTGCTGTTTCCCTCTGTTATCATAATTGCATTCTCTGTATTTTGCATCTGTTTTTCTATTTGCAAGTCTCTGATGAATTTATCTGATGAATTCGTCAGATCTCAGACGATCTTGTCTGATCTCAGACGATCTTGTCAAATTAGAGGTGATCCTGACTGCTTCAACATCAGAATCTTCATAAGACATCTGGATCAGGTATTCTGCTTTTAATCTTCTATAATTTCTTTGTTTTCTGTCCTTAATTCTGCTTTCTGTATTCATTAAATCTGCACTTGCATATAGATTAATTTAGATTCATTTGGCCAAACCTAGGATATGAATGCTTAAGACTAAAAATGAACACATAAAAACACATTCCAAACCTAGGCGTGGAAACTGCCATTAAATGTTTCCTGGTGAACCCACCATCCATCGAAAAATCACCAATATACACCTCCCTTGAGAGGCGGGACCTTCGTAAGTCCTCTCAGTCCAAGGTACCGCGACATCCTTTTCCCATCCTCCTTCCGGGCACGGATCCTATAGCCTGAAGGTAAGGATGCGAAAAATTTGGAGCGATACACATAGGTAGTGTGCATGTGGCGGTCTCCACTACGACTCCTTGAAGATGATAGTTACCAAAAAATATGTTTTCCTCCACTTCCACAGTGATTTTTGTGGTAGAAGTGATTAAATTTGTAGATGATGAAATGATGAAGCGTAGTTGACCCACTATGGTGGTTTGGAGGACAACGTAGAGAATTTTTTAGGTGTTGATAATGAGAGTGGATGACAAGTGATTTTTGAGGCCAAAGTAACCAGCGAGGATTTTTAATCATTACCAAAGTAGGTATTTTAAAATAGATAAAGTTATGATCATCAATTACAAATATTGTGTAGAGATACATACACAAATATATTGGTAGGGTGGATCAGACAATAATGGTTTGGGCCAAGAGGGGTATGATACCTCTTTTTTCATATAAGATAGTGTGGTACTTAAATTAGCCAGTTAGGGAAGTGTACTCAAAGAAGGTACATACATTGTGTGAGGAGTGTGGAGGTCACACATGCGAGGCCCCATGTGATGAGAGTGGGCGTTTGAAGGTTGGAAATAAAGAGGTTTCCATCATATCTTATGTAGTGTATGTGGTGATAATTAAATGGTTATTCATAGCATGTTACTCTCCTTTGACCAATACAAATGAATATAGGCGAACTATTACAAATCAAACAAAAGGAAGTCAAAAGTGAAGCATGCATTGGAAATACAAATGAAGGAGAAATTAAATGAAACAAGGAAGAGGAAATGAAAAGTTATAGCAATTTTTTTTAAATACATTTTGAAATGGTAGAAAGGGGGTTGGGTCTTTTTGGAGGCCAAGGGCTAGAAATATATTGTTGCAGGACTGTATTTTTTGTTTTGAATACAAAAATGCTTTAGAAACTTGCATTTTGTTAGCAATATTGGAGGAGATTCTCTTTTGCATGTTTGGATTAACTGCCTATTTTTTCCCTTCCATGTTTTAGGCTTATAGGTAATGTTTTATGCATTTAAATGGTAGCATTATCGAATGTTTAAAATATAGAATTTATTTTCTTTTTCCTTAGAAGCTTGCACCTGAATTATTGTAGGTTGTGCAAATGCAAATTTGGGTAAACTAGGTTACATGCAAAAATTTCTCACATATTCGTTTTACAATTTAGGGTAGCATTATACTCAGAGCACTTTGTATGTTAGCATTTTCAGCTTTCTAGTCCATTTTCCAGAATTTATTTTTATTTTTCTAACCTTACCCTTTTGCAGTTTTTTAGAACTTCGACAAAATTAAAATTCCAAAAATAGATGCACGGGTCTCTAGAATAAGCTTTAACATTTCATATTATGCAATTTCAATTTCATTTTGAAGCCATTTCAAAATTATAAAAATTATTTAAAGTTGTTTTTACAAGCATTTTATAATTTTGGATTTTACATAATTTCGCATTTCGAAGGTAAATTAGATTTCAAGCTTTGCATGTTTGTTTTGCAAGCAATTAAATTTCCTTTATGAAAATCACAATTTCATTAAAGGGGAGTGATTTATATGGCATTTCAAAGGCCATTGTTTTTAGAATAATAAATTGACGTATCTTTATGAAAATTAAATTCATCAAAGAGGTGTAATTTATTTATTATATCAAAGGCTTTTTTTACTTTCATATTCAAAACAACATTATATGAATCCAATCATCATTAAAACTTTGCATTTCAAAAGATATATTTTAGTCTTCTCTTTTATGCTCAAAGCATGGTTTAATAATGTAAGATAAAACTTGTCTAAAATATACTTAACCAAAAGAAGATAAAATCTATCTAAAATACTTCAAGATAAAATGAACTAAGGCTTTACATCATGGTCATATGAGGGTCAATCACATTTTTCTTTCCTTTTAAGTTTCATGAACAATCACTAGTATAGCAATAAAATAATACCAACATAGGGCCCTTGTTAACAATTATTTGCAATCACTAAAGCATTTCTAGCACTTATTTGATACATTTTCACAAGAATACAAGCACACATTAAATAAAAGGAACCTTGGAGATATTTATATTTCTTTGCAAGAAAGGGTTTTCTAATCAAAATCCTGACTGTGATGGTGATTTTGTAATTGGACCAAATTTCCACTAAACACATCTATGTTTTAAAAAAGAAAATTAAAATCCTTTTAAAGATCCATAATGTGAATCCTAACCTTAATCAATATTTAAATGCAACACTCAAAGCTATGACTAAATTATTTTTTATTTAAATGCTAAAGCAAAATATCACTTTCTTTTATTTTTAAGAGCAAGAGTTTGAGAGAATATGTAAAAAGCAAGATTTACCCTAAATGCAATCTACGTGGGATTTTTTATTTAATGGCTAAAGCTTTAAAAGAATATTTTGTATCCCCTTTATTTATTATAGCTAATTTAGGTTCAAATTTCCTTTTTTTAAAAATAATAATAAAACAAAAAACAAAAATCATTTAATGCATAAAATAGATAGATATTAGATCCTATAACCAATATTTATAAAAATAGGGAGTAGAAGAACATGTTCTTACTACTAATGTAGAATTGTTGACTTACCCATAGAAACACTACTAGCACTACTATTTGTTGCTTGTTTTTTCACTCAAACATACAAAAATAGATATAAAAAGGACAAGAATCAATGTATATGGGCTTGTTTGATCTCATAGATAGCAATGCACTATCTTGCTACAAATATTAGACCCTTGTTCATACAATATAAAATTGATAAATGCAAAATAATGATAAAATGCTTAAATAACTACTAATAGGTTAAAATTACCACATTCATGATAGCATTATAGGCACTATCACTTCCTGTGCTTCTACTCTACATAAAACAAAGAATAGAAATACCACCAACTTGTAGTCTGTCAATGATACTATATCCTAGGATAGAATAAAAAGATGAAATATTAGTTACAACAAGATTACTATAATGTTAATGAAAGGTTCTGACCTCTAAGGTAAAAGATCTTCTAAAATGCAAAATGATAATGATAAAGTATGTGAAACTAGTTTAAGATGATCAAAATAATATAGATGCAAGATGTAGAATGTAAGATGCAAGGTTAGTTGAAATAGACAAGTTGCATCTTTTGATAACACTTTTGATAACAACCCATTCTAATGCATCTTGTGTTCAATCAAATTAATTTTGTCTTTCAATATGGGGACTTGAATTGTGGATCTATTCTTGGAATAACATCTCTTAAAAAACTAGATTCCATTCATGGAGGAAGTACTAGTAGCTCTTTAGAAAATACACATCAATATTCATTAAAAGGAGTATGCCTTAAAAGTAGGTTCCTTTTATTCTTCTAGAACATAAATATGCACTACATACAATATACATCCATTTTATTGATATTTTATTAGTTGTATATCTAAAATGTACCTCAAGTTGATCATTCTTTAAACACTTTGAATAGTCGTACGGTGTCCCAAATTATTAAGACATTCAACCAATATGAAAAAATAGTCAATCATGACTATATACTTTAATAGGTTGTTAACTCTAACTATCTCATCCTATGATCCTAGAGGATCACATAAATATTATCCTTAGTGGTAAAATTAAGAAGTTGTAGTTCAACCATACCTAAACATTATTTTACTCTTCTATCAACTCAATTTCCATAATGAACTTTCCAAGAATTCTTCATAAAACTAGCTCTTCTTTTAATTTTTATGAGTATGTTAGTATCTCCTAAGTACTTTGTTGCTCTAATTTCTATTAGAATACATATATAGAATTCAAAATATTACCTATAATTTGAATTAAATATTTTTGATGTTTAGTTTGGTAACTTTCCATAATAACATGAATATGGTTCATAAGTTTGTTACACTATTGGTTTCTACTTGTGTGGAATTTGCTCCCCATAATAGGCATTTCTTAGCATAATGGTTCCCTTCATGAATGAAGCATAAGTCTCTAAGCCCTTTCTTCATCTAATTTCCACCATAATTACTTTCTTAGAACTAATTTTATTTCTTGAAGCCATTCTTGCCAATCTATCCTTTGGCATTAAGAAATTTACCCTTCAAAACATTTTCTCAAATGAAGAAATAGGCCATCAAGAATTCTTGTCCTTCTTCCTATTCTCCTTGTGATAGACAATAATTTCTTGTAATTTATTTCTCAAAAATTTACCCCATGGTCATTGGATTGTGAACATCCATGTCTTCCCCTATATAAGGATTTAACCCATGATTAATTTTATAAAGTAGAACTTCTCATCCTTACATTATTGAGGTATGTACTTTAGGATTTTTATGAAAGCTTTCTAACACTGAGTTATAATATCATCTTCTTGGTTGAGGTTCTGAATTATATGATCTTATTATTGAAATATAACTACTATGACCATTTATAATGGAATAGAACAATATACTACTCCCATGCGACATTTTATACCACTAAATTTTTATATTTTCCACCAATATTTGACCTCTCTAAGGATGTACTTCTAGTATATAACTCATACTGCCTTCATTTATTTAGCAAAATTATGAACTTCACATTACTTATTCATCTATATGAGCTATGGTTCAACTCCATTTCTAAGAGTCTTGTGATCATATTTGAGTGAGAAAACCTTCTTGAGATCCTTGGATAGCTCTTCCACTAGGAAAGATTTCTTATTTATTCACCATCTCTCATGATTGCTCTTCTTACATGGGATCTCGTTAGATTATTATTATAATGTGCACTATGCCTTAGTTTGATAGTTTGACACTTGTCTTTTGCCACTTGTCCCTGTCTTCAGTTTGAGTTGGAGTGGTGTCTTCTGCAAGACACTTGGAGTGGAGCTTATGACACTTGTCATATCTCCCTCATAGGCTTGATGCCTATATATTGTAAGATATTTGTGAATATAATTTAAAGCCTTTTGTTCATTTCATTTTAGTCCCAACATTTGGTATCAGAGCGGTGAGATCCACCTGAGGGACCTTAGGGTTAAGGAGTCTGGTTTATGGAGTTAGGGAGTATGCTCTCCACTCATTGAGTGGATCAGAAACTAGAAACTCCATAGAGGACAATCCTCGCCATCCGAGGACATGCCTCTTTCCAGATTTCCATTGAGGTTTAGTATTTCAATATGTTTTTCTAAGAAATTTTTTATTTCTGGTTTTAATCTTTGCTGACCAGTTTGGGGGTGAGAAATTTGAACCTGTGCCAAATACGAAAGATCTGCCACAATCTCAGTCACTAGATTTCCATTTGAAATCTTCCTAGCAGCTTAACGACGTGGAGCTTGGCAGAGTTGTTAATAGTCAGATTATGGTCTTCTAGAGGTGTGGCTTTCAAAAACGAGAACTAATCCGTCAACTCTGCTGCTAATGCACGTGCTATATCAAGAAAGTCTGCCATTGCTGAACGTTGTTGTGCACTGCACACGTGGAGGCGGCACAATGAATAAATGAGGTTTTTTCACGTTTGTGTTTTAGTAAACCTAGATCCGAACATTTTTGGATGTGGTGTATATTTTATTTTTTTGGAGCTGTAAGTTCACCCACTTGCTGCATTAAAGCAACGATCTCATAGCTTGATCTAGGCGATCTGATGGATTTATTTCAATGTGTGCTCCGCTAAAATTCATGCAAGACTCCAAAGTGCAAACCGATTGTAGATCTCATCAATATCTACTAAACCTAGAGTTAGCCACAATTACAGATTATCGTCTAGTGATAGTGAAACCATTTCCCACCGCTAATGATCATAGTGGAAGCAGTCATTTTCACTACGAAATCATTTCAATGCACCTATTCTGTTGCGAAAACCTATACAAAAATATCACCACTAATTGTTCAACCTCCTGTTCCCTCCACAATCATGGTAATTTTTTCATGTGTCCAGTTTGTTACGCCTTTCAAACAAGGATGATATTTTGTTATTGTTGCATGAGGAGGATGACATGCACCTGTGCCTGTTGAAGAAGAGAGAAAATATAAAGAAGAGACACGAGGAGGAGAGTCTATGTCCTTGCCTAAATTTCTACTGTATTCTTATTTGTTTCGGTGCAAGTGTAGTAGACTTCTCTAAAATGGTACAACTGGAGTTTCGAATTGCTTCAGTTGGTGCTGCCATATTTTTTGGTGATTCTACAGACTGTTGAAGTCTACTTGTAATAGTATAAAGAGAGTTTTTAATTGTTATTTTTTTGCTGACAAGTAATGTTATAACTGCTAAAATATTATAGCTGATTATTAGATTTATGTTCGATGCCATTGGTGATGACTGTGCCACAAAACAGTTTGTGTAACTAAGCAGAAAAGCATAATTGTCACACCAGCGCTGTAGTGGAGATTGGCAATAATCACCATGAAAGTCCAATTTACAAGAAATATGAACCTGTATGAAGCTAAAATTCACCTTGCAGTGCTATTCATTCTGCGCTACCCCGACATAGAATTTTTTGATCTAGAACTTCATAGGATCTACTGAGCCTACATGTTGTGAACTAAATAGGGTTGTCTCATCTTTGTTTTGACTGTGATGATGTTTTTTCTGTGATGACCCATTGTATGTCAAACTTCTCAATCCCTTTTGTTTCAACAATTATATTTTCAATTTGTATTGCATCTTCAGCATCTACCACCACCTCTGTTTGTCCACTGCTATCAAGCAAACACTTTCCATTTTGCACTTCCATTGTAGCATTCAACAAGTATTTAGGCCTGTAAGCTTCGTGGTCAGTGCTCACTGTTAGTGTTGGAGTACATACACTGTCATTTTTTGAACTGGTTGTTGAAGAAAAAGAATTTTCTACAGGCCCTTCCTTTTTGAAAAAGGGAAAACTGATAACCAGATGCAATTTGTGTGTAGCTATAACTTCTTCGAATAGCGTAGCATCCATGGAGCCCACCTGGTTCTTGAAACAAAATTGATTTGAAACTATTGACAAGCTATTTTTTCCCTGGCACCTTTGCGATCTGGTGTTTCTGACGTGCATGTTAATTTCAAGTTAATAGAGCACTTAACTGATGCATCTAAAAAGGGAAAAATTGTTGGAGCACTACCAACAAGTTGCTTGGTGCGGGACCCGATTTGATAGCATTCAGAGTATTGGGTTGTGCATTTTTTTTTAATATTTGAAACCTACCAACAAGTCTACGAATTGCTTTTTTTAATAGTTTTTGATTTGTTCATTGGCATAGCAGCAAGTTTAGGTTTTTTTTTCCATAACAATGAGTTTGACTACAAATCATGTGAACAAGGCGGTCATATTCCTTGTTATGTTGTGTAATGGAGGATCTGTCTTTAAGGCTCGCGCTCGTTAACCGGTAATTGTAAAGTAATAATGGTATATTAGCCACTGAGATTTTTTTGAATGATTGAGGCCTTGATTTACTGCATCCATTTAAATTATAAATGGGGCAAATTTTTTAAACTTGATTTTTTTGGGGGGAGAAAACTTTGTATCAAATTATCTTTCTGATATTTTAAATTTCAACTTTGAAGGTTGTTTTTTTTGGTAGCAAAATTTTGCAAACTCCCAAGTTAAGCATTATTTTTCAGAGCACAAATCGGATGGGTGACCACTTGGGAAGTTCCAAAATTGTGATTGTTTTTTTTTTGCCATTTTCAACCATCATATGGTATCTGAATATAGGCTTATTTATAGTTGTTGAAAAGAGTTTTCCAAGAGGAATCTATTGGTGAAATTATTTTTCAGCTTTAAGATCATTTACTCAGCTGAAATTTGACTTGAAGTTCTCATTGTAAAACATAGTGCATTTTAGGTTGCATCCGACACCCTTGGATAAAAATTTGGTAAACTTATAAGGGGATCAATTCTAAGTATTTAAGGCAAAATTAGGCCAAGTTATTAATTCAATTTTGCAATATTGGGGTAATTTTATCCTTGAAGGCATTCATCTTATATCATTTTTTAGGCATATTTGGCTTTTAGCCAAAGTTTCCAATACAAATCATCAACTCAAGGGGTGATTTAGGGCCCCTTGTCCCTTGCTGGTGGAGTCATTTTGTGGAACTCTCTTGGCCACTTGGTGTTTGTTGCTTGCATCTTCTATTTGGGCTTTGTCTACATTTTATGTTTTCTATTACCCTTGCATGACTTTAGGTTTTATAATTGTAATCAAGTGTAGTTCCATTGCATACACACTTGACACTAAGCCATATACAAGCAAGCAAACACATACAAGCATCTTCTCATAAAGCAATAATACATTGGCACATCTATTGTAACAATTCTAAAATAAGCAAGCAAGCATCACATTTTTTATAACCACCTATGTTCCACGTATCAATCTACTCATATACCTATAGTCTCCCTCACGTAAGGGCAGGTATATTGAGAAGTTTGGTATAAAGTCCTGACAGGTTATTATAGTTGCAAAAATGCCTATGTTCCACGTATCGTTCTCCTCATATACCTATAGTCTTCCTCATGTAAGGGCGAGTTATTGAGAAGTTTGGTATAAAGGTCTAGCAGGTTATTCACTTTTAAAAATGCCTATGTTTCATGTATCATTCTCCTCATATACCTATAGTCTCCCTCACGTCAGGGATGGTTATTGAGAAGATTGGTATAAAGGCCTGCCAATTTTTTCCTTTTCAGAATAGCCTATGTTCCACGTATCGACTGCTCAAATACTTATAGTCTCTCTCATGTAAGGGAGGTTATATTGAGAATTTTGGTATAAAGGTCTGGTAAAATTCAAATTCTTACTCTCTTTGGGTAAATAATGCCACTTGTGTTCAACTTAACCCTCCCACTATTGGAATCACTTGAAGATTCAGAGTGGAAAAACTAGGCGAACCCTCCTCTAGATTTTTAGCCATGTACCCTAGATTTTTTTTAGGGCTCTAATTTGGTATTTGTGGTTCAAATTTCATCCTTAGTTGAGCTCCCTTTTATTTTAATCATTTTATAAATCATGGCTACTACAAATCTATTAAGTGGACTCACTAAGAAACTTGAAGGAGCACAAAATTTTGCAAATTGGAAGTATGAGATGGAATCTATATTAATGATGAATGACATGTGGGACTTTATGAGATATAGGCAGGCTAATGAAGACCCACTCACTGCACCTATAGACCCTAAAGAAAAAGCATAATTTGAGAAGAATTCCAATATAGCTTTAAGTCTAATCAAGATAGCTACAAGAATTCAATGCAGAGAAACTGTAAGGGCTTCAAAAACACCTAAACAAGCATGAGATGCTCTCAATATATTGTTTGATAGGCCAAGTCAAGATAATATTTTGTATCTCAAACAAAAATTACATAATCTATGTATGAAAGGCTCACTTATTGATTACCTTATGGAAGTGAAGTCTATTAAGAATGATTTCCTAGCTGCTGGTAAAACTCTAGAAGATAATGAATTGATTCCAATAATGTTGCATGGCCTTCCTTCAAAGTTTCACTCTTATGCTACCATGTTAGATCTGAGTGGAAAAACAATGAGTTCCACACTTGAGGAAATTGAGATTCTATTGAAGAAACATGAGCAAGCCTTAATAAAAGATGAAGAAATTGAATCAACTGTAGTAACTTTTGCCACCAAGGCATCCTTACAACAAAACAAGGGTCAAAATCAGCAAAATCAGAGAGGTAGAAAGAATAAAAAATACCCACAGTAGCCATGTTAGCAGCAACAACATCAACGTCAACGTCATCAACAATAGTAACAATATCAACATCAGCATCATAAACAACAACAACGTCAACAATATCCATAGTAGTATAATCAACAAATATGGCAAACAAGACCTCAAGGGGGTCAAAACAACAATAAAAAAGGATGTGAATATTATGGAAAATAGAATCATAATATTACAAATTGCTATCAAATGCAAAGAGAATAGAGGGAACCACAAAATAATAATCTGAACACATTGTATGCAGCCAACCAAGTTAATGTTGAAGATAAAGAATGTTGGTGTATTGATTTTGGAGCAGCAAAGCACATGACAGGAAGGCAATATTGGTTGACCAAGGTTTAGAACACTTCAAATCAATTCATTACTTTTGGTGATGAAAGTGCTCTTCCCATTGAAGGTGTTGGGGAGGCACCACTTACTTTGCATGACGGGAATAATATTCCTGCAATAGATGTTTTGTATGTATCTAGTCTTAAAAGGAGCCTTCTTTTTATTGGGAAGCTTAGAGATAAGTGCTATAATTTCTATTTTGAAAAATACAAATGCTACATTAAGGAACCCAATGGCAATGTCAAGGCCATGGGAGTAAAAAATGATGGTGTTTACTACCTCCTTACAAAATTTGTAATACAAACAACTTTGCATACAACAATTACTTTCTCTTTGGAGTACATGTGGCATGAAAGATTGTGACATTTAAATTTTAATAATCTTCAAATTATGACTAGGATTAGTTAAAGTAATTCCACATCTTAAGGAGTCAAAATGTTTTTGTGAGCCATGTGTAATAGCCAAACACCATAGACAACCTTTTGAATCAGGAAATGCATGAAGATCCAATAGACCTTTTCAATTGGTTCATTCAAACATTTGTGGGCCAATGTTTGTTCAATCTTATATTGGGGCTAAATACTACATCAATTTCATTGATTATTACAGTAGAAAGGTATGGATCTACCTGATACAATATAAGTGGTAAGCCCTTGATAAGTTCAAATAATTCATGGCACTTGTTGAAAGAGAAAGTGGCTATCAAATCTCCACCTTAAGATTAGATAATGGTGGAGAATATGTATCCAATGAATTATTCAAATTTTGTAAGTACCATGGGATAAGGAGGCAATTCACAACCCCTTGTACCCATAAATAAAATGGGGTTGCTGAGAGGATGAATCAAACAATCACAAATAGGGAAAAATCAATGTTACATGCTGTTGTATTACCTAAATTATTTTGGGGAGAAGTTGTTCTTACTATTGCACACTTGACTAATAGGTCATACATAAAGGCCTTACATGAAAGAACACCTGAAGAAGCATGGAGTGGAAGGACACCCTATGTGGGCCATTTGAGAGTATTTTTATGTGATGCCTATGCTCATATTCCTCATAAGAAAAAGAAGAAGTTTGATGATAAGAGCCAAAAATGCATCTTTGTTGGCTATAGTGATAGTGCAAATGCATATAAATTATATGAGCCTATTTCCAAGAAAATCAATTTATCTAGGGATATTAACTTTCATGAGTATCCCCTATCTAATCCTCCTAAGGACCCCACTTTAAAAATAACTAATGAAATAGTTGCTCCATTCATGCATACAATATCATCTAGTCCTTCCCCTTCACTCATAAATCAAGAAATTCATCCACAAGAAGAACTTCCCACAAATGATCCATGTCCTCCATCTCCTCCTAGTCCTCCATATAATGATCAAGCAACATCATCCAATCCTTTACCTAAGTGGGTTCAAGCCACAATAGATGAAGCCCAAAATAATTTGCCCACCTATATAGGTAAAATGCCTTAATCCCTAAGACATCAAGTGAATTATGCCACAATGGCCAAAGTCCTTAGCCAACCTGAACCTTCTAATTTCAAAGAAGCACTTGATGATCCTAAATGGGTTCATGCCATGGGGCATGGATCAAGAATTGGATTCCATTGAAAGAAATCACACTTGGGAGTTAGTTAATTTACCCAAAGGTAAATATACCATTGGCACAAAATGGGTATACAAGACAAAGTATAAAGCAGATGGTTCACTAGATCACTACAAGGCTCGCCTAGTAGCTCAAGGCTATAAGCAACAAGAGGGAACCTTTGCTCATGTGGCTAAGATGACTACAATCAGTACAATTATTGCTATGGCAGATCAAAAGCATTGACCTGTTAGAGTAATATTCCATTCTTTGGGATATTTACCCTTTTACTCCACTAGGTAAAATAGGTAGTATATTGCATTATACTACATAGATTATTACATTTACTTTTTACCACTTACCATGTAGATATTTACTATTTCAAATATCTAATGGTAAACTATGGTTAGTCCTAAATATCCTAAGGTAACTATTCTAGTTTATCACTCCATCCTTTGAGTGCGTTAGTTAGCATAGGAATAGCCAAAGTTGGTTTTATTTCTATTTTGTATTCTATATGAACTTAGCTTCCTAAAGCTAATGTTAATGAATAATTATTATTTGCTCCTATTGTTTCTAACATTGGTATCAGAGCAGGAGGGAACTAAGGGAGGAAGCACATTGGACACCTTCGTTTCGCTAGAGAAGGTGAAGGCTCATCTTCGTTCCATTGGAGAAGGCGAAGGCAATTTGGTGACTTTCATTTATTTTCCCTCAGTTCCTAAGATCCTATAGTTTGCTAAGTTGATTTATTATTTTCATTCAATTTATCTAAGATCGGAGGCAGAGGAGGTGGACAACTCGATTTTTTTTTCCAAGCCACCTCGAACCCACCTCCCAAGCTCAGGTTGTGGGGAGGGCCCGCAGGTCAACCCACAGGAACCGGCCCATAGGTTAGCCTACTAGATCTAGCCCATAGGTATATAACTGGCCAGGTCAAATCCACGATGATCTCAGGCTATCACCTTCGATCGACCAGGCAATTTATCTGTCGGTGATCGCCCTATGGCGGCCTGAGAAGGAGCCTTACTAAGGCTCCCGCCACCAGGGCTAACACACCTGCGATAAGCCAATGGGAGCGCTTAGGGGGCAGGAATGCCCTCACGCTCCCACATGGCTTATCCTGATCGAGAGTGCCATGAGGGAAGAAGCACCCTCTCACTCCTAGTGGAGTTGACAGACACAGGCGACCCTACATCTAGACATAGGCGACCGTAAGATCGACACACTTGGTGGCCCTAGATCATGACATGTGGTGTAACCTAAACCTGGCCGACATTCTAAGACACCTAAGCCTTTGACTCAACACACCTGTGGCATAATTTTAAAGGTGACACGTAGCAACAGAATGAAGGTGACACATGGCAAGGTTGGATTGGGTGGAGGACTGACACGTGTACAACACAAATTTTTTTGTCTGGGCATCAAGCTGACACGTGGCAAGGAGGCATTGGTTTTCCAAGTGACAAGTGGTAGAGGGGGCGTTGTGTAATTGGTAGGCGATTACCCGCAGGCAATCGAGCTCTTAATCGAGCATTAAGGGTTTTAAACAACCTTGCATCCCTTTACGGGATGCATGTGGGATTATTCCCACGAGAAGGTAATAACATATTTTCCTTTCTTTAAATAACTGCACGCGGGGCTTCCTTGCAAAGTCGCCCCAATAGTGCAGTGGTCAGGGGGATCCTTGACGAGCGCAAGGTTTCCGGATCGACCCCCACGCGATGACATTTTGGGAAAAGAGCGCATAATGATAAGAAATTTGGTCAAAATTTTTAATAATTTTTTATTTTAATTGCTTATATTATTTTTTAGATTAATGTTTTATAATTTTATATAGTTTCAAGATTTATTTAATCATTTTTTTTCAAAATTTGATTCTTTTAAGGCATAAAACTATTTTAATTATTCAAAATTATATCTCTAATTTTTTTTTTTTGCTTTTAAATTAGAAATACTTAAAGATAAAATTTTCTTTTGCAACTATAACAAATAGTTTTTTTTTTTTCCAAATATTGGAAAATAGAAGACAAGAAACAAAACATATTTTTGTTGCAAACCATATTCTATTGGGCAAATTAGAAAACCTTCCATTTTTCTCAAACACTTGTTAAATTTGCAAACATAAAAGGAGCCAAAATCAAATTCCCTTGATTCTTTACTTGCAAATTTTGGAAAACAAGGAGATTCAAAATTAACATTTTGCAAAACATCAAAATACAAACTGTGCTTTTGTTTTCTCCATAGGGGGATATAAGACATTAACTTGCACATTCTTTTTGCCAAATTTGAGAAGCATTTGAAGTTTTGAATCTATAAAAACTAAGTCATTTGTCGACTAGTTCTGGAAGCCTTTCAAACGCGGGTCATGTGTCAACTTGTCTTGAAAGGAGTGCTCAAATTGTTAATTTTGCAAAATAAAGGGGGGAAGACAACATTTTACTTCTTTTGCAAAAATGTAAAACAAAGTAGGAGACATAAAAATATCATTTGT
Organism: Wollemia nobilis; assembly: GCA_028583015.1. NCBI lineage: Eukaryota > Viridiplantae > Streptophyta > Pinopsida > Araucariales > Araucariaceae > Wollemia > Wollemia nobilis. Next base: position 4,537,319 of record JAQPPZ010016897.1, on the reverse strand, counting down.
TTTGCACAACACACATTAATATTTTTATGCAAAAATTAAAAGGTGCATTTTTTATTTTACTCGACACCTTCATTGGCAAATTAGGTGCATTTTCGGTTGCATCCAATAGCTAGGTGATAAGAATTTTTTGGGCATTCTTGTTTGATTATTGAATTATTTATTTTTTGCAATTATAAGTCATAGAATCAAGAACACACTAAACCCAAAATTTCACAAATTTGTGTAAATCCTTGCACAGATTTAAAGCCAAAATTAATTGATATTCTCTCCTAAATCAAAACCCCTAATTCACTATTATTTGTTTGGAATAATTTCCTCAAACTGATTATTCCTCTTCAAGAGTATTTTCAGGCAGGTGCCATTAAATATATGTTTGAGTGAATTATTTTTTGGTACTCTTTTAGGGTAATAAAAAAAGAAAGAACAATTTTTTGAAAATAAGGAACCTTAAAAAGTTTCAATCCTTTGCACTAAGGGGGGATAATTCCTTTCTTCCTTCAAAACACAGATTTTTGACAAGAGGGAAATAAAACTTGTAAAGGCAATAATAAAAGTAGAAGTCATAAAAATTATACCTTTTCTTTTAGACTTCATAATAGCAACCATGCTTGAAGTTATTACAATAAGGAAGGATGATTTGGTGAACTTTTTGATAAAATTGCCTAGAAAGCATAGTTTTGCACAAATTGTAAAAATGACAACCATGACACCATTCAGTGTTGGTTTCAAAACAAGCAAAACTAAAATGGCAAAGGCACATCACAAAATCCATCTTTCTAGTGAAGTGTCTCATTCTGATTTTGATTCTAGTTCAAAGAGAGCAAACAGAGTGCTCATTGCTAAGATAGTATTGTAGAGGGAAAATACATTTTGTCACCTTAAGCAAAGCAACATTTCCTATCTCTCTTTTTTTAGGCTTCATAAATAGCATAAGTTTTTGTTTGAAGTACTTGAAATAAGGGGTTATTGTACCTCTTTTAGGATTTATAAATAGCAAACTCTCAATTTTTGACATACTTGTAACAAAAGGAGGGAATTTTCTGGTGTAAAATTGCCTAGGAGGCAATATTTGTAAAATCCTTCACAACACTCTTGAGTTGCACATATTTTTGCAATTAAGGGGTGATATACATTTCTTTTCTTAATAATTTTTTGTAAAAAAGGAAGAAGACTTATAAGGGTGCATTTTTGGTAGTGACCGACACCTTAGTCATACTTCTTTCAGAAATTAATTACATGTTTTGCAACAAGAAGGGGGGAACTTATAAGGGTGCATTTTTGGTAGCGACCGACACCTTAGCTACCTTATATTTTGCAAACTCATATTGTAATCGAATGAACCTCGTATGAAGTTATCTACTCTATTAAACATAGTGATTGCAGTGGTTGGTTACCCATGCAATTCGGTTGGATGACAAGATTACAATAAGGACATTCGTTGGTGTAAAAACAAAATGATGAATGACCCACTTTTTTCTTAGGAGCAACTAGAGAACTGTGATAGAGCAAGAACCAGTAGATTGACATCTTTTCCACTATATTGGGGTAGTTATATACTTTACCCAAATAATGTAATAAGGGGGGATGTTAGAGTAATATTCCATTCTTTGGGATATTTACCCTTTTACTCCACTAGGTAAAATAGGTAGTATATTGCATTATACTACATAGATTATTATATTTACTTTTTACCACTTACCATGTAGATATTTATTGTTTCAAATATCTAATGGTAAACTATGGTTAGTCCTAAATATCCTAAGGTAACTATTCTAGTTTATCGTTCCATCCTTTGAGCGTGTTAGTTAGCATAGGAATAGCCAAAGTTGGTTTTATTTCTATTTTGTATTCTATATGAACTTAGCTTCCTAAAGCTAATGTTAATGAATAATTATTATTTGCTCCTATTGTTTTTAACATGGCCTATATATCAAATGGATGTCAAAAGTATATTTCTCAATGGTCACTTGAAGGAGGAAGTGTATGTGAAACAACCAGTAAGGTACATAGTTAAAGGCCAAGAAAACAAAGTCCTTAGATTAAAGAAAGCTCTATATGGGTTGAAGCAAGCACCCTTGGAGGAATTGACTCCTATTTTCTCAACCTTGGTTTCACTAGATCTGCAACATAATCTACTCTCTATGTGAAACATTGGAGGAATCACATCATTATAATTACATTGTATGTGGATGATGTTCTCATTACAGGTGATGACATAGAAGGAATAAGGTTGCTCAAGGAGGACTTATGCAAGAATTATGAGATGATAGATTTAGACCTCCTCCACTATTGCTTAGGCATAGAGGTATGGCAACAACTTGGTAATATTTTTATCTCACAGGCTAAATACATTCAGTCTATTTTGGAGAGGTTTCACATGGAGGAGTGTAAGCCCTCTCTAACTCCCATGGAAACTAGATTGAAATTGGTTAATAATTATGAATAATAAAGGGTTGATGGTACCCTTTACAAGCAGCAAGTTGGAAGTTTGATCTACTTAACTTCAACTAGACCAGATATTTGCTATTCAGTTGGCCTTATTTCCAGATTCATGCAAGACCCTAAGAAGAGCCATTGGATAGCAACTAAGAGGATTATGAGATTCCTCAAGGCCACTCCCCATCATGGCCTTATGTATACATCATGTGATGATTTTTCCTTGATTGGCTACACATATTCAAATTGGGCAAGTTTTCCTCAAACTAGAAGATCCACATTCAATTATTGCTTTTAGTTGGGTCAGGGTTCTATTCATGGAGCAAAAGCAGAACACAGTTTCATTATCTTTAGCAGAAGTTGAATATAGAGTAGCAATTGAGGCAACTAAGGAGGCAATTTGGTTGAGGTAATTACTTCAAGATATTGGGCTATTCATACATGGTCCAACATATATATATATATATATATATTGTGACAATCAATGTACCATCAAGATGACCAAGAATCCAATTTTCCATGCAAGAATAAAGCACATTGAGATCCATCATCACTTCATCAGAGAAATGGTCCAAGAAGACATTATACACATGGATTATGTACCGAATTAATATCAAGTGGCAAACATCTTCACCAAGTCACTTGGAAAAGACAAGTTTTATCAGTTTAGAAAATTGCTCTATCTATGTAATAGAAGTCAACATTAAGGGGGAATGTTATCTAATGTTGACTTATTTTCCTTTTTTAAGATAGTGCACATTAAGGGGGAATGTTAGATTATTATTATAATGTGCACTATGCCTTAGTTTTACAGTTTGACACTTGTCTTCTGCCACTCGTTCCTGTCTTTAGTTTGATTTGGAGTGGTGTCTTCTGCAAGACACTTGGAGTGAAGCTTACGACACTTGTCATATCTCCCTCATAGGCTTGATTCCTATTTATTGTAAGATATTTATGAATATAATTTAAAGCCTTTTATTCATTTCATTTTAGTCCCAACAGCTAATAGCAGCTTAGTTTTATAGGGAAAGATTAAATTGATTTTTTGTTACTTTCTTATGAAATATGAATTACATGTGTAAGTCATAACCTTACTTTATAAACATGGTAACATGTCAATAAGGCTAGTTGCGTAAGACTTAAGATAAGGGTATTAAAATCATTGTATAACATGATAGGTTCCTCATTGAAGATAGAGAACAAGGTTTTAAATCTAGAAGACTTAAATATTAATGAGACTAGATGAGCTAAGTAGATTGGGTCGTATCCAAACATGTATATAGTAAATATGGATTACTTGGAATTGAATAAATACTTTAAAAACATGTCAATAATATGTATTCAATATTGAATAGTATTTACATTGTTAGTCCACTATTTTCTACCAAGTGGCAATTAACTTGAATTCTATTCTCTATGATGAAAATAATAAATTAATATAAAATCATTACATTTTTTACCAATCCAAGTATGGGTGTTATTAGATGTGTTATCATAGCCTAGTTTAAATACTAGGGACCCAATGAATTTATTAGTGCTAAACCTTACATATGTGTATTGTAACTAGGAAGATAGAATGAGAAGTGTAGGTTATTCTAGTGTCAAAAAGTTAATCAACAAACAACTAAATCGTATTAACTTCTAGTCATCATGAATGAAATAAGTATAATAGTGGTCATCCTAAAACAAAAAGGTCATAAATGACCAAATGGTTAAGCAAAGAATATCAAGAATCGTTATCATCATTCTAAGATCCATAAAATTATCAAAATAACCATGATCCTGTTAGAATTATATAATGTGCACTATGCCTCTTGACACTTGTCATATTTATATGACACTTGTCATGTCATTATATAAGCCTTATGCCTATATATTGTAACCTCATTTTTGTATAATACATCTCATCAATTTTACTTCTAACATTTGGTATTAGAGCTCCAGGCTTTCCCTACCCTGTGAGCTTAAGGGGGGATTTCCCTCATGGAAATCTCCTCCTCATTTTTTTCTCTTCACTTGTATCCCATTTTTTTCAAATTAAGAAGTATGCTCTTCATCCCTTGATTGATGAATCCAAAACCAAAAATTTGAAAAATCATGGATGCCATTATTTTTTTTCTATGTATTTTTTTGCAAAAGTAATCTCTCCACGGAAATATGAAAAACGGGATACACCTTTTATTTTAATGGCTGATTTTTTTTTAGGGTTTGTTTTGTAGGAAATTTGACGCAATGGATGAGCTTCCATTGAATGGTTTGTGGTTGTTAAATACCATTGCTTGTTGGCCCTATTGGATATCTCTAGCATCAATGGTGAATGTTTTATTTCTATTTTTTTGGGCAAGATAGTGCACACCATATTTTTTTATCCGCCTCTAATCATGGATCGACTGCACAAATTTCAAACAATGGAGACAACAATCAGTGGAAGCCATGGTGAAGCCCTAGAGGACTGCTAAGGGTGATGAAATAACAAATATCTGGCCTGTCCCTTTTTCATCAACGGGTGCTGCTCAAGTATGCTCATGTTGATATTTTTTATGTCAGAAAGGTGGATGAGTCGAACATGGCAAGGCGGTTTTAAAAAAAAATGGAGCGGTGTCATTTGTCAATCGTGCATCTACAGAAGGACAAAGCAAAAATTATGGAAATTTGGTGAATGTGTTCATGTATTCCAACGATAAATTTGCCCTTCTACAATATTCATTGGTGATGAATGACAACCTGCAAGTTACTCCTCCATAATGCACGATCGCCATTTGACTGTTGATACGCATTTTTTCTTAGAACTTGGCATCATTGATCCGGTGTTTTTTTTAATGCAAAGCATGTCTACGATGGCAGATATCATGTAGGGTGAACTGCTATTCAGTTTTTGCATTTAGTTCATAACCACCCATTTCTATCGAAGATAACGTTGAGGGTGTATAGTCGTTGTAAAAATCATTGATTACACGATGGATAACTACTAAGGACAAATTATATTGAAGATATGACTATTTTTACAATGATGCGGGATGGTGAAGTGTGAATTTTTTTTATACCACTTGAAGTATTGTAGTATTCTACCATCTCAGGACCAATTTTTTTAATCTGTGCCCACGTGGTTCCTACGGAGATCTTCAACTGCTATCTGATGTCAAAAAAAACCAGTGAAGACTAACTCCTATTATATGCTTTTACTAAATACCTATGCATAATTTATTTTGATAGCCCAAGGAGGTGTTGGAAGTAGATCAAACTGGCACAGACCTGAATCACCAATCAACAACTTCAGATCTTGCAGATAAAACATAATCTATTTTTTACCTATTACCCATTACTCTTGATGCAATAACAATGATTATTATGAAATGTTACCCATTAGAGTGCACCAAGGAGACAACCTAACATGGTAAATCAATTGTTTTAATAATGTGTGGATGCTAATATTCAGTGCGTGCTTCCCTTGCAAAAATTTTAGGATTCTGCTTCAAGTGTTTTTTTATACACAAACTGGTGGAAATGATAGTGCTTTGGAAGCCTCTTGCAGTGCTTCCTAAAGTGCATGTATCCTGATACCAAAGTAATTAATTTGAAGATTTATATGTTTCAAAGTTGTGATGTGTTTGGGGCATTTTATTAAGTGTGAAAATTTTGGCAAAAACCATTGATTTTTGATGAGGAGGTTGTGTAAATTTTGGTGGCAGACACATGTGTGGGTTTGCCTTCTCCAATGATTCAGATCGATGCCTAGGTAGTGCGGAAAACTCTTTCACTATGCTTCATCAGTTGGATTTGTGATGGGTCGGAGGTGGATGGAGTTTGAATTGATGTCTGGTGGTAGGCTACATGGTGCTGAGATAGTTGTAGATGGGCCACATGTGGCCAGGATCCATCATTGATAAGAATACACTTTTTGATGAGATTGATTATTGCATGAGAAAGTAGAATTTGGTGAGATCTATGCTAGAATATTGTTGTTTAATAATGCTAATGAATGGTATTGATAACACGATGCCTCCAACATATAGGAGTTTTTTCAAGTTATTGATGTTGCTAGTTTGCGACAAGATTAATGCGGATATGGTGGTAGAAAATCTTAAGAACACCTTGATCATGACGATGAGTGGAAGGGGCACATCCACTCAAGCCAATGGAATATTTTTTTAATGTTTAATTTTAATGTTTATAGGTCACCTAGGCCATTGATGATTGAAGCCTCCAGTGCATCATGGGAATTATTACCTGTTGATGGTGGTGTTCGGGGTGTGCATCTCCATTTTTTTAAAATATACATAGGATAACCAGAGCAATGGTGTTTCATTTGTTGTTTGTTGAGCATTGCGAGCCATTTCTAGAAGTGGCCAAAAATGAAGAGATGCTCCCTTCTACTGATATATTCCATTTATTTGTGCCCCTATTAATATCCATGATTTCAAATTTTAATTGCACAAGTGAATGTGAAATGGAGGAGGATTTCTTTCAATTTCCATTGTAAAAGAAGCGAAGTGATGACTTCTAAAGTCCTTCGTTGGGCAATTTAGTTAGTTCATCTTAAAATAGAGAGCTTTGCATATTGTGACTATTTTGAGTTGAAGAAGGTGAGAGAACCAGGTTTGCTCCTAAATAGTTTGTGATGAGATCGTAGGTAAGCTTTTAGCATTCCGCACCATCATCCGTGAACATGAATATCTAAATTTTCTCTTTTACCATAGTTTATTTTACTTGAGATTGATCACCGTTGTTCGGTTATGTTTACACCACTCATGTGCTCGAGATAATTGTTATAATAATGTTGCATGTAAACTATGGGATGATAACTGATGGTGGTAACAGGTTGGACAATTTATTATTTTGCAACATCAATTTGTTGATTAATCTGGAGAAAATTGAAGTATGTGCAATGGAAGCCCATTTTTTGCTGAAGTGAAGCATTCCAGTCATAGTATGCAGCCTCCAAATCTATATTTCCTGCATACCAAATACGAGGAATATAAATGTGCAGATGATGATCAGAGAAGGCTCACTACTATTTGTGGAGATGCCAAGAGGAGATCTCATGGATGCTGCATCGGAAGGAAAGAAGACCAATGGATATACATCTGAGCAATATCATTCTTGGTTGACGAGATGACAAGGTACACAGTTTGTAGTATTGCTATGATTTTGGCCCACCTATAATTTGGCACCCATTTTTTCCACAAAGGCATTTATTATATATGGCCACAAAGTTGGTTGGGCCATTATTTATAAGACAGTGTGGAGGGGGCACTTTATTTGTTTTAATAGTAAGGGGTAATTTTTTATTCCACATGTAGTGTGGAAATGGAAAAGCCTTCATGATCCTTTGTTGTATTAAAAAAATAACGGACCATCCCTCTTGTTTGCACATGGAAGTGGAAGACCTAGAAGGCCCTTGTAATCTTTATTTGCTATCTAAATAGACATGCTACTTTTTTACAAAATGAAGACCTTATTGAGAGTGGAGTATAGGGGTATTTATAGTCATTGGGAAAGTTTTTATGCAAAGGATACAATGGTGGTGTCTATTTGTAATTCTAAGGCTATTTCATTTGGGATTTTTAGCCTCAAAGTTGTTGTACCTTGGAGTGCACTCTCGGTTGTACCCGACACTCCCAAGGTAAATTGTAAGTGATCCTCGTATCAAGTCACCCTCTCTATTGGACCTAGTAGATGTAGCGGTTGGTTACCCATGCATTCCGGTGGGATGAGGAGGTCACCATAAGGACACCTACTCTAGGGACTACAAACATAGACACCCTAGACTCTATCCGAGGATATTTTCTTGATCAACTTATGAAGACTACAAACGAAGACACTTTAGAAGATTCTATTCTCTTATTTTTTCTTCTCCTCCATATTTGGATCTATGGCTCATTTTTTATTATATTTTATGGCTTGTATTTATTTTGTATTAAGGTGCATTTTCGATAGAGATCGACACCTTCTAGATTGAGTTCACCATGAGGGGGGATGATATTCATGGTGAATCTAGTCAGTGACCTACGAGAGGAAACATCCTCTAAGGATAACCTACATAGGCAACAAAACCAAAAGTGGCTGACCTTGAGGCACCCATGATGACCCTGAGGCACTTATACGACTGACCTAGTGGTAACAGACCCATGGAAGTGGCTGACCCTGAGGCAACAGATCAAGATGTATATACCGTTGATCTAGCATTATTCATAGCTGGAGAGCCAAGCGTAGAGAGCATGAGCCTAGACCAAATCAACAATAAATGAGGATGATAGGTTTCTTTTAGAGGAGTCAACATTAAGGAGGAATGTTACCTAATGTTGACTTGTTTTTTTCTATAGTTAGGATAGTGCACATTAAGGGGGAATGTTAGAATTATATAATGTGCACTATACCTCTTGACACTTGTCATATTTATATGACACTTGTCATGTCATCATATAGGCTTATGCCTATATATTGTAACCTCATTATTGTATAATACATCTCATCAATTTTACTTCTAACATTATCCTCCATAAAAACACACATAAACTTTCTCAAGTCATTAAGTGCTATATGAGGTGATAAGAACCTTTATATTCCTTAACAAATTCAAAGGATAAAAGAACCTTATACAAACATGATCTATTTTTATTTATGAAAAATAGAATATTAATTATCATCAATTGGTTACCCATTAATATTTTGGTTGATCATTTATGGTATAGATATTATTTTTGAAATTATAATATGATTAATTTCTAAGGTCGACATTGTGCAATGTATTGGATAGGCCTAAGGGAATTTTATCGTACAATGTATTAGTTATTTGTAATATTTTATTATATAAGCCCTATGAGCCATGATTAACCTTGTTATAGTTAAACCCTCTTTATAACATGTAATTAACCTAAAGCCCTCTTATTATGTTAGGTTAGGTTAAACTTTATTATGTAATTGGGGTTTGGGTATTAGTATAAATACCCCCTCTTACTCATTTTATCATAAGAGTGATTTTGTAAATTTATCTATAGATAATAATGAATATTTGTGGAGCTCATGGGAGCCCCAATATCTATATCTCTTTATCTCTTTTTTATCTCTGTACATTTTCTATATAATATTTAAGTGGATGGACTGCTTCTATTTATTTTTTGGAAAATATTGTGAATTCTAACATGGTATTAGAGTGGGTATGAAGGTACCTCACATGGTCACATAGAATCATCCTTTTAAGCCTCTAATATCTCTTCAAAATTATTGGACCAAAAATAAAAAATATGATACCTTCTTTCTTCCTTCATTTGATTACTTAAGGGCAATAAAATTCCTTGCATTCATCTATTTCTAAGAATAAGATAGATTATTTATCCTTGATTGTTGAAGGTTATTTTCCTAGGAAAGTTGCTTCAAGGAGGAAAAAAACCATGCAATTATTTTAATTCAAAATTAGAGCATTTCTTATTCATAACCCTTTGATTGACACCCAAGCAAATTTGAGTGTGCAGTAATATCCTAGAGGGAACATTCACTTTTATGTAAAGCTTATGGTGGCCATTATGGATATTAGAGCACTATATAAGGCATTCATCTGGTATTCAATTAGTTTCAAGTCATAGTAGTCATTCTTTTATTGCAAACAAGTAGGGCATTTGGTGGAATTTTTGGCAATAACTGGGGTTGTACTAAGATTATTTTCTATTTTTTGTTTGAAGATCTAATAGCATTATTGCTTCAACCATGGATTTTATATTTTTGGTTGTGAATATAATTTCAAATATATCATTTTTCTACTGCTAAAATAAAGATATGTAACTCCTATAGGATAACCTCCCTTTTGGTCATCATCGCACATGATAACAAACTGGCTAGCAAGGACATATTGAGAATATTGTCATGACCCTGCCTTGGTACATTTTTCATTTCATGGATATATGCTACTAAAAAATATCCTAAATGCTTTCCCATGCCATTTTTACTGATTTATAAGGGGATCAAAGATCCAATTGAACATCTTTGTATGTTTAGGAAATCTTATCATTGCATTGCATACGATGACATGTTACTATAAAAAATATTCCCAAAAACCTTAGGAGGCATGCCCTTGGAATGGTATTATCAGTTACCAGCACACTCCTTAAGATATTTTGAAGAGACTACAAAGTTATTTGTGCATTAGTTTGATGCCTACATAGAAAGGCATATTATAATAAAGGATTTGTATAATTTAAAACAAGGGAAATAATAAAGTTTCATAGAATTTCTAGCTCTATGGAGGAAATTTTTAGGCAAATTACATTTTTCTTTACCTCCAAGATAAATTTTATAAATATTCATTGAAAATTTACAAGAACAATTGTCCTATGAGCTAGCCACTTCCACAATAACCTCCTTTAATCAAGCCATTTATTTAGCAAGAAGGGTAGAAGAAGCCCTTATTAGAAGAGGATAATTTAAAAATAAGGATGAAGATAAATCATATAAAAATCAATATAAGAACAAGAATATGGTAGGTGATGGAGTTATAGATAATAGATCTCCTAAAAATGATAATACCACAGAAACTACAAAGAAGTTTGTATTAAAACCACCTCAAAAGGTACCTCAATAGAATTTCACAAATTTGAATCAACCTCTGAAAATGGTTCTACCACATTTGGTAGAAAGAGGTTTGATAAAATTAATAGAGGTACAACAACCAGATACCTCTCAACCTTGGTATAGACAAGACTAACATTATGATTTCCATCAAGATGACAGACATCCAACTAACACTTGTAGGGGATTAAAACACTTGGTGCAAGAATTAACTGAAAATGGAAAGTTGGAAGTGGAAAGTCCTCTACAAAATACTAATCCTCCAGCAACAACACAAAAATCACAGGCACACAATATTATTCAGAATCTAGACATCTTCCAGAACCCATTACCCAATCATGGAAAGGAAGTTGTAAATCAACTAGATTATAAAAATGTGCCCCATATAACATGTTATGTGGTAGCGGTTAGTAACTACTTACCATCACAACTCCTGTAAACTATGTTTATACCTACTCAATCTATTGTTATAATTAAACAATTTCAAGGAAGAAAAATACAATCTTTATCTCCAAAACACACAAAAAGTGAATTAGAATCTAAGATAGACATCAATTCACATTCTAATAGTTCAGGGGATGAATCAATACCAATCCTATCCATCACAGAATAACTAGTTCTAGAAGAACCATTTTCAAGAATGATGACAACTCATCCTTCTTCACAATAATTTCTTCCCATTGAACAAACTTCAACTTCCAGATCTCATTCTATTTAATTTAATTCTTTCAACACACATGACTATCCACAATTTTCGTATCCATAAAATAATATTGTGGGTACAATTAGAGTCATTACTAGGAAACAAGCCCAAACTTAAAATTATCAACCACAAACTCAACCAAATGATACATATCAACCCCCTTTTGTTCTGAAACCACCTCATAAAGGGAACAACTTAGTTTAAACTAAACAAAAAACTTCTTATGATATCAATGAACAACTAGCTAATACAACTAGGATTTCCCTTCTTGATATTCTTAAGACTTCATTTGTTCATAGGGAAGAATTAATGAGTATCTTAAGTGAATTGATGGTACCTCAGGATATAGAGTCAACTGTCATGATCAACGTTGTGGTTTCTCATGGGACTGATTACATTTATTTCCACAACAAAGATATTCCTCCTCAGAGTATGTATAGGTATAATCCTTTATCCATAACAACTTTAATTGGGGATGTGTGTGTTAAAAGTGTGTTAATTGATAATGGCTCATCCTTGAATATATGCACTTATAATTTTTTAAGAGGTTCATATTCAGTAATGAATATTTAAGAAGAACAAAAATGATTATCAAAGCCTTTAATGACAAAACTCAAAAATCTTGTGGTGTAATTTCCATACCATTACAATTTGATCCTCAAAATCTAGAAACATCCATTTTTGTTGTATCTTGCCCAGAATCATGCAACATTATTTTAGGATATCCTTGGATCAATGCAATGAGGGTAGTTCCCTCTACCTTGCATCAATGTGTAAAATTCAAATTTAAAAATCAATTGATCACCATTCATGTTGATCCTAGACCTTTTGAAATGTGTGCCATGGTGGAACCTATTAATTTTTCCTTTTGTCCCACCTTGTCATCAATGGCACCTAGTTCTTCTAAATCTTCTTTACCAAAACCTAAATCAACACCTCCTTATAAAAACCTATATCCTCTAAATATAATGATCCTTCCACATCGTACCCTCCGATAGATGAGGCTTTAGCAGAATTATTCACCTTATAGGAGCCAACTGAACATGCTTCTTTTGCTATACAATACTCCCTTATCTTGTCTCAATTACCGTCATCCCTACATACCATATATTTACCTCAAAAATAGGGAAATATATATCATGTTGGAACTTGTACATTCATTGCTAGGGGATGTTCCCCAAACAAAATTAATATTAAGCAAATGAGCTTCGTAATTTATGAAAATAGTTTTGCTCAATGTTACTTCTCAAAAAGATATATACAATATAAGAAAATTATGTGTGATATGGGGTACAAAGGTAAAGGTTTAGGTCATTTTAAAAATGGCATACGTGAACCTTTTGAGGTAGAGGAATGGTCTGCCTGATGTGGTATAGGCTATATCCTCACAAAAACTCAAACTTTATCCTTTGATGAAGATGATAACCTCGCCACATATGGAAAATATTTAGAAAATCAAGAACATCTAAAGAAACACAAGAAAGTGCATGTGCTTTCTTGTAACATGTTATTAGTAGTACATCCAAAAATAATTGCTTCTCCATATGAGTGTGTAGAAGGATATCTTTTATGATATTTATCATGAATAAATTATGAGGAACATGTTCTTCTTTGATGGGTCTATCCCATGTATAGCCCGTGTTCAAACAAGCACACAAGATGAGTTAGCCCAGTTATCCCTAGAAGAACTTTAGGAAATGGGTGTTTCACCTGCTCCTCCCAATTTCAAAAGGTATTTAAGCATTGTGGTAGAGGATATATTAAAAATTAATATTAAAAAAAAACTAATCCTCACATGGTTAAAATTGGAGTTGCCTTGAGTGAAGAAGAAAAAATTCAATACACTAAACTTCTTATAGAATACCTTGACATATTCACATGGACATACACATATATGCCTAGCTTATATCCTTTTATAGTTATGCACCACGTAGTGGTTTGTCCTAATGCTAAACCTGTTAAATAAAAAATTAGAAAAATGCATCCTAAAGTAGACTTGTTGGTTAAGTATGAGTTACAAAAACTCTTAAACGTTGACTTTATCCAAGCCATAGATTACTATGATTGGATATCTAATGTTGTCCTAGTAACAAAAAAAGAGGCTACTAAAATCAGGGTATGTACTGATTTTAGGGGCATCGATGCAACATGTCCCAAAGATGATTTTCCCCTTCCTAATATGGATCAAATAATTAATTTAACAGCACAAAGTGGACTGTTATCCCTTATGGATGGATTTTTAGGATATAATTAAATTTGTATAGCACCATAGGATTAACCTAAAACTACCTTCATTACACCTTTGGGAACTTTTTAGTGGAAAGTAGTGCTTTTTGGTTTAAATAATGCAGGGGAAACTTATCAGTGAGCTATGACGTATGTGTTTCATGACATGTGTATGAAATTCTACATGATTATGTGGATGACATCATAGCTCGGTCCATTGAAAAGGAAGATCACATTCCTGATTTATAACAATTCTTTAATAGACTTTGTGAATACAAAGTCCATTTAAACCTAGAAAAATGTGTGTTTGGAGTGAAATATGGTAATTTATTGGGATTTATTATCTCTATGTGCAACATAAAGATATACCCTATCAAAATCAAGGCTATTATTGATATGCCACCACCAAAAATCTTAACAGAACTCAAGAGTCTATAAGGTAAACTCTAATCCATATGTCATTTCATTGACAAATTAGCAGATAAATGTAAGCCTTTCCTTAAATTACTTAAGAAAGATACTCCTTTTCAATGGGATTCCAAATATCAAGAAGCTTTCAAAGCTCTTAATACATCTTCTTACACCACCAGTGCTTTTTCTGCCTAGACTAGAACATCCTTTTATCTTCTATATCTTTGCCTCAGATCTTGCGTTAGGAGCAGTGCTAGCAAAACATGATGAAGATAAGAAAGAACGAGTCATTTATTACATAAGCATAACTTTAATAAGCTATGAAACTCATTACACACCTTTAGAAAATATTTGTTTAGTTGTTGTTTTCTCTATGCAAAAATTGTGCCACTATATGCTTAACTAGAAAATGGTTGTCATCATAAACTTTGATCCATTGTGATACTTGATGAGTAAGCCCTATTTATCAGGATGAGAAAAAAAATGGGTTCTCACTTTAAGTGAGTTTGGCCTAACCTTTATTGGTCAAAAATCCATTAAAGGACAAGTTATAGCAGATCAACTCACCGCTGCCCCTCTTGAATCTACTCATCCATTGACGCTAGAATTCCCTGATGAATGTCTCAATTTACGAAGTGATTCCTTAGAATTATGGTCTCTATTTTTTATGGAGCCTATTGTATGAGTGATGTAGGTGTAGGCATCATACTGTTATTTCCAAAAAAGCAACTTGTTGTGGCTGATCCACGACACACCCCAAAATTGGGGACCCACATTTTTTGCATATTTTCAAAGAAGATCTCAGTGACCCAGATGCTAAAAATCAGGAAAAAGGGGAAAAATTGCACAAGGATAAAAAGTGTCGCGATATCACGACATGTCGCGCCATCGCTATCGAAAAATGAAAATTGTCACGATATCGCGACATGTCGCGCCATCGCTGCCAAAAAATGAAAAGTGTCACGATTTCGCGACGTGTTGCGCGATCGCTGCCAAAAAATGAAAAGTGTCACAATTTCGCGACGTGTTGCGCTGTCGCGGCCGAAAATGAAAAAGTTTCATGATTTCGTGACGTGTTGCGCTGTCGCGGCCAAAAATGAAAAAAGTGTTGCGATTTCACGACGTGTTGCGCCATCGCTGCCAAAAGTGAAAAGTGTCGCGATATCGCGACATGTTGCTCCGTCGCGGTCTAAAGAGGAGAGAGAAAGGCAGAATAAAAAATTGTCGTGATATCGCGACATGTCGCAAAATCGTGGGTCAAACCAGTCAAACAGGGCAAGGCACGAAGAGCGTAGCGATTTTGCGACAAAAAGGCAGCAAAGGGGCACAGAGTGAAAAACATCATGATTTCACGACATGTCACGTTTTCGCAGCCAAAACAGCAAAAGGGGCTCGAAATAGAAAAGCGTCGCGATTTCACGACGAAAAGCTGGCAAAGGGGTACGAAGCCGAAAAACGTCACGATATCGCGACAGGTCGTGTTTTCGTGGCTCTAGGCAGCGAAAGTGTACGGAATGGAAAATAGGTCGTGATTTCGCGACATGTCATGTTTTCGCAACCAAATACAGCAAGAGCAGCCCGAAATTGAAAAGCGTCGTGATTTCACGACAGAAAGCCGCAAGACATGCCAAGGATGAAAATCGTCACGATTTCGCGACAGAAAGCAGCCAAGGTGTACGGAGGAGAAAAGTGTCGCGATTTTGTGACAGAAAAACAGCAAAGTGTACGGAAGGTAAAATTGTCGTGATATCGCGACATGTCGCGATTTTGCGACATGTCGCGTTTTCGCTGTGCATGAAGACAACAAGGCTGCTAGCAGGAAAATGTTGTGATATCGTGACATGTCGCGTTTTTGTGGCGCAAGCAAAGGAGCAAAGCTGCATGCTATTTTTAGTTGCGATTTTCATGGGGCCGTTACAAAACATGCAGAAAAGTGCGGAACACGTGGCATACATGTATAAGGGTTACAGAAATGTTACATTCATAGAATATTATCAAACATTTCAGCATTAAACATAAATTCAAAAGCAATTCGAAAGGCGAGAATATGAAACGAAGCAATCATGAAGGTGTTCCAAGCATTTTAATTAAATATATTTATTTGAGATTATTAATACACAGATGCAGAATGCTAACATAACAGGAACCTTGGAGAAGTTACATGTTTAATTTCTTTGCAAGCAAAGGATTTAGAACCCAAATCCTATTGGAAAGTGTGTTTTCACAATCGGGTGAAAATACCACTCAACAGATTGGCGCTAGAAGGAGGGCCTGAAGCGGGTTTTTTTTATCATGATTTTAGATGCTACGGGTTTATAATTATTTAAGAGCCTTACATTGCTAAATATTTCAAGTCCATTTTATTAGCATATACGGCCTCTAACACCACTCAACAGATTGGTGCTAGGAGGGCCGAACGGGTTTATTTTAGTGTTATTTAAATTTAAATTTTTTATGCTTTAGTCCTCTAACACTCAGCGGATTGTAAAAGGATGGCCTGAATTTATTTACTTGCTCTATTTTAATTCAGGTATGTTGTATATTATTTTAACATTTTTTTTTATTGTTCATACAGAAATATGTGATTTGATTTAAATTTGAAAATTTTGGTCTCATGCAATTAATTGACATTTGATTTTAATAAGTACATCTCTTGGTTGATGCTAACTTGATTTTTTTTTTACCTTGCAGGTTGAATATTCAACAGTTTTGGTTCTAAAATTACATTTGAAGTTTCACTAATGGCAACAATTGAGGAGCAAATGGTATCCCTGAGAACTAAAATAGTGTCTCTAAGAGAGAGAATGGTATCAATGATAGAGGATCATTATAAGGGTTTATCTATACCTATGGTACCCTATCAAATTCCTAAAATATTATTGGATTTTTTACGGTGTTTTAATCAAGAGGTGCCACTAGGATATTTGCAAAAACTGCATGTCTACAAGGATACATTATGTAAATTCCATATTTTCTATGAGGAGGTGGCTTGTAAGTTATTTGCATATATTTTGGAAGATAAACCATTCTTTTGGTACAGCCAACTACCCATGGAGGTTAGGACTTCTTGGATACAATTAGAAGCAGTCTATCTTTACCATTTTGGTAATCAGGTTGACTTATAAATCCTGAAAAATCAGTTTACCTCCATATGTAAAGGGCCTAATGAATCCTTGAGTCAATTCAATGGAAGATTTCAGGAGTTGCACTCACAAATGTGGGAGAATTTTAACACATTGGAAGAGGAAGCCATGGAAGTATACCCAGGAGCCATACACCCCACACTTGCTTCACTCATTGAGGAAAAACTGAGTGGTTTGTCCCTAGAGAAAATCCATGAGGTCTTAGAAGAGATAGAACAACAAGGTCTTGAAGAAGAAAAGGCACAACATGTTCATATGTAAGATTGTTATTTTGATGCCAACCTACACCAACCATCAAACATAGCACCCTCCACTCCAATGATATCTAAGGTAAATGATCAAGGGGATGAATTTGAATATCCAAGTCTTACAACCACCTTAGATGTAGTTCACGAGGAGGTGCAAATTGATAAGCAAACATCCACTAGTGAGGATCATGTAGAGATACACGATTATCTAGATGAAGGGGTTCTAAATTCAACAATGTTTGATATATGTGATAGGACAGAACCTACCATAGAATTGAATGAAGTGGTTGAAAGTGAAATTGGGAGAAAACCAATAAATGAATTTGAAGACATGATAGAGTTTCACCACTTGTTCTTGGAAGATACTATTGATGAGATGTGTAAAATTAAATATCAAGAAATTCTTCACCCTCCAAATTATAATAAAATTGAATCATGGGTTACTAATTTGGATTATGATGGCCTTACAAATTTGAATTTAAGAAATGACCCACTTTTGGAAATAATTGAACCATCTAAGGAAGGTGAAGATGAATTTGATGAGAAACACATTGATGAATTGGAAGATGTTGAATAAATAATTGAACGTCACCACTTGATTTTGGAAGATGATTATTATGATGCTTGGAAGAAGTGGGAAGACTTCACTCATTCCATAACTACTAATGGAACTTGTGTGCCAATTGATATACAGGACAACATAATCGCCTACTCGAAGGAAGACTTTACAACTCCTGTACAATTTGAGGATGTTTTGGAAGAGGGTTTCAAATCTCATCAAATTTTGGAAGATTATAATGATCCCATTGCCAAGGACAAAGAAGAAAAAGAATTGACGAATGAATCAAGAGATCATGTCACAAACATCATGGATTTTCATTCTATGGATTTGGATGACGATTTTTACAATGGTTGGGGGAGATATGATAATGCATTCTTTTCTCACATCCTTATAGATGAAACTCATATTTCACTTGATATGCAGGATGTTGAACCTTCTACATCATACGAATATCTCATATTCACAAGACTTGAAAAGGGGACAAAATTTGATCATGTTGAATATAAATTCATTGAAGGTGTGGATGCAAGTTTGCATGATGATTTTGAGGATTCAAATGAAGAGATACCATGGATAGTGAACAAAGAATTAGAACCAAACGACAAAGAGATGGATCAATTGGAAACAACTCAAATGAAGGATCATCAAGATGAGTCATGGGACATACTCTTTGACCAAGAGTGTTTGAGGATTGAAAAGGATGACCATATTTTGAATTTAAATAATTTGAATGATGAAATGTCATTAAGGGTAAATGAAAAACAAGGTATAATTTTTAATCACACCTTTAATAACATTATTTTAGTGAATGGAAAAGAAGTTGATGCACTTGAATTGTTAAACCAAATTCATCAACAATTACTATTTGAATCTAGGATAAAAACTTTTAATGATCCTAATTTAGTAAATATCCTAGATGCTTGTAAATTGTTACACAAATTTGATTGGCCTACAAATTTGGAAAATGATTTGGCTTTGAAATTTGTAGAAATAGGCTCTTACTTACAAAATTGCATATTTGAAAAGGATAGCCTAATTCTAAATCAAGGAGGGAATTATGAAGTTTACATTTTAAAGAATAGACATGATAAAATTGAAAATCATTTATTGTCTAATCATCCTAGTAATTTGATGCTCACCTATGGGAGTATTATTAGAACTGAATAAAATTGGCATGATGAGCATGGCAAGTGGAAATTTGTTGCATTGTTTGGTCTTGTCTTATTTTTGTTGGATTCCCACAACTTTGGCATGCATATCATGTTATATTTTTGTTGAAATGTTCTAACCATGTTTGGGATCCAGGAAAGTGATAATCCAAGCTTTGCATCATCTTGTATTATAGTGTACATTTGTATATAGATTTTGGTTTTTGGGTTTTGGTTTGTGTTTTCAAGATCATTTTTTAAGTTACTTTGGGTTTGGTTTTGGTTTGTGTTTTCAAATTTTCATTTTTGGGATTGCAGTTTGGTTTTGGATTGAATAAGTTTTAATTTAAAGTTGTGTGTTTATTTGACATGTTTTGTTTGTCTATAAAAAAAAAAAAAATGAAAATGATGAAAAAGTTGCCTTGAGATGCTAACTTATGTTCTAGATCGGGAGAATATGAAACATTGGAATTGTCTTGTAAAAGCTCCACAAGTAACACAAACAGTTTAATAGTATCGTTTGAAACTTGTGATGCATGAAGTAGTCAGTTTTATATGGCAATATTTCATCTCGCATTTCAAAGGACAATGCATTCATATTACATCTCACTTTGCACATACATGCCATCTTAGTTGCAAATGCATTTCAAATACAAATCATTAAAGTGTGTCAAATCCTCTTAAGGTTATGCTATCACATAAATAAGAAGAAAATCCTAAGGTTGGGAACTGAGTCTTGAGATATCTAGAACCAAGCACATTTTATACACATTAAAAAGGATCTTGAGCAAAATGATCAGAACCTTGCTTGGAAGAAAAGGTTGGGCGAAAGAAGCATTTCATGTCTATCCTATTATGCAACATGATCCTTAAAATAGTGGTTTTGACCACTTCCATAAAGCTTAAAGCCTAAAATTAGAGTAGTAAGGATACGGCTAAATCCTCATCGAACTTAGGTTGAGGATCCAATTCCCCAAAGCTTTGATTTGACCTACATGGAGTAGTAAGGATAGGGCATAAATTCTCATCTCGCTTAGGTTGAGAATCTGATTCCCCAAAGCTCTTATGTCTCATTCCATGATAAATCTTTGATTGGAAGGATTGTACTATTTGTCCTCTGTAAAGGATGGGTAGTCATCCCCAAGGTCTAAGCAATAAATTAATATTTTCCATTTTTATCCAAATCTTAGGTTGGAAGAATCATACTACATGTCCCTAGCAAGGATGGGTAGTCATCCCTAAGGTCCAAGAAGTAAAAAATTAATTTTTCCATCTCATATTTATATTGGATTGGAAGGGTCGTACTACTTGTCCTCTGCAAAGGATGGGTAGTCATCCCCAAGGTCAAAAGAAATGAAGATAAGTCTTGTATTATGGGGTTAAGAATGCCCATGCATGGCAACATGTCTTGTCTAAAAAACAAGACCACTGATTGTCCAAAGGGTTAGACTAGCATGACCATTTCTTCCATAATTGGTTAAATTATTTTGCTCAAAGTGAGGTAATGAACTCTAAATCAGAGTAGTAAGAATAGGGTTAAACTCCCATCTCAATTAGGTTGGGAGTCTGATTTCCCAAAGCTCTGATTTCACTTTCACTTACACATGGGTTCAAGATAGTAGGGACTCATAACCAACTTTGGGATATAATAAAGCAATTCATATAGTTGATCCTAAGAGGGTTTGATAATCTTGAATGTTTGTGTATGATACTAGAAGAAAGACTATGCCTTCTATAAAAGCAAAATATTTAAGCATAGTTATCAGGCCACACAAATCATTCACAATCTCACATATGCACTCATGTAAAACTGACAATGGAATGTTGATCAATTTCAAACGATAGGGAATGAAATACATTGCACACACCGAGATAATACTTGATGATTCTGACGTTTCATGTATTTATGATCTATGGGAATTTGTTTATATTTATTATGTGCTAAT
Source organism: Wollemia nobilis (assembly GCA_028583015.1). Lineage (NCBI taxonomy): Eukaryota > Viridiplantae > Streptophyta > Pinopsida > Araucariales > Araucariaceae > Wollemia > Wollemia nobilis. The sequence goes on along the minus strand of JAQPPZ010016897.1, from coordinate 4,515,934 downwards.
GCTAGTTTCCAAGTTTGTATACTTCCAGGTTGGGTTCTCACTAAAATGCTCAAGAGCATTTGACAACAGAGTCACCATTTGTTGTGGCTAATCCACAACACACCCCAAAATTGGGGACCCACATTTTTTGCATATTTTCAAAGAAGATCTCAGTGACCCAGATGCTAAAAATCAGGAAAAAGGGGCAAAATTGCACAAGGATAAAAAGTGTCACGATATCGCGACATGTCGCGCCATCGCTGCCAAAAAATGAAAATTGTCGCGATATCGCGACATGTCGCGCCATCGCTGCCAAAAAATGAAAAGTGTCACGATTTCGTGATGTGTTGCGCGGTCGCTGCCAGAAAAAGAAAAGTGTCACGATTTCGCGACGTGTTGCGCTGTCGCGATCGAAAATGAAAAAGTGTCACGATTTCATGACGTGTTGCACTGTCACGGCCGAAAATGAAAAAAGTGTCACGATTTCGTGACGTGTTGCGCCATCGTTGCCAAAAAGTGAAAAGTGTCACGATATCGTGACATGTTGCTCCATCGCGGTCCAAAGAGGAGAGAGAAAGGCAGAATAAAAAATTATTGCGATATCGCGACATGTCACAAAATCGCGGGTCAAACTAGTCAAACAGGGCAAGGCACGAAAAGCGTAGCGATTTCGCGACAAAAAAGCAGCAAAGGGGCACAAAGTGAAAAACGTCACGATTTCGTGACATGTCGCGTTTTCGCGGCCAAAACAGCAAAAGGAGAAATAGAAAAGCGTCGCGATTTCACGATGAAAAGCTGGCAAAGGGGTACGAAGCCGAAAAATGTCACGATATCACGACAGGTCGTGTTTTCACGGCTCCAGGCAGCGAAAGTGTACGGAATGGAAAATATGTCACGATTTCACGACATGTCATGTTTTCGCGGCCAAATACAGCAAGAGCAGCCCGAAATTGAAAAGCGTCACGATTTCGTGACAGAAAGCCGCAAGACATGCCAAGGATGAAAATCGTCGCGATTTCACGACAGAAAGCAACCAAGGTGTACGGAGGAGAAAAGTGTCATGATTTCACGACAAAAAAATAGCAAAGTGTACGAAAGGTAAAATTGTCACGATATCGCGACATGTCACGTTTTCGTTGTGCATGAAGACAAGGCTGCTAGCAGGAAAATGTCACGATATCGCGACATGTCGCGTTTTCGCGACGCAAGCAAAGGAGCAAAGCTGCATGCTATTTTTAGTCACGATTTTCATGGGGCCATTACAGAACATGTAGAAAAGTGCAGAACACATGGCATACATGTATAAGGGTTACAGAAACGTTACATTCATAGAATATTATCAAACGTTTCAGCATTAAACATAAATTCAAAAGCAATTCGAAATGCGGGAATATGAAACGAAGAAATCATGAAGATGTTCCAAGCATTTTAATTAAATATCTTTATTTGAGATTATTAATACACAGATGCAGAATGCTAACATAACAGGAACCTTGGAGAAGTTACATGTTTAATTTCTTTGCAAGTAGAGGATTTAGAACCCAAATCCTATCGGAGAGTGTGTTTTCACAATCGGGTGAAAATACCACTCAACACAACTTATCCCATTATACTTCAAACTCCAGTTTGCCTACACTAATTTTTGGACATTTTGAGTCAAATTTGTCATTGATGTCAAGGAATAAGCTACAATTGATGTCAAAAGGTCAAAAGGAATAATGCAAGAGGTTGATTGAAAAGATGTCATAATATTATTTTTATATTATGTGAGGCAAAAATAAAGGGTTTCTGTTAAAACAATAAAGGGTTTTTATTAAAACCATGGTGGCAAAATGATTTTTTATTAAATCATCATGAGCAACAAAATGTTTTTATTTAACCCCCAAGGAGGCTTTAATTTTTATAAAGCCAAAGGTTACAAAGTTAATTTATAAAATTTAAATTCTAAATAGAATTTAAATGATTTATAAATTAATTATGCATATTATAAAGGCACCGACGTCCAAGTTTAATACACCATCGACGTGCAAGATTTGGAAGGCAAAAGGTATTTAAACCTTTGCCTAAGTTCAAAACCAAGGCATTCGAATTACCTTCGATTATCTCATGCTGAAAATCATGCTAAGGTTCATGGAGAAAGTGCCAAGGAGCAGCGAACAAAAGGCTCGTGCATTCAATAAGGAGGGAGCGCATCGAACGTGCTACGTGGCAAGAGGAGAAGGGAGCCAAGGGCTCTAAAGGATTTGATGAAATATTAAAGTGCCTTCTACGCTTTTAGTGGGCACGTGAGTGCTTGGCTCACACGGCTAGCAAGCCGCGGCCAAGGCGCTAGCAAGGGAGAGAGTGCAAGATCGAATCCCATGAAATGCGGAGCGGGAGATATAAAAGGTTTTTATATTTTTGATTTAATTTTTAATTAAGTTGCTAAGGTTGTGGAGAGATAAGGGTTGTTAATAGAAATAAAAATTATTCTTTGCTTTGCTAAGGCTAGGGAGAGATAAGGGAAAATTGGTTATGGTATTTACCTAAGTGGTAAATGGAAATTTACTAGGGTAATATTGTTTTTACCTTAGGGAATTAAAAATTGATTTATTGCATATATTTGGTAAAGTGACTTAATCAATTATTGCAATATTGAGAAGAGTAAGGTGTGTTTGGTCAATTATTGTTGATGGATGATTTCTTTAAGATGGAGTAATAAGGTGTATGTATGTTTTGATAATTGCATTGTACCTTTGAGAGAGTTTATCATCTTATAACTTCTTTGAGCTTGGAAAAGAAGTGTTTGTGGTTGTGGTAGATTTTTGAGGTCCCTTCATCATCAAGAAAAAGGTATGGGCACATTCTTCCATAGTTGAGTTGATTGGTTGGTTTTCTGGAAAACAAGTTTGGAGTGAAAAGGACTTAATTAGATTTCCTTATTGAGTGTGTTGAGTTAATGCTTCAAGGTTTTCTGGAATAAAGAGTTGATGTTAAAACCTTGTTTGATAAGCATTGTTGTTGAAGCCATTGGTTGAGTGAAGAACTTGAACTAGGGTTTGAAAAGAACATGAGTATCATTGTTATGTGAGATTGTTTGATAAGCATTATTGTTGAAGCGATTGGTTGGGTGAAGAACTTGAACTAGGGTTTGGAAAGAACATGAGTATCATTGTTATGTGAGATTGGTTGATAAGCATTGTTGGAAATATTTTGAGTGAGTGTTTATATGCTTGGACTAGGGTTTGTAAGCAAGGATTGCTTCATTGAGTGATTGGTTGAGTAGAGTTGGTTGAGCCTAGTCAAGTGGATGTGTGAAGTGATTGTTCAAGTTCTATAAAATAAACTATTCTATATTCTAAATTGATTTGAGAAAGTGATTGAGCATTGAGGTGAATGTGAAGCATATTGAGTCTCTAACAATTCTCTGTATGTTTCTAAAAGAGTGATTGAAAGTGATTGATCATTGAGGTGAATGTGAAGCATATTGAGTCTCTAATAATTCTGTATGTTTTGAAAGAGTGATTGAAATTAATTGAGCATTGTGTTGAGTATAGAGCATATTGAGTCTCTAACAATTCTCTTTATGTTTCTATGAGATTTGGACAAGTTCTAGTGTGGACTTGTTGAGCAGATTTGAGATAAGTCTTTGAGAAGACTTGTGGAAAGATTTGGGTAAGCTTTTGTGGAAGCTTACAATACAGATTGAGAGCAGATTTGGATAAGTTCTTGTGAGAACTTATTGAGCATATTTGGACAAGTTCTAGAGAGGACTTGTGGATAGATTAGTGTGAGCTTTTGTGGAAGCTTGCAAGGTAGATTTGAGACAAGTCTTTGAGAAGACTTGAGAGTAGATTTGATTGATTTGTTCAAACCTTGAGTTAAGGTTTGGGGCAGATCCAATAGAGTTGATTTGAGATTGAGTCAAGCTTTGAGTTAAGGCTTGAGGAAAGAGATTGAGGATAGATTTGTGCTAGATCAAAGGACTATGTTTAGTATAGATTCGAGGATAGATTTTGGTGCAGATTTGAGGATAGGTTTGTGCTAGACCGAGAGATAGAGATTGAGCAGATTTGTGCTAGACCGAAGGACTAAGTTTAGTATAGATTTGAGATAGAGCTTTGGAGGTGATAGAGTATAGAGGATGATAGTCTCCAGTGGATAGAGATCCATTAAGCCAGGGTAGTGAGGATATGTGTCTTCAGTGGATAGAGATCCATTAGCCAGAGTAGTGGGGGCAACAGTTCTTCTAGAAGATCACCAGCTAGAGCAAGAGGAGAAAGGAGTTCTCCTATGGATAGAGATCCATGAACTTGATTAAGGGGATTGGTGTCTCCTTTGGACAGAGGTCCATAAACATTGTAATAGGGAAAGGATTCCCAAGAGATTGATTGAGAAAGTTTTAGTAAAATATTTTCTCCGTGGAGTAGCCCACATTGGGTGAACCACATAAATTTGGTGTCTCTATTGTGTGTGGTGATTTATGCATTGCTTTGATTATTACTATTGATATTGCTATCTATACATTGCATAATATTGATTGGGAAAGAAAAGTAAAAAGTGGTCTTATATTGTTCACCCCCCTCTCAGTATAAGCTTGTGTTCTTCAATTGGTATCAGAGCGGGTTCCTTCGAAAGAGTTTAACAGCTTGAAGGAAAAGCCTACAAGAACACAATGGATTCTAAGAATGGATCATCAGATAATTCAGCACCAATATTTTATGGAAGTGATTATATATATTGGAGTTTGAGAATGAAGATTTACCTGATGGCACTTGGCAATGAAATTTGGGAAGCAGTTGAAAATGGATACGACCCACCAGTTGATCCACCTACAGATAAGGAAGGTAAGCTTCTACAACATTACAATTCAAAAGAAATGAATGCAATTTTGAGAGGTTTGCATAGAATAGAGTCCATAAAAGTTATGCATTGTCAAGATGCAAAAGGAATGTGGGATAAGTTGCAAAGCATATATGAAGGAGATAAAGGTGTCAAGAAAGAAAAGATACGAAATCTAAAAGGACAACTTGAAGAGTTAAGAATGAAGGATGAGGAAAACATTAGCACTTATCTACTTCGATTTGATGAGGTTGTTAATGCTATGCAAGGACTTGGACTTAAGGTTGAAGAATCGGATGTTTGTGATAAGATCTTAAGATCTCTTCCAAAAATATTTAGTGAAAAGGTTTCTGCTATAGAAGAGTCAAAGGATGGTGATTCTTTGACAAGAGATATGTTGCTTGGTATTCTTACAACTTTTGAGTTAAGAACAAAAGAACCTAATCCCTAGAAGGAAGCAACCTTCAAAGCAATCAAGAAGACAAAGGGTAAGAAGTCAGAATCAAGCAATGAGTCATCCAGTGATGAAGAAGCAAATTATGGCAGAAGGAATAAGGATTCAAGAAGGTTTAAAGATACAAAATCTATTAAATGTTTCAATTGTGGAAAGTATGGTCACTATGCAACTGATTGTCAAGAAGCTAAAAATAACAATGATGAAGAAAAATAGGATCACAGAAACAGGGAATCAGAAAGATACCGACACCAAAATAAAAGCAAGGATGGACAAAGAAGACAAGGAAATAAGTTCTTTCAAAGGCAAAAGAGGAGCTACTATGCGGATAAGGCAAGTAAGTACTCAAGTGATAGTGATGCTAGATTTTCAGATAATGATAGAGATGAAGTCCTATTTATGATTGAAGAAAAAGAAGAAGTCAAGAAAAGGTCACCAATAATTCTCAAGTGTTTTAGATGTGGTAACTTTGGACATCTTGAAGATAGTTGTACAAGGAATGGTTATAGTTTCAGTGATGATGAATATGAGGATGCACTAGAAGGACCAGAAGAGAATATTCTAATGGCACTAGAAGAAGAAGAAGATGATCCTATAGAAGACAAGTCAAAAGAAAATGAAGATGTAGACAAAGGCAAACAAATAGAGGAAGAATCAGATAAATAAGGATATGATCTCAAGGGAGAACTTATTTATGCTCTTGACATAGTAAAAAGGGTAAGAAAGCAAAACTCTAAATTAGAATCTCAGTTTCAAGAATGTGATGAAGAGAGAAGAATGCTTATAGAGGATCTGGATAAATCAAAGGCTAAGACAAAGAAGTTCAAGGAGAAATTAGAAGCTAAGGTTCTAGAATGTAAGAAACTAGAACAAGAGGTAGCTTCATTAAATATGGAAGTCAAAAACTCCAAATTCAAGCTACAAGGGTTCAAAAATAGCTCAAAGAATTTAGATAAGTTCATCAAGATACAAAAGCCTACATCAAGCAAGATAGGTCTTGGATTTGAATAGGAACAAAATAAATGGGAAGAGAAGTCAACCTCAAGCTCTGAAGGAGAAGAAATATGGAAGAAACTTTAGAAGAAGAAAATGTAAGAGAAAGTAAGAAGTGAGACATCTGAGGATGAGTTGGACAACAAAAAGTTCAACAAGAACAAGAACAATGCACCAAGGGGAAACAGATGGAACAACAATCAAAATAGGTTAAGAGAGACTAAGAGACCAATGAGGTCAAGACAAGGAAGTTTCAATGGAAGATGTTTTTCATGTCACATATTTGGGCACATGGCTTCACAGTGTAGGACACATGAAAGACAGGAAAATGGAAATTTCAGAAACAAGCAACTTTTCCATGGGTATTGCTACTCATGTAATCAGTTTGGTCACAAGGCAATGGATTGCAGGGTTCATGAAAGAAAAGGATATGGCTTCACTAGGAGAAATCCTAAGACATTTGCACCTCCAAGGAATAATAACATTAAGTGTTACAAGTGCAATAATGATGGACACACAACAAAGTGGTGTAGAGCAGATATTCCAAAACCAAGCAAGAACAGAATAGGAATAGGAAAATGAACATGGATATGAACATGAACAAGAATAGGAACATGAACATGAATAGGAATATGGATGTGGACATGAACAGGAACAAGAACAGGAACAGGAACATGGACATGGAAAGAAATAGTCAAAGGAATCAGAAGAATCAGATGAGAAGAAAAGAGGATAAAGGTAAAGACCAGTGCTTGCTGGGAGTAGAAATACTCCCACCCCATAATTAACCACCTCAAGAGGAGGTGGGGGAGGGGCTAAGCTAAGAAACTCATTCTTAGCCTCGAGCCCCAAAGGTGACCCTTTTCCATTGATGTCAAAGGGGGAGATATTTGAGTAAGGGGGAGAGATTTGGTATTTGAGTAAAGAGGAGAGATTTGAAGAGAGCATTGAGCCAGGGGGAGCAATGTCCCAGGGGGAGAAGAACAAAGAAAAGGTTAAGTTTTTGGTAAAAATAATTTGGGTTGCCATCAATGACAAAGGGGGAGATTGTTGGACATTTTGAGTCAAAGTTGTCATTGATGTCAAGGAACGAAGTTGTCATTGATGTCAAGGAATAAGCTACAGTTGATGTCAAAAGGTCAAAAGGAATAATGCGAGAGGTTGATTGAAAAGATGTCATAATATTATTTTTATATTATGTGAGGAAAAATAAGGAAACGCAAAATATAAAGGGTTTTTATTAAAACCATGGTGGCAAAATGATTTTTTATTAAATCAGCATGAGCAACAAAAAGTTTTTATTTAACCCCCAAGGAGGCTTTAATTTTTATAAAGCCAAAGGTTACAAAGTTAATTTATAAAATTTAAATTCTAAATAGAATTTAAATGATTTATAAATTAATTATGCATATTATAAAGGCGTCGACGTCCAAGTTTAATACACCACCGACGTGCAATATTTGGAAGGCAAAAGGTATTTAAACCTTTGCCTAAGTTCAAAACCAAGCATTCAAATTACCTTCGATTATCTCGCATCGAAAATTATGCTAAGGTTCATGGAGAAAGTGCCAAGGAGAAACGAATAAAAGGCTCGTGCATTCAATAAGGAGGGAGCGCATCGAATGCACTACGTGGCAAGAGGAGAAGGGAGCCAAGGGCTCTAAAGGATTCGAGGAAATATTAAAGCACCTTCTACGCTTTTAGTGGGCACGTGAGCGCTTGGCTCACATGGCTAGCAAGCCGTGACCAAGGCGCTAGCAAGGGAGAGAGTGCAAGATCGAATCCCATGAAACGCGAAGTGGGAGATATAAAAGGTTTTTATATTTTTTATTTAATTTTTAATTAAGTTGCTAAGGTTGTGGAGAGATAAGGGTTGTTAATAGAAATAAAAATTATTCTTTGCTTTGCTAAGGCTAGGGAGAGATAAAGGGAAAATTGGTTATGGTATTTACCTAAGTGGTAAATGGAAATTTACTAGGGTAATATTATTTTTACCTTAGGGAATTAAAAATTGATTTATTGCATATATTTGGTAAAGTGACTTAATCAATTATTGCAATATTGAGAAGAGTAAGGTGTGTTTGGTCAATTATTGTTGATGGATGATTTCTTTAAGATGGAGTAATAAGGTGTATGTATGTTTTGATAATTGCATTGTATCTTTGAGAGAGTTTATCATCTTATAACTTCTTTGAGCTTGGCAAAGAAGTGTTTGTGGTTGTGGCAGATTTTTGAGGTCCCTTCATCATCAAGAAAAAGGTATGGGCACATTCTTCCATAGTTGAGTTGATTGGTTGGTTTTCTGGAAAACAAGTTTGGAGTGAAAAGGACTTAATTAGATTTCCTTATTGAGTGTGTTGAGTTAATGCTTCAAGGTTTTCTAGAATAAAGAGTTGATGTTAAAACCTTGTTTGATAAGCATTGTTGTTGAAGCCATTGGTTAAGTGAAGAACTTGAACTAGGGTTTGAAAAGAACATGAGTATCATTGTTATGTGAGATTGGTTGATAAGCATTGTTGTTGAAGCCATTGGTTAAGTGAAGAACTTGAACTAGGGTTTGAAAAGAACATGAGTATCATTGTTATGTGAGATTGATTAATAAGCATTGTTGGAAACATTTTGAGTGAGTGTTTATATGCTTGGACTAGGGTTTGTAAGCAAGGATTGCTTCATTGAGTGATTGGTTGAGTAGAGTTGGTTGAGCCTAGTCAAGTGGATGTGTGAAGTGATTGTTCAAGTTCTATAAAACAAACTATTCTATATTCTAAATTGATTTGAGAAAGTGATTGAGCATTGAGGTGAATGTGAAGCATATTGAGTCTCTAACAATTCTTTGTATGTTTCTGAAAGAGTGATTGAAAGTGATTGAGCATTGAGGTGAATGTGAAGCATATTGAGTCTCTAACAATTCTCTATATGTTTCTAAAAGAGTGATTGAAAGTAATTAAGCATTGTGTTGAGTATAGAGCATATTGAGTCTCTAACAATTCTCTTTATGTTTCTATGAGATTTGGACAAGTTCTAGTGTGGACTTGTTGAGAATATTTGAGACAAGTCTTTGAGAAGACTTGTGGACAGATTTGGGTAAGCTTTTGTGGAAGCTTACAATACAGATTGAGAGCAGATTTGGATAAGTTCTTGTGAGAACTTATTGAGCAGATTTGGACAAGTTCTAGAGAGGACTTGTGGACAGATTAGTGTGAGCTTTTGTGGAAGCTTGCAAGGTAGATTTGAGACAAGTCTTTGAGAAGACTTGAGAGCATAATTGATTGATTTGTTCAAACCTTGAGTTAAGGTTTGGGGCAGATCCAATAGAGTTTATTTGAGATTGAGTCAAGCTTTGAGTTAAGGCTTGAGGAAAGAGATTGAGGATAGATTTGTGCTAGACCGAAGGATTGTGTTTAGTACAGATTCGAGGATAGAGTTTGGTGCAGATTTGAGGATAGGTTTGTGCCAGACCAGAGACAGAGATTGAGCAGATTTGTGCTAGACCGAAGGACTAAGTTTAGTACAAATTTGAGATAGAGCTTTGGAGGTGATAGAGTATAGAGGATGATAGTCTCTAGTGGATAGAGATCCATTAAGCCATGGCAGTGAGGACAGGTGTCTTTAGTGGATAGAGATCCATTAGCTAGAGCATTAGGGACAACAATTCTTCTAGAAGATCACCAGCTAGAGCAAGAGGAGAAAGGAGTTCTCCCATGGATAGAGATCCACGAACTTGATTAAGGGGATTGGTGTCTCCTTTGGACAGAGGTCCATAAACATTGTAATAGGGAAAGGATTCCCAAGAGATTGATTGAGAAATTTTTAGTAAAATATTTTCTCCGTGGAGTAGCCCACATTGGGTGAACCACGTAAATTTGGTGTCTCTATTGTGTGTGGTGATTTGTGCATTGCTTTGATTATTGCTATTGATATTGCTATCTATACATTGCATAATATTGATTGGGAAAGAAAAGTAAAAAGTGGTCTTATATTGTTCACCCCCCTCTCAGTATAAGCTTGTGTTATTCACTAATAACATAGCAAAGTATGAATCCTTAATCCTTGGGTTATGAGTAGCTTTAGCCTTAAATATTAAAGTATTATAATTTTTTTGAGACTTCCCAAAAAGGTAAATTAAATTAATAATATTTATCAAACCCAAGATGAGAAACTCTATCCTTATAAAGAATATATTTTAAATCTTATATCTTTTTTTGAGAAGGTTACTATTGAAGCTATCCCTCATACCAATAACCATTCTATGGATACTATAGCAATAGCTACTTCCCTTATCCCTCTAGAGTTGGATGTCAATCATGCTACTATCATTATTCACCAACTTTGGGAACTTGCATCATTAGAATTTTGCCTAGCATCCTTATACATATTCACAATCGAAGAAACATCCCAAGAACCATGATATGGATATATCTTCAACTTTATCCAAAATGGGTCATTCCCAGATGGCCTAGATAGGAATCAACGATGACTGTTACGTAAACTAGTAGTTCATTTCGTAATCATTGAAAATACTTTGTATAAAAGGTATTTTTAAGGGATCCTCTTAAGATACCTCAAACTCTATGAATCCAAAAGAGAACTAAATAAATTTCATGATAGATATTTTAAAGGTCATTTTAATGGGGGTGCCATAGCCAAAAAGCTCCTATTATTGGGATATTTATGGCCATCCATGGAAAAGGATGCTAATGATTATATGCATCGATGTGACAAATGTCAAAAACACACAAATCTTGTCCATGCTGCTACCCAAGAGCTTCAAGCTATTTCTCCCCTTAGTTTTTTTCAAAATGGGACCTTGACATTATAAGGAAGATCAACCCTGTTTTCTCAAATGGGCATAAGTTCATAATAACAAGAATTGAATATTTTGCAAAATGGGTAGAAGTCATACCATTGGCTTCTTCCATAGGAACCCAAGTATCTAAATATTTTTTAATCAAATCATCTATAGATTTAGGATTTCATCTACGCTTGTTTTTGATAACAAACCATGCTTCAAAAATAAAGACATAAAAAATCTTTGTACTAAATAAAAAATATAGCATCGATGGTCTAATCCTTACTATCCGCAAGAAAATGGCCAAGCTGAAGCATCTAATAAAACTTTAATTAAGATCTTAAAAATATTGGTTAATAATTTAGGTCAAGATTGGCACACTCAATTATATCCTGCATTATGGGCTTATCGAACCAGTGTTTGAACCCCTACGGGTGCTTCTCCCTTTGTCCTAGTATACAACACTGAAGCTATATTCTTTTGAGCTCAAAGTAGCTTCTTTAGATCTTTTACTTCAAGATTGCAAAGTAGGAGATGAGTATCATGATGGAAGACTAAATTAGGTTGAACATTTAGATGAAAAGTGCATAAATACTTTAGAGCATCTTCACTCTTATCAATATAAACTCAAAATGTAATATTCAAAGAAGATTCATAACCAATATTTTGAGGTTGGTGATCTAGTTGTCAAAGAAAATCAAAAAAATATAATTTTCTTGAACTGATCTTAAAGGAAAATTTCAACTAAATTAGCTAGGTCCATTCATCATCACTACAAAATTTGGATTATGTACATATCATTTGGCAACTTTAGATGGAAAAGATCTTAAGGAACCAATGAAAATAATGCACCTAAAAATATAATATGCATAAAATCAAAAGTTCATCATTGTACATAGTATTCAATATCTTGTACATACACTTCTTGCATTTTTAGTCACAATCATCTCATATAAATCATCTAGTTTCACTTCTCTCTATAATAAATTTTTGGTCCAATTGCATACGCCATATGGTCACATCTAGTTACTATCCTACTCATATATTAGACTGATGTTATCAAAATTTATAGTCAATTTTAGATTATTTCAAAAAAAATTAAAAATTATCTTGAATCACTCACAAAATATACATTTTAATAAAATTTTGATCCTTGATATTGACTAAAAATATCTCTTGAACAAAAATCACTGCTTCTCATTTAGAAAATTTTGAAGTTTTAGAAATTGTTCTTGCCACTTTTTGAACCAAAACACACTCACACGTCTTAAGAATGATTTTGTACAAGGAAAGACAATGCTACATAGTAGTCCTATATCCTTAAGTGAAAGGTTTTGCTTGCTATTCTATTATACGCATGGTCTATAATGTTGAGAATTGACAAAAGGAAAAGCTTCCCCCTACCCAAATAAATCCCTTGCTCTTCCACAAAAGTGAGCAAGTATCCCAAAAAAGAAAAAATAAAAAGAAAAAGAGAAGAAAAAGAAAGAAGAAGAAAGTAGTTTTACTACAAAGCAAATAAAATCCCCTTGTTCAAAACAAAATAGTGAGCAAAAATCCCTACTTAAAGAAATCAAAATAAAAGAAGGGGGTAATGAGTTTGAATCCCTATAATTCCTTAGTTATTTGAAAAACCGTGGGGTGATCCCTATTACAACAATGGGCTGAATGAATCCCACTTGGAAATAGGGTAGTATTATGTGTGGAAACATGTCTATCACATTAGCAACCTTCTTTTTTATAGACCAATGTCAGCTTATGGATTAGCTACCTTTTGGTAGCTTGAATTACAAAATAGTTAAGTTCAACTAAGTACAAAAATCATGGTAAATAAATTCATCATTTGCACACACATTGGTTCTTAAAGTTGGTTTGCATCATTACCTCACTCAAAATTGGTAAACCAACTTCATGAACACACACATTTGATCCTTGAGAGATTTTTGTATCATAATTAAGGTCAATATGGAAAATGAATACACAAATCACATATTGGTTCTTGATAAATTTGATTTTATCCTAGAAATAACCAAAATTCTCCTTGAAGTTTTATTAGTAGAAGTTAATATACCTTATTGGATTTGTATGATTGTTAGCATATGCAATTGTCCCTAGAACCAAATTAATCTTGCACCTCATATCTATTACTTAGCATAAAGTATTCATTTTATCATATTGCATAATTATTTGCATTATACAAAAAAAATTATTTGATCATACATAACTTCGTCATGTATTTGCATATAGAATTTGTGATGATGGTATGATACAACCCTAATAAATCCTCTCTAATTACTTCACACTAGGAGTCTTATGCCTAGTGCAAGTCTTCCATCCAATTTTTTATGCTTAATCACCCTCATCACATTCTACACCTAAATTAAATTTAAGATCACACCCTACTTATCAACTACATCACTTTTAATCAATGAATCTCAAGATACTTCTTGATCACAACCCTTTGATGTTAGTAATATAAAAAAGCCTCATATAGGATCTGCTTCATGACCAACATGAGGGACAACCTCCATAAATGGTCATACACAAGCATACATCCTCGAGGTTTATTACTAACTGCTCAAAATCATAAGGGTACATTCTATAAAATACGCTTTCTTCTACAAAAAATTTCAATCATATTACATTACCAGTTACATCAACTCATACTTTACTTCATCACAACAATATCTTGATTAAGCATGATAGCAACAATATCAAGCAATCAAACATGACCATAAGCATAATTATGTAGAATCATAAAAAATAACAAAACTCATTCTACATCATGCACAACCATAAAAAAAATTAAAAAATACCAAAAGGAATAGCAGCAGTCATATATATATATATATATATATATATATATAACTCAAAACATATATAAGGTACAAAATGGTCAACTAGTATGCCATAATCAAAACTAGTACACTCAATCACTAGGGGGTATACCATAAAATAAAACTTGGTATATCACTCCCCAGACCCTCTAGAGCTCTGAGTATCATTAGGTGGTGGTCTAGGCACTCAAAAATAAGGAGCCTCAAACACTATCTTAGAAGATGATCTCGCACAAATCGAAGGAGCAAAATCTAGAGGTAATGTAACCCTCTGATGCTCAGGAACTAGCTGATAGTAAATTATATGGTTTAAGGATTTCCACTATGATGCCACAAACACTTTTGCTATCATTATTGTAGTACTCCCCTAGGCATGACTCAAAGCCCCAATCCTCATCTGTAATTATCGAGACTGTGTCTAATGTGATATCCCATGTCCCTACCTCTAGGCCAACTGAGCCTAAACCTGACTCAATAGATTCTATGACTACATAAGTTGTACCTCTAAGGCCTGAATGTAGCTCACCTAAATGTCGATATGACTCTTCATATCGATAATATTTGATCATAAAGTAGCCACATCTCCTACTCTACTTGACTCCCCAACCTCCATAGCAATACCCTTCCTGGATGAATCTTGTCTAGGAGCTGAAGGGGTATCCTATCGAGACAATAATACAACTTGTTTGGGTGAGGATACCTGATGTTGTAATCTAACCTCCTGCTACTACTACCCACTCCATATCTCAATCTAGAGCTCTCTCTCTTATCATGAGGAGCTCTGAATCTGTCCTTCCCCCTATTGTATGAGGACCCTCTCCCCTCTTAATATGTCTCCTTTGTCTCTATCCTTAAGACTTCCTAGGTAACCTTTGTCTAGTGGCCTCCTAATAAGCTCGCTCTACTTGATCGGCCACACCTCTCTCCCTTGTAATCCTCATATGGAGGATGGTGGCGTACAATGCAAGGTACCCATCCTACACACCTACATCATCCCCCTTATCAAGTGTGACCACTGGTTCATCCTCATCTTACTCTATAAACCTATTGAGATATGATGCCCTGCTAGTGGTTGTCAAATCTTGAACCACCCTGTAGAATGTAAAATATTAAACCTTGAGAATCCCCTAAACCATCCCAAACAGTCACAGTACTTGGTCTATGTGATGTAGTTCAATCTCTCTTATCTCCATCCAAAGACATCACATTCACCTCACATGAGACAAATCTACCCTATCATCCTCCCAATCATGATGCCCTCGCTAGGATCTTTAGCAAATACAAGATACAACCAGCTCATCAATCACCTACATGGCCTTATCTAGGCTACTCATCCTCCTCCTCCAACCTCTTGAATAACCCTAGAGAAATGCAGTGGGTCACCCATCCTCTATCTCTCAATGAGGAAGCCCCTATAGCATCCTAACTACAATGTGTTGCCAACACCATACCTGAAGAAAAGTAGTGAGGACCAAACCACGATTATTCTTATACATAACCTTAAACAAGGTCTTGTATAAGTGGTAGAGTATATACGATCCCCATGCATCGTTGGCTATTATCTCATATATACCACTACCTCCAAAAACCCCTAGGGAATATGTCATCCACTCTAATGGCATGACAATAAACCTACAACTATCCCTTCTAGTACCTCTATCAGATGAGATACTCCCTCTGTAGCAATCAGTCCCTCGATATTAACCCCGGTTTGCTCAATGGGAAATGATGGATCTCCTATCAATCGTCACATAGCTTGAGGCTGATTTAGGGACTGATAGATGAATTTATCCCTGATTGATACCCAAAGGATCCTCCATACATCCTCTAAAGTCAGGGTCATCTCCCCTATAGGTAGCTAGAATGTGAAATATCCTAGATACACCTCTTTTTCAAGGTTGTCAGTAGACTGTAGTTCACCTTTATGTATGGCATCTTAGCCATGTTTTGTAGGCCCACCACTATCAAAACTACCTTTTGATCCATTCTTAGGGTTCTAACATGATCATTGAAACCCTTGCATCACCACTCATGGTTCTTAAGTACACCTCACTACAAAACCAAAAATAAAAAGCAATAATTAGTAATATGTTATACATCGAAAAAAAGCATCACAAAAACACAAAATAATGAATTACAAACTATAAATTTATCCTCAATTTGCAAATTTGAACCCATACAAAAATATATTTGGGTGATCGAATCTACCTACTGTACGTCTAAATTTACGAATTTGGACTTTCCCAATCAAATTTAGACGTATCAAATCATTGGAAAGCATATGAATTTATGATTTCAGATGCCTTTCAAATGAATTCGGATGTTCAAATTTGTTGAAATGATTCGAATATGCTGGTGCAGCCACACGATGACAAGCCACATATAAATTCCTAAAAAATTAAAAAGTGGACTAAAAACTTCAAAAATTGAGGTGATAAGAATGCTTACCTACATCCTTGTTCTAGCTTTGTTGCCTCTCACTCAAACTGTATCCGCCCGATGCTCAAAAGTCACCATTTTCTCCAGAGCCAAATTCACGATAGAGTAGGGTAAAAATGAATTAGGGTTTTGTCCTAATTCCCTATTTTATACCTCTTTTTACCCCTTTTTTCGCTCCAATTTTTTAGTTTTGCAATAAATTTCACAATTGGTTACAAAACTTGAATGGGATACCCTAGATAATAAAAAGAATAGAAAAATTGAATAAATTTTTGGTTTCTTTGCAACATAATTCCCATTCCCGCTATATATTTCTTTAATGCATCTATTGTACATAAATGCATCAAAGAAGGGGTAAAATGTAGCAAAAGAATTTTGACACACTTCAAAATTCCCACCTCCTAGAAAATATGTTGTTACTCTCTAACAACGTGTATTTCACTCTCCAACCCCTTGCCTTGATTTTTGTGTTGGACAAAACTAAAATTTACCTATTGTCCCATTCTTTTTGGGAAATTTGGACGATCCCAAAAAATTTGGGTTGGTCTAAATTTATCTAAATCCCACATGCGCCTAATTTAGGTCCATTGTTTGAATTATGCAGCTAATCTAGGCAAACAAAAATTTTTCAATAAATTTGGATCCATCCGAATTTATCTAGAATAGGAAAATGCCCAAATTCCCCTTAACAACTCGACCTATTTTAGTTGCCCTCCCCATTTTTCTTGATCTACTTTGATAATAAATCTTGTAGACCCCATCTAAAAAATCCTAATGGTGATTTTTGCAGGAAACCTAAGTCGATAAGAGGATTTCTTGTACTTTATTACAGGTTTCAATAGAGACTTCGACATCAGATCATCATTCCAAGAGATACTAGAGATGGCAAGGAGTACTGTGGAATCAAATTTATTTTATCCTTAGCATAAATTTGTCTTTTTGCATTATTTTTATAAATTCAGAGCTATCTAAATTTGTCATAAGTCCAAAATTATTTTAACCATTGCAGTTTGTAGATCTAGTCGTTGAACATTTTTGAACCCGTTCGAATATGTAGTTGACATATAAAAACATACATATTTGTGTTGGGGGTAATATTTGGATCTAAATGTTTATGATTTTGATAAATACTTGCATTGTAGCTTTCATAAAACTCATTATTTTACTGTATGCATTGTTGCTAATACTATTTATTTCATTTAAATTATATGTTTTGGCATTAAATCTAGAAAATATTTACTTTCATTATAGTTTTTTGAAATATCCGAGGGGATTTGATTGTCACAGATCATGATTTACTGTGATCTAAGCAAATAACCCACTCCTAACTACAATTTTTAGTGTCTTGCTATGAAATTGTGGGTTTTGAACATATTCGAACCAATCCAAATTCATCTGACATATTCAAATCAATCTAAACTCATTGTATCATACTTGAATTTATCTAAAAGTAAGCATCTAGGCTAGGTAAGGATCTATATCCATTAATTTTTTCATTATTTGTATTTTACAATCATATTTTCTTGCTTTAAAAAAAAACAAAGAAAAAATATTAAAAAAAACATAGATTTAATTACATCATATTTTGCATTTAATCATATTAGTTGAAAAAAACACAAAATAAAAGAAAAATATTCATGCTACCATAGATTCCACTTTTACTTTTTGCATATATCAAGAGATCTCCACATCTTAGTTAACTTTATATGATTTTTAGCTAGACTTGTTTAATTTGTTTTCATGGAAATTTTAAGTGCATATAGTTAGGTTAGTTGCCCTTGGCTAAACCCTAGGTGTGTGTAAATCAAAGAATCCATAAAACACCTACCTCACCTAGGCATAGAAACCACCATAAAATGTTTCCTGGTGAACCCCACCTAATTCATTGACAAACACCAAGGAGAGAACAACTCAAGTACTTCTCGTCTGAGGTGTAGGTACATCATTTTCCCTTCCCATTTCAGGTGCAGATCCATTTAGCCTAAACAAAAGGGGTACAAAAAATTTGGGTCTACACCTAGTCCTACATAGATATGCCTAGCTTCATTCCCAATTTAGTTGCATTAATGGTTAAATAAGGGTTGCAAAAAATCTTAGATATGGGATTCATTCAACCAATCGACTATCTTGAGTGGGTACCAAACATGATACCTATTGGAAATACAAAGGGGGGATACACATATGCACATACTTTTGAGATATAAAAAAAGCATGTCCTAATGATAACTTCTTTCCCAACATCAACATACCAGTCGATTCCATAGCTTGTCATGAAATTCTCTCCCTAATGGATGGTTTTTTAGGATACAACCAAATTAGGGTTAATCTTTATGATCAACACAAGACATATTTCACCATGCCCTTGGGTATATTTTTCTATAAGGTCATATCATTTGGTATTAAAAACATAGGCTCTACATATCAATGCATTATGACCTACAACTTTTATGACTACATGCATGACATTGTGGAATATTATATGGACAATTTATTGGTAAAATCCAAAAAGTGCAATCAACATGTCGATATTTTGTGCAAAGTCTTTGAATAACTTCTAGAGCATAATGTTAGATTAAATTCTAATAAATGTGTGCTTGGTGTTATCTCAGGAAAAATTCTAGGATTAATTTTCTTAGTGAGGTATTGAAGTGGACCCCAAAAAAGTAAAGGCCATTACAAAAATGTTACCCCCTAAAAATCTAAAGATATTGCAAATATTGCAAGGTAAGATCCAAGATATCCATCACTTTATTGCACAATTGTCTAAAAAATGCAAGCCTCTCAATCACCTATTATAAAAGAGGGTCACATATGAACAAACCTAGGAGTGTTAGGATACTTTTGAGGCTATCAAGCAATACCTCACATCCCCACCAATTTTTTTCCCACCTAGTCCAAGTTTTCCCTTCCACCTGTATATTTCGACAAATATTTTTACCCTAGGAACCATGTTGGCCTAAAATAATAGGTCAATCGAGAGCAATCCATATATTACATTAGTTATACCTTGGTGAGCTATGAAACCTAGCATTCTTATATGGAGAATTTGTTCTTAGAAATAGTTTTTGCTACTAAAAATTGTTGCCATTATATGCTCAATCATACCACTTATATTATTGCTAGGGAAAACCCATTACAATACATGATGGGTCACATCTACTATAGTTGTCAACCATAAAATGGATAATGATTTTAATGAAATTTGACCTCGAATTCATCACTAAAAAATCAATCAATGATTAAATCATCACAACCTTTTATCATTGATATTCCTAATGCTTATGTCTTCAATTCTACTAAACTCAAACAATATGTCAAACCTAAAGATAAACCAAACCTAATGTTCTTTTTTGATGGTTCCAAGTGTGAGTAAGGGGGAGGTGCTAGAGTTGTTTTCTTAACTTTTCAAGGGGATCTAATCCCCTTCTCATTTAAAATTGACTTCCCTTGCACCAAAAACAACATTGAATATGAAGCTCTTATCTTTGACCTCAAAATTGCATTGTCCATGCACATCAAGCAACTTCAAATCATTGGTGATTCTCTTATCATTATAAACCAAGTGAAGGGTATTTATTAATGTAGATGTGAAGTACTCAAACAATACACGTATATTATAGAAGAATTGTGACAATTTGAGTGGTATGATATTGAAGCCTTTCCCAATTCCATAAATATTTTTGCTAACACCATCACCTCTCTCAGCTCCCTCATTCCTCATAATCTACATGACAAAGTAACCCACATTTATGTAACTACCCTCCAAAAATATTTTATTTCTTAAAATAATCTTCCCAAAAATATGGACATCAATTATTTTTAAGTAGAGATTTATAATTATTGGTTTTCATAAGTCAAGGATTACCTTAAAACTAGTGTTCTTCCCCATGATTTACCTCATGCTAGGAAGTGAAATTTAAACATAATGTTGCATGGTACACCCTCTTGGGGGACATCCTTTATAAATGTAGTTATGATAGTATCCCCCTTCATTGTATAGAACCACATGAAGATAATATTGTCATCTCTACAATTCATGATGGTACTTACAATGGCCATTTTAGAGGAATTTCCATCACTAAATGCATCTTGTGCATGGGTTATTATTGGCCCACCATGGAACAATATTGTTGTGCATATATCAAGAAATATCTTAAATTCCAACAACATGCCAATTTAACCCACTTACCCTCACAAGGATTGCAACCCATCCAATAATTATGGCTATTTTTGTAATGGGATCTTGAACTTGTAGGCAATATATCTCCAGATTCATTAGGAAAATACAAATTTATTATCACAAAAATCGAGTACTTCAAGTAGGCTAAAGAAATTCTTCTTGTCAAAATGACTAGTCTTAAAATTGTTGAGTTCATCACACAAATATCATATGTTATTTTGACATCCCCTTTAAGATTATCTCAAAAAATGATACATGTTTCAATAATAAGGAGGTTAGAATATTGTGCAACAAATATAACATCCACTATAGCTTCTTGACTCCTTACTATGCTCAAGGTAATGACCAAGCCAAAGCCACAAATAAAACTATTTATACAATTTTATAAAATATGGTCGTAGAGTCTCATCAAGATTGGTATAATCAAATACTTTTAGTATTGTGGGCATATAGAACTAGCATATGAATACCCACTGGGGCAACTCCAAATTCATTAGTGCATGGCACTGAGGCCATTATGCCCCTTGAGTTAGAAACTACTTCTTTGAGAATCTTGTTGCAAGAGTTCATTGATGATGAAACTATGTACCAAGCTCATTTAGACCAACTTACAATTCTTGATGAATGTCAAATAAATGTTCTCAAGCATATTTAGTTTTACCAATATCATGTTTGACATGCATAGAAAAACAAAGTCCTTGAACACAATTTCCAAGTAGGATATCTCATGCTTAAAAAGAACAAACATATCCAAATCAAACACACCACTTGTAGGACAAATTCACTTTCAATTTGTTGGGTCCTTATATCATCAAGAAAATTTTTATTCTGGAGCTTACAAGCTTGCCAATATTGAAGGGATTAAGGAACTTGAACCCCTAAACATCATTCATCTATGTGCTTTCTACACATAATCCTATCAAATAAGGCTCTCAAATTCTCGTCCATTTTGTTTAAAAAATAAACAAACACAACGCAACAAAACCAAAAACAACACAAAATCAACAAATCAAGAAATCAACAATAAATTTTAAATCATTCTTTCATACCTTCAATTCTTTCTCCACCAAATTAACAATGATGCCTAAAGGCCTCTCAATTCCATTTTATCCTTCCTCATTTGAGCTTCTCTTTTCTCCTTGTACTCAATTCTTCTCTTATTTTATTCTTCATTTTCTTATTCTCTTAGTAGGCTCCTTGTCAATGTTGTATGGTCATGCACGAGTGGCTACATACCTTTGGATGGTCATATTTCATCCTCAAAATCTTATATTTCTCATTATTTTCCTCTCTCCCAACCTCTTTTCCCTCATTTATTTCCCTTTCTTATTCCTTCTTTTAGTAGGCTCCATATCAATGTTGTATGATCACACATGAATGACTACATGCCTTTGACTGGCCCTCTTTCTTCTTATTCCCTCTTCTTCTTCATTCTATTCCTCTTTCTCAACTTTATTCTTTTCCTCATTCTTCTCTCCCCAATCCACATTCTTTTCTACCTCATTTCTCCCCATTCAAATATTTTAGCCTCTCTCTCACCATACTTTTATATTGCATTAATTCCATCACATTCAGGCATCAATAAAAATAAAATAAGTCTCATAAATGCTAATTTGGTTATCTTTTGGGTGTGTGGATACGCGTTGACCAATCTTAATTGGCATAATTAATCAATGACATGTATGTTGCATATTTTTGTTCCCATTTGTATGTATTATGTTTTGTATCATTTTTGTGTGCCTAAGTGTAGTGTTTTTTCATTTGTCCTATCATCATGTCCATCATGTTGCACATAATCACCTTCATATTTCAAACATTTTCAATAAGCATGCCTTAGTTATCCCAACTATCAGGATGTCTTGTTCAATATTATTCTTAGGTTTCTTGATAATAGAAGTCTTTTCTATTATTCAACCATTTCTAGTTGATCCAATCAACCTTTGTCAAAATTCATCATGTTCTAATGCAATTTTAGTCTTTCCCTAACTGACATAAGTTCTTTCTTGGAACAATCACATATCCAATATTAACAAAATTTTGAGTTTAGGGAAGATAATGCCATGAGTATTCTTACCATAAAGTGAAATTTTTCTCACTCATCCTATCATTCGCATACTTTGAACCTGAGGATCCAAAATGCAAATTCAAAAATAAATAAGAGAAAGACAAAAAAAGATAAAAATAAATCCAAAGATTTATTTCCTTAGGTATTTTAGGTACCTCCATTAGGTTTGTGGATGCCTGGCTGGTAGTGGAGCTACATCGAAGGATCATGGGGCTAACCTCCATCTAGGCTATAGAAACTTGTCTCACTAAATATGATAGAATAGCCAAACCCTAGCTCACTAGTGCCTCCTTGCATGCTAGCACTCTATCCCTCTCCCATGCATAGGTTTCCCTAAAATCATCCTTTGAATATCGTAACCAAGTAATCTTAGCCTATGCAACAACCATATCTCCACCACCCCTTAATTTCTCTACCTCCTATCATATCCCATCCATATTTGTAGTTATTACATCCCTCTTCATATTCACAACATCTCTCTCTTTATAGTATATATATCTCTATCTATAGCTCCTCTCTCTTTTACTAGAGCATGTCCCACTCAAAGGTCATAGTATTTAATCTCACCAAGAGTCCATCCCTCTCTAGCTAGAGTTCATCCCTCTGAACTCATTTCTGCCTCTTCTCTGATGACCTTGTTACCTCCTGCTTTGTCAGCTATACCTATAGATATTGTACCTACTTCCTAAGCATCTTATCCTCCTTAATTACATCCATCATATTTCCTTACTCCATGCTATCATAAAAATTATATCGCTCTCCGCCCAAAATATATTGTTGGTTCCTCCTTAACTATCACCCCTTATGGGACTCCTCTCTTGTCTACTCAGTGACATAATTAATCATAGTTTCTCCTCCTCTTACTCATATCTCCCTCTATATATCTCTTCATATCTACCAACTACCTCACTCTCCCCACCAATTACCTCTCCATATTATTCCACATCCACATCCTCTTGTACAACCTACCATGCCTACTATTGTTGCATCAACCATCATTTATTGTAGTCTAGTGTAGTACCAACATCATCTACATTTAGTACTACTATCACCTCATCCATATCTAAATCTAGTGGGTCTATATGTGGTGAAGTCCCAACATCATCCTTGATCCTTTAATATACTATCAATGGATCTTGTACACCCTATCACAATCTATATTATCTCAGGACTTGAGTATACTAGAAATACTCAACTTGTGTGCTCTTGCATCCAATCACCCATATTGATCATTATACATGACATAGGTGCTCTACCTCCTCCCTCCATGTTTTTCCTCTTCTCGATAATCACCAAATAATGTCTTTTGAACTCAATATCACCCACCTCTCATGGTAATGTAGACCATCTCCCCTAAAATACGTCCTCACTCTTATCTTCATGTCTATATGCCACCTCAAGACATATGAAACCTCCTATCCCATAAAAATTTTTGCCTCATAAGGTAGCTCACATGGCCTCTTAACTCTAATATTCTCTTATACCCATACATATATTGACAAGCTATAGCTTATTCATCTCCAATCAATCCTCCTTATCACTTACAACTCCCTATAAATTTGTGCCAATATAGTCAAAACCCATGCAAACCTATAAAAACCCACCAAAATCAACCCAATATGTATATATATATATATATTTCACAAGTAGGGTTCACCAAGGATCCCAATATTTATTTTAGCATTCTCAAGGATTCACCACATTTGAGTTCAATGTCGATGCAAATGACTCTCAAGTGGACAAGAGTGGCCAACATCCCATATTTTTAGGGTTCACCTTACTAAACCTCACTATTTATGAGGAAACCCAAGTGTCCCCCCAGCTTCCCTACACCCTCACTAGTATAGGACAATTTGACCACAACATAGGGATTATCCTTTAAGGCCCATAACACTTAAAGGGGAATGTCTATTCCCTAACCCTTCCATAAATCCATCTATGTAGGTTATTCTAGTGTAAATCCTTGGTATTTAGTTACCACACCTCCATGGGCTAACTAAGGTCATCACGAATCACCTGGTAATGGGCATGGTTATCTAAACCTCATTGTTCAAGGTACCACCATAGCTATCGTGTAATTGATTCCACTAACTTTAAGTTATGGAATACCTGATCCTCATTGTCCAAGATCTCCTTCCAAATTCATGAGTACCTAACTATTGCATCACCACAACTTCTTGCAAGGCTCATGAATACCTAGTTATTGCATTACCACAACTTCTTCTAGGATTACATTAACTCATGTCTCAGGGTTACTAACAAGGTTCTAGATCCATACCCAAGAACCCCACCAAATCTAATATTTGTATAAAATAAACAATCTAACATTCATCTATGGAAAGAATTAAAGTGCTATAACAAAAATAACATGTTTAGTTATAACACAATGCTAGATTCTTGGATTTAAATAGAACATTCACCCCACATTTCAACATAATACTAACATTAAAATAACATCTCTCTCTTAACATAAATCATGATTAAATTAATTATAATGCTAACAACTAAACAATAATCTAGCATAAAACATCATTAATTAAGGCTAATAAAGCAATATTATAATAGAACACAATGTTGATTATGAAAATCATCTTCGAAAGGGACCATCTCTAACCCAAGATTTAATTTTCTATTCCATACATTTACATGGAGACTTCCAAGCCTTTTAATTTAGGAATAAAAATAACCAAGTTTTACATAACAAAATTTCTATTCACATAACATCTTTTCATTCCAAAATATGTTAGAGCAAGTCTATCCAATGGACCCCACCATAGAAGTGAGGTCATTAGGGATTATATATTGAGGAATAACCTATCCACTCAAGGGTTTAAGTAGGTTGTCCATATGCATTGGAGACATCCTTAGGATTTTAAGAAGAGAAATTTTTATGGGATACTTTCAATTTTCTAGCACAAATCAAAATTACCATTTTATTTGTTGCTTTATTGTATGACTAATGGTGGTATTTTAAAGGAAGAATCTTATTTTGAGTGGAGGACCAAAAGAGGCTAATAAGGATGATCAAATGATTGATCTTGTGTTGTTTCCTTGTAACAACACAAATGGAAGAGGAATGAGCAAAGGGTAGAATATTTCCCTCATATTTTAATTTGGGGGTGGAACTCTTCTATATTGGACATTGTTTACTATTTTTTGGTGATGATTTCACAATGGATCTTAGAATATCCTTAGATCTTGATTAGAAGAGGATGAGTTAGAGTTATTGAAGATAATTTGACCATTATATATTAGGTCTTAGATGAGGGTTCTAGAGCTCTTGCATATATTACTTGAGTTACCATTAATCCTACAAAAGACACATTGCTCCTTAGGGGATAACCAATAAGCTTTCTTATTTTTAGGACCTAGGGTTTTGACAAGGGGAAGTTATACCATTTTGGTCTTAAGGAGCTGACTCAATATGGTTGAAAGATATTCCTTTAGTTTGGATAATTTACTTTTGGATTTTGATTATTGGGGTTTTTCTATGACTAGATTTTGAAGGATTTCTACAATACTCACATTATTGGTTTGGTATGAATTAGTAACTCCATCACCTACAACATGCTTGTTTTTGTATTACCCCTTGGGATGGGAGGAAGAATTATCTTCCTCCTTTTAGGCTTTGTATTTCAAAAGTACTTTTTTAGGAAGATACTACTCTTTTATTAATGTCCATAAGATTTTCAAATAAAGAAACATTGTCTATAACCAAGTGAAAGGCCATATTTTCATTCAGGTTCCCTACATAGATATCTAGAAGGTTTCTCTATGGGGATACATATTGGAGTCTCCCAACTAGGGCTCACCATCTTCCAAAAATTCAATAAAATTATCCTATACATGCATAAGCTTATAGAGGTCACTAATCATGAACTTTTCTTTAATGTATATAGAAATTTGCTTAACAAACATTTTAATAAGGTCCCTAAAGCTTCTAAGGGAATGCCTTGGTATTTTGCAATACCACTCCAAGGCAGGGCTACTAAGTCTCTTGGAAAATATCTTTAGTATCAATAGTCCATCATAGGAAATGTTGTTATAGGTACCTAAACAACCTAATATGATTTATGGGATCTTCCTTCTCCTTATACATTTAAAACTTACATGTTTTAAACTTACTACTGGATATAAAGGGATTTAAGGGTTGGTTGCTCAAGTCCTCATAAAAGTACTTGTGAATGGAAGAAGACCCTTGGATAGATACCATTTAGTAACTCCAACTAAAAGAAAATTTTGTAACTTAGAAAGAAATGTGTTTGATAGCACATAAGGTATGAGTTGAGAGAAAAAAGAACTTTGATAATTGACAAAAGGATAGAATTTAGGCATTGAGGCATTAAATGTTGAGGTTTTAAATGTATGAATCATGCCTAAGCTATTTGAAATAAATTTATTATAAGATGTGAGATGTGATATTATGGTAGTAGGGTTTGAGCATAACCCATACTCATGATAGTGGGAATAGGAGGGAATATTGTTGATAAGGGCATTGAAGGTTGGTACACTAGGAGGTACATCCTGATTTAAAGTGTAACTCATGCTCACTTGTTGAGGCACAAGGTAGCTTATGTTGACCCTTAATAGTTCCTCAAGTAGAGGTAAGGATGACTTATTTTCCATAGACAATGGGATGCTTTGTGCTCCATCATCTATATAAGTAGTGATAACAAGAGGATTAAAATTAACATGATTTGAAGTCAATGCATTAAGATTTATATTTAAGGATCCAAAGGATGGATCCACTTGATTAGAACCTAAGGGGTTAGAAATGGTCTGCTAGGGATGGTCCAAAAGTGAACCCTCCCCTACAAAAATAATTGGGTTGTCATTGCCTTCCTTGAGGATGGAAGTCATGACTTTCATATGCCTATGCAAGAAATAAGTCATGTGATCAAAGGAATTGAAGATCACTCTTTTTTGATCATCATGAATGGGGGTCAAAGATCATGAGGGATAGGTACCCTCATCATCTTCTTCAAATATAGGGTTCTCAAAGGTAGATGAGTCCTTGATACTATCCATTGAAGTGTTAGGGTTGATGGCTAATTGAGTAGTGTTACAAGTGAAGTAGTGTGTTTTAGCTATTATTTGGAATAAAAGGGAGTTCAATTAATTAATTTTGAATGTTAGAGAGTTGATTAAAAAATAAGAGAATATGTTTTGATCACCTTATATCTTCTTCCCTTGATATACCAATTTGAACTATATACTTCAGGAGCCTCCTAATATACCTAAATGACCCTATATACCTTACCATTATCTATATATGCATTGGTATATGAGAGACATGTTATATGTGGGATAACAACGGTACATGCAAGTGACCCCCTAGGTATGTGGCCCAAGATTGTACATGACGGGTAATGATATTCCTACTTATGACTTCCACCAATCCACTGTGATATACTTCTCAATTGGCTTAAGTATGTGTGAGACCCTATGTAGGAAGCTAGCTTATTGGGCTCACAATATACCCAATATAGCTATAAATTTGTAATATATTGCTCAAAGGACCATATATGATCCCTAGTAGGACTATCCTTTGGTCATGCTCTTTATTATTTGTATTTAATGTGTGCTAACTACACAAATACAATTAATGGTATTTCTTAAAGTTTTAATAGATTTTAATCTTGACTAAGGTTTCAACTAAGAAAGAAGGAATATTTAATAACTGTTGTGGTGTTCATGTTGGGTTCACCAAAATGTGGAAAAGGATAAGGTCATAAAAGGTAAACTAAGGGGATCCAACACTTTTCTCTATTTTTTACTTCTCACCTCAAAAGGAGATTTGGGGATGTTACAAGCTAAAATCTAGTTTAAAACATCTATGTTTTAAAAAAGAAAACTAAAATCCTTTTAAATATCCAAATGTGAAGCCTAACCTTAATAAATGTTTAAATGCAACACACAAGTATGCAACACTCAAACCTATGACTAATAGGAAATTTTATTCAAATGCTAAAGTGAAATAATAATTTCTTTTCTTTTCAAGAGCAAGAGTTTGAGAGAATATGCAAAAATCAAGATTTATCATAAATTCAAGCTATGTGAGATTTTTTATTTAATACCTAAATATTAAAAAACATTTGGTATCCTCTTTATTCATTTCAACTAATTTATGTTCAAATCAACAATTCGTTGATGACACCATCATTTCCACGTCTGCTTTTGTGTTCGAGGCCAAAGTTATTAAATATAGTTTGCTTTTGTATGAAGAAGCAACTGGCCAAAAAATAAATTTTCACAAAAGCAAGATCTATTTTCTCAACACTCCTATTCAAAGGTAGATTAAGATATCCTGAATCCTTGAATGCCATGTGTCATCCTTTCCTACTATGTATTTGGGCCACTCTTTGTTCACATGCAATCCCACTGTTTCAATGTGGAACAACATAATAGAGAGATTACAGAAGAAACTTATAGGCTGGAAAGGAAACCTATTGTCTCAAGATACTAAGGTCATACTCACACAGGCATCCCTTAAAAGTATACCTATCTATGTTCTTTATTTATTCAAAGTTTCAGAAGGAGTTTGTCAAAAAATTGAGCAAATCCAAAAAAAACTTTCCTTGGTCTGGGTCTGAAAATAAGCATCGTTTCTACCTAGTTGCTTGGGATAAAGTTTCTCAACCTAAATATTCTAGAGGTTTAGGCCTTAGGAGACTCCATATCCTAAAATTAGCTCTTATTGCAAAGTATGCATGGCATCTAATCACTAATGTGGGGAGTAAGTGGGTTCTCATTTTCAGTCCAAAATATTTATAAGGTATGAAATTTCTCAATACTGCAATTCCTTCCAGAGGATCTATTTTTTGGAAATCAATATTGCATTCCAGGTTCCTTGTGGAAAGAGGTATCAAGTGGAGATTAGAAGTTGGCCAAAAAATTAACTTATGGAATGACAAATGGCTAAAATGAGAACCACTAATAAATGGTCCTAATCTCGTAGTCCTGAAAGGATACACTGACAACAATTTTGGTTAAAAAGTGTCCAATTTTATAAGTTTTCATAATCATAGGAAAATACGGAAAATCATCAGAAGTACATCCCATATCAAGAAATATAAAGAGCTACAATTACTTCTAAGCTCCAGATTCATCCCCTCAAGGAGTACTTTAGATCAGATCTTCTAGTAATTCACTAAAAGTGGAGATTTCTCTATGAAATATGCTTATAAGTTGCTTCTAGCCCATGAGGAACCATTACTTCATTTCAGTATTATCTGGCCTAAATTACTCATTCCTAAAGTTTCCATTTTTGCTTGGATGGCCATTCAAGAAAAAACTCTAACTATTGACAATATTATTAAAAGAGGCCTAACCATTCCTAACAGATGTTTTATGTGCTTGTTTGATTGGGAATCCCCACATCACCTTTTTATTTCATATTATTTTTCCTCATATATCATTAACAAGTTATTCAATTTATTCCATATCCTTTGGGCTAAACCATGCTCTATTTCTTATCTCTTTTCCCAATGGTTGAATCCTTTTTGCAGCTCTCGTCCTAAGTTCCTATGGCAAGTCTGCCTTTACCACTTTCTATGGTAAGTCTATTTGGAAATAAATCATAGAGTTTTCTCTAACAAGATGCTAAGCCCAAACTATATTTTGAACAAAATTATTTCCTTTTCTATAGAGAATGCTTCCCTCTGTCCTATTTCATCCTATCCTACCTCTCATTTTGAGTCTTCCTTGGGCGTCTCTCTCAATTTTCCCATTATGAAAAATCTCCTGAATCCTCATTCTAACCCAAGGGCTCATTCCAAGTGGATTCCCCCTCATCCAAGTTGGTTCAAGTTAAAATTTGATGGTGCTGCCAAGGGCAACCCTGGATTAGATGGAGCTGGGGGTATCCTTCAAGATAGTAGTGGTAGAGTCATCCTTACCTATGTAAAATTTTTAAGAATTAAAACAAATCAGGTTGTTGAAGCTAGAGCCTTGTGGAGAGGTATTGTTATGGTAAAATAATTTTTAGACAAGCTCATGGTTTAATGGGATTCTATGACTACCATCAACTATATAAAAATTTCTAAAAACCTCTCATGGAGGATCAAGGACTGTATTTATGAAGCTAGGTCTTTAAGTCAAATGTTTCAAGAGATTATTTTTCAATATGCTTTTAGGGAAAGTAATAAAGCAGTTGACAAGCTTACAAACATTGGAACCCACTCCACAAGCTTGGTGACTTGGACAAGTGGCCTTCCTCAAGAACTAACTAATGTCATGGAGCAAGATAGAATATCCTCAAATGAGACAAATGCTAACATGGAGCAAGTCATATTTTTCACAAATAGGTTAAATGATCATTGATTATGTTTCTATTTCCATTAATTCCCACATAACCTCGTTATGTGGGTTAACAGATTTTATTGGCATTTTCAACATTAAACTTATCTTCACCATTTTTCAAGAAATTTTTGTTTTCGATTTTTATGAGATTGCTTGCCATCATCCATCCTTGCCACGTTGGCTTTCATTTTTTTTGTCTTTCACTCCCTCCTTTCATTCAATACTTTATTTTCATTTCATCCCATCACCGCTAAGCCTTCCATATCCCTCGATTTCCATTTCAATCACCTTCCTTCTTTCATTCACATTTGTCTCTTCCGTCATGCCTTCACCATTGACTCCATAACCCAATTTGCTTTTTTCATCATGTGGGAAGTTGGGTTGGTCTCTCACATGCTCCATATCCAAGTTGGTTCTAGTGAGGTTTGTCACGGTCACCTCGATTCATGCAAACTCACCTTTCCTCAATTCACTTGGCACCCTAGATGAGATGGAGATTTCATTTATCCCAAATTTGAATCCAAGGATGCTTCTTTTTATGGTAGTCCTTGTCCCTTTCATCTCCATCATTGTCCTCTCCAAATTCATTCTCAAAGCCTATATTTTTCTATCAGCATGAGTTTCATTAAGCCATATGTCATTGTTATGGATTCCATTACTAAGGTTATTCTTACTACTAGGGGTTTCCTTCTTTGTTTTTAGAGTTTCTATGGAGAGGATACTGAAATTACCTTTGCTTTTTTGGGCACTTGGGACAACGAAAGGGTTACGATCCATGATAGGACCTTTGATTTTGACATAAGAATTTGGTCAAACTAACTATGCAATAGGCAAAATGGAGGTCAAATCATCAAGAAAAACATAATAGGGAGTCTGAACTCAAAAAAATCAAAGACAAAGACCTTTGCAAAAAGGCTCAAATGGTAATTTGTCATGAGGAGCTCCCCTCTCCCTAGAATAGTGTCATGAAACCCGTAATGGAGTTCATCACTATGGATGACCCTGATAATATTCTATGCAACTTCAACTTCACTTTATTTAATCATTTGTATGATGTTAACCTTGTGAACATTCCCCAAATTCTTTTCAATTCCATGAACTACACTCTTGACCACATCCACAAGAAAAATAACAATGAGTTGCCTTCTCATCAGGGTCTTTTCAAGGTTTTGTATAGCAATTGGCTGATTCACTGCCCTTAGGGTGTTATCCCTCCTCCCGCTCCTAAAGATAAACCTAGCCTTATCCAACCCAGTCCTTACAAGTACACTCGTTCATCCTCTATTTCCACTAAAAAGAGAGCGATGGTCGATACTGTTCGTATGTTGTGGAAAAGATCTAAAAGTGAATCTCCCAAGTCAATTCATTCCTCTATGTGCCTATAGAAGTTGGTGCAAGAAAAGAAGTCCTTGATCATTGACTTCGAGGATGATGATAAGGACGTCCTTGATCAGTGTCTGTAATAATTTATTATTAACTTTATGACTAATTGTATTTCCTAGATGGCTGACCCTCGCAATGCCCTCCACCTGCTCTTCTTCAAGAAATCATTTTCTAAGGATGGTGGTAAGGTATTTGTTATCATGGAGGACGTCAAGGTTGTTGATGCTTCTACGAATGACAAAGACGAGGATAAAGATGTCAAAATGGATGAGTCAAATGTTTAACTCTAGGAAGTTGGTGCAGAACATGAAGACAAAGCTTAGGGCTTCATTTATTGCTAAGGTTTTTCGGAAAGGGCATCCTCTGTGTCATCCTTAGTCTCTTTTTACTGTTTGAGGGTATCCTCTATTCTACCCTCAGTTTCTTCTTGTCTGCATTCCAAGGGTATCCTTCGTGGTGCTTCTAGTTTTGTTGGAAATCATTCCCTATTCTTGCTTCTTTGTTTTTTGTAGCTAGTTATGGTTTATTTTCTATGATGTAATCAGGTTTTGGGTACCTATTAAAACCTGATTTTAATTAAATATTTTAACTGATAAAAAAATTCCTTTTTGTTAAACTAATAATAAAATAAAAATAGAACACATAATAGACAAATATTAGATCCCAAAACTAAAATTTATTAAAACAAGGAGCGGAAGAACCTATTCCTACTACTGAAGTAGAAGTGTTGACTTTCCCATGGAAGCACTACTAGCACTACTATTTTTTGCTAGTGCTTTCACTCACACCTATAAAAATAAATAGAAAAATACAAGGATAAATGTAGAGGGTTTTTTTTATCTCATAGAGAGAAATACACTATATTGCTACAAAGGTCAAACCCTTGTTCATACAATATAAAATTGATAAAATGCAAAATAATGATAAAATACTGAAATAACTATTAACAGGGATAAAGTGCCACAATTGCGATAGCATTGTAGGCATTATCGCTACTTGTGCTTCTACTTTGCATAAAATAGAGAATAGAATTTCCAACAACCTATAGTATGGCAATTATACTATCTCTACGGATAGATCAAAAAGATGAAATGTAAGTTACAACAGGATTACTACAATGATAATAAAGGGTTCTAACATCTAAGGTCAGAGACCCTACGAAAAGGTAAAATGAAAATAATAAACTATGTGAAACTAAGTTAAGATGATCAAAATAATATAGTTACAAGATGCAAAATACAGGATACAAGGTTAGTTGAAATAAACAAGATACATCTTTTGATAACACTTTTGATTACAACTCATTCAAATGCATATTGGGTTCAAACAACTTAATTATTGTCTTTCAATATGGGTACTTGAATTGTGGCTCTATTCTTAGAATAACATATATTAAAAAATTAGACTCCATTCATGGATGAAGTACTAGTAGCTCTATAGGAAACACACATCGATATTCATTAAAAGGAGTATGCCCTAAAAGTAGGTTCATTTTCTTCTTCTAGATCATCAATATGCACTACATATAATATACATCCATTTTATTGAGATTTTATTAGTTTTATACCTAAAATGTACCTCAATATCGTCATTATTTAAACACATTGAATAGTTGTATGGTGTCCCAAATTATTAAGGAATTCAACCAATTTGACAAAATAGTCAATTTTGGCTCCATGATTTTATAGGTAGTTAACTCTGATTATCTCACCATATGATCCTATGGGTGTCATATAAAGGTTTTTCTTAGAGGTAAATTTTAGAAGTTGTAGTTCAACCATGCCTAAACATTATTTTACTTTTCTATCAACTCAATTTCCATAATAAACTTTCCAAGCATTCTTCATAAAACTAGCTCTTCTTTTAATTTTCATGAGTGTATTAAGATCTTGTAAGCACTTTTTTGCTCTAATTTCTATTAGAATACATATGTAGAATTCAAAATCTCACCTATAATTTGAATTAAGGATTTTTTATGTTTAGTTTGATAACTATCCACAATGACATAAATATGGTTCATAAGTTTGTTACAATACTGGTTTCTACTTAGTGGGGAATTTCCTCTCCATCATGGACACTACTTAGCATAATGGTTCCCTTCATTAATGATGCATAAGTCTCTAAGCTATTTTGTCATCTAATGTAGACCATAATGACTTTCTTAAATCTAATTTTATTTCTTGAAGCCATTCTTGCCAATCCTTACTTTGGCATTAATTTTTTTCCTTCTAAACCTTTTCTTGAATGAAGAAATTAGCCATCATGAATTCTTGCCCTTATTATTATTCTCCTTGTCATAGATAATAATTGATTGTAATTTCTTATCTTACTTTTTCAAAAAATTGGCCCATGGTCATTGGATTGTGAACATCCATGTCTACCCCTATATGAGTATTTAACCCTTGATTAATTTCCTAATTTATAACTTCTCATCCTTCCATTATTGAGGTATGTACTTTAGGATTTTTATGAAATATTTCTAGCATTGAGTTATAATATTCTATCCTTGATTGAGGTTCTAAAATTCTATGATCTTCTTATAAAAATTAGATACTATGACCATTGCTAATGGAATAGAACAATATACTACTTCCATGTGAAAGTCTCTATCACTAAATATCTTTTAATTTTTATATTTTCTCACCAACATTTGACTTCTATAGGGATCTAGTATATAACCCATCTTGTCTTCATTTATTTATAAAAATTGTGAACTTCACATTACTTATTCATATATATGAGCTATGTGTTGGAAATATTAAGTATATTGAGTTGTCATTGGTGTCAAAGGTTTGATGTCAAGGGACAAAGGTTTATGAGAGAAAGCAAAGCAAAGGTTTGTGAAGTTTGATGATAAAAAGAGCATGGTACAAGGTTGATAAAAAAACAAGTTCATGTGGGTTAATGTTAAAAAGCTAAGGAGTATAATATTTAAATATTACAAAAAGGTTTTAAAAAGGGACAAGGACCATGATCTAAAAGGTCAAGAAGAGAAAGGAGTTTATTTTCATTATACCAAGGCTTAAAAATATTAAACATTATAATATTTTAAAATATTATAATGCCAAGTTTTAAAAGGAGGGCACACCATGCTATTCAAGCGACGACGTAGACCAAAATCATGGAGGGCATAATAATATTTGAAATATTCAAAAGGGTCAATGTCTCATATGGGCAACTATACCAGACAACAGGACCCCCAATGCTAAGTTGTGGTAGAGAATAGGTCTCAAGTTTGAGATACAGTAATGGAAGCTTGGCAACAAATTTTTGTTGAAAAGGTTCTTGCACCACAAATCATGGTTAATAAGGTGTGTGTGAGCCTTGAGTGTTGTGCATACGACTAGCCTAGTTGGTAGGCAAAGCAATATTTAGACATGGATGGATAGGAGGTTTTAGGTTTAAAACCCATCGTGGACCATTCTTTTTGGCTGGGCAGATTTCATGGTAGGAGGAGGTAAAAGGCGATTGGCACCTTTGTGTTCTCATGGGCTATGTTAGTGCAGCTAGTCATGGCCCTTTGGTTGGGTGTCTTGCTCTCATGAGGTGAGAGGTTCAAGTTACATTGAGGGTAAAATAAAAGAGGTATTTATTTATTTTCTCAATAATGATTTGATTTTTTTTTTTTATGGGAGTTATAAGGTTGAGTTGGCATTTATTTTTTTCTCATTTGATATAGGAGAAATAAGGTGTGATAAGGATTA
Source organism: Wollemia nobilis (assembly GCA_028583015.1). Taxonomy (NCBI): domain Eukaryota; kingdom Viridiplantae; phylum Streptophyta; class Pinopsida; order Araucariales; family Araucariaceae; genus Wollemia; species Wollemia nobilis. The sequence continues at coordinate 4,479,989 of JAQPPZ010016897.1, read as the reverse complement.
TTTTATTTTATGAGTTGATTGTGTGTTTTTTAAAAGTAAGAGTTATAATGTGTCTTGTGGTTTAATTATTGTGTGTATTTCTAAATGATGAAAACAAGTTTGAAGGATTTTGTTATTTGATTAAAAAGCCTTGTTTTGGGAAATTAAAAAGGTTGTAAGGCTTTATTTTTGGACACACATTTTTGAAGAGAGATTTTATATGGATGGTTTGAAAACGTATTATGGTAACTCACCCTTGAATGTGGCATAAAAAAGATAGAATATTTTTAGATAATTTTTGAAAGGCACATTTCCATCAAAGCAAGTTAAGAGGTATGGTGATATCATTATTTCTTTAAGGTTTTTGGTTAAGAAAATATTTCTGAATAATAAGGTGGAGAAATAAGGACCGTATATGTGCATTTTTGGAAATATTTGAGCTACGGTTTGTGAAACAAATTGTGCATCCTTGTTGAAATAAATTGGAAACACTTGTGTTAGGGTTTGTAAAACAAATTATGCATCCTTTTTGAAATAAATTGGAAACACTTGTGTTAGGGTTTGTGAATAAATTGTGCTTCATTGTTTGAATAAATTTGTGAAGCTTTTGGGCATTGGTTTGAGTGACATTGAAAGTGAATGTGCAAGTGTTAGAAATCAGATTTGTGAGGCAAGTGTGTTTGTCATAAACTCAGTTATCATGTGCTAGACTAGAGCTATGTTGGCATTTTTGCCACATTTTTTTGTTGTTGTTCATGCAAAATAATGCACAAATTGTAGAGGTACTCACTCCTCTGTTTGTCCCTCCAAGCACCTCAAAAGGGATAATAAGTAAAAAACAAAAATCTCTACAAGTTTTGTGCCAAAGCAAAGTAAGAGAAAAATGTCGTGATATCATGACATGTCATGTTTTCATGACCTATTACGGTTTTGCGACGTTCGATGCAGAAAAAAGCTAAGCATAGAAAATGTCGCGATATCGTGACATGTCACATTTTCGTGACCTGTTGCAGTTTCGCGCTAGAAAGCAGCAAAAGGGAGCAGTAACGGCGAAGCTGTTGCGACATCACGACATGTCATGTTTTCATGGCAAAAAAGCGATGAAGGAGTGCCAAGGATAAAATGTCGCAATATCCTGACATGTCACGTTTTCATGACAAGAAAGTGAGGAAGGAGCAAGATGGTACGGAATGTCGCAAAATCACGACATGTCAAATTTTCATGATAGAAAGTGGCAACGAAGGAGAAGATAGAAAATTGTCGTGATATCGCGACATGTCGCATTTTTGTGAGGAGAAATCTAAAAAGTACAAGGTGGCAGAAACATGTCACAATTTTGCAACATGTCACGTTTTCGCGAGGCAAAAGTAGAAAAGTATAAGGCATGAGAAAATTATCACGATGTTGTGACATGTCACGTTTTCACGACTTGTCATGTTTTCGCAGGGAGAAAGCGAAAAGGACAGCGCCAAGTACGAATTGTCACAATTTTGTGACATGTCACGATTTCGCGACTTGTCACATTTTCACGACTTGGAGCAGTGAAGGAACAAAACGAAGGCAGATTGTCACGATTTCACAACACGTCGCATTTTCATGAAAGTGAACGAAAAGAAAGCCAAGCGAGCAGAGGATGTCGTGATTTCATGACACATCATGTTTTTGCAACTCAAGGTGACAGAAGAGCCAAGCGAGAGGAAAATGTCACGATTTCGTGACACGTCACGTTTTCACGACTAAAGGCGACGAAAGGGCAAAGCGAGAGGAAAATGTCATGATTTTGTGACATGTCACATTTTCATGACTGGTAGCAATAGGAGAAAGCAGCGAGGAAAAAATGTCCCGATATCGCGACATGTCGCATTTTCACGACAAAAGCGACAACAAAGGTCCAATAAAGTTTTATTCGCATTTTTCTTTAGATTGCATAGGAGATCGTAAGGAGAAAATGAGGATCAAACGAAGTAATGTTTTAAAATATCTCCAACTTATTTTGAGATCCAGGTTAGAGAGGCTCCAAGATTAAATGTTTTGTTATTTACCTATGTGCGCAAGATGGGAAAACATGTTAAATCATGCAGTTTTTGACGTCACCAAAATTAAAGATGCCTCCGGTATTAAAAGCTCTTGTTCGTGTTCTCCTAACACTTCAAGCATACCCCGAGAATAGTCATTTAATGGAGAAATCTAGTCCCTTGTTTTCGTTCAATTTTCAAACTTGATTCATAAAAACAAGGAATGTGATTTCACCGAGGCAGATTTAAGGGGATTTTTTCTCTTTTCAAGTGCATATTTTGTGGATCTCCTCTTCAAAATCTGTTTTATGTTTTAAATGTTGCGATGAGAAAGGGAGAGGGAAGGCCTCTATAAATACCAATGTACATCTTAAGAAAAGTTTGAGGACCTTTTTGCAAAAATTGAAGCAGAAATCCTAAGTGCATTTTGCTTTGTTCTTAGAGTCTTTTGAGTTGGTGATCCAAACTGATATGCATATGATGCTTTCTATGTAATTCACTTCTGCTTAGTCCAGTGTTAAAATATAAGTTGAATTCTACTGTTCTGAATTTGGCTATGTTTTCATTTGAAAATTTGAAGTATAATTGAAGGCAAACTTATGGTCAATGTTTGATCCAATTTTTGTATGTGCATTCTAAGATTCAGTTGTTGCTTTTCTTCAGGATTTAGTTTGAGGTTATTCTCCCTATGAATTATCGGCTTCGGCCATATTTCCATCTCTTTCTGTTATTTCTAACCCTTACCTTGAAATCAGTTTTAGATTAGTTTGGGAGCCAACCCTCTCTGGAGATTGGTTCGGGATACTTCTCTTTCTCTCGGCCTTTCAATGTTGGTCGGGTCGAGGGCACATTTTATATGACTAGGCGGATTTGTGACCAATAGTTTTTGGCACGCCCGGTGGGATAGACTGTTTCTATCTCAGTAAGATCCATAATCGGTGGGACAAGTACTATTTCAAGTTGACAAACCCACCTGTGCCAACAATTTTTGGCATGCCCGATGGGACTCACAAGTCCCATATTTTGACACCCGGAGGAATCAATATTTTGATGAACTGTCTTGACCTCAAAGTGGAGATTGTAAGTTCATCTGGTGACTCTGCTGAGGGTGACTATATAGTACCTAGAAATATCCAATCGTGAAGCTAGTGAAAATATTTGCTTCATGATCACAAAATCAAGTGCCAAAGAATCAAAAGTCCTGATCGAATTCTTTGAGATCGATGTTCAAAAATGGAGGGAGCGCTCAATATTGGTAAGTCCTATGAACCCGTCATTTGCTATCTCTTCACAGGTGGCGGGTCATTTTGTGCCATCTTCGACTCCTAGTACTGCTATGAGATTGCTAGTACATCCAAATCTAGCAATACAAATGGCTGGTCAACAACCTCCTCCACGTTAATTTCTTTCTTGGAACCATTCGGGAGTGTTGGACCTGGCTTTTCAAAATCCAGTTCCTGTTGCAGCATTAAAGGCTTTGCCTACATACAATGGGACTGGAAATACCATGTATGAGCATGTGTCAGATATGACATCCTTGGCTATAATTCATAATATCACAGATGAATATGTCATGATAAAATTGCTCGTGCTATCACTCCGAGGTAAGATTTTGTGCTGGTATAGATCCTTGTCTCTCAACTCCATAAATTCATGGGATCAATTAGCAGAGATGCTAATCACAGGGTTCAATAAGCAAGCGGACCCATTCTCTTTGTTGCATCAATTTACTAATATCAAGAGGCATCCTCAAGAGGAGATAGTTGATTTCAATGTTAGGTTTGCCCGAACTTGGCAGAGAGTTCCTGATGGTCTCCGCCCTACTAATGACCAAGTGGCATTTTACTATCTTAGGGATTTCCACTCAGATATTAGTATGAATATTAGAATGTCTAACATTCAAACCTTTTCTACACTATATTCCCAGGCACAGAAGGCTAAGGCCAATCTGATTACCATTGGGAAATTGCCTTCGAAAATGACTATGCCCATTTTTCTCGAGCTTCTACAATACCAGCCCACAGGTGCAGCCTCCACATCTTACACTGTTCCATCCATGTACCCTTCATCTTCATGGAATCCTCCCACAACTTTGATACCTATGATTCCCATTCCACAGTTAACCTCTCCAGTTCCAACTCCTACATTACCTTCTCCACCAGTTCCATTACCTCTATCGGCACCGCCTGTGTCCTCAAGCCCAGATCCTCAATTGGCCATTTTGCAAGAAATTTAGTCGACCATGAGAGCCCTCACTAACAAGATGACATCTATGGAGCGAAGAGAGGTGGAAAGGAACTTTCAACCACGAAGATTTATTTTGGCGATAACTAGAGAGCAAGTTGCTCCTAGCAAGGTTATAGAGAAAGTACCTGAGAGGAATTCAGTGATCCTGGTAAGTGAAGAGGATGGTCCCTCTAAAGTTTCACATGAGCCATCTTTCTAGTGTTCTTCATACAATGACCCACATGATGAGTCCACTTGCATGGTCCACCAAAATTATTTACAAGTTCTTACGAGGAGCCGTGTAAACATGATTCGAGAGGTGGATCATAATTTTGTGATGTCTCCTAAGGAATACATGGCGGTCTTGACACGCAGTGGCAAGAAACCAATAATGGTAGATTCGACTAAGGTGGAGCCGTTGAAAGTGCTTCCTGCACAAGCAACAAATACCTGCAAAGACTCATGATCCTCTAGCCCCGTAACAAGATCCACCTGTTTTGTCGAAGGATTTTCTTCCACCACAAGCAAAAGAGAGGTTGCAAGCTAAGGCTTCTACCTCCCAGCCACAAGCAAAAACAAAGGAACAAGCTAGAGAGACGTTACGGTATCCATCGTTGACTAAATGATAGCGAGTGGAGGCCACCCAACAATATAGAAGCAGATTTGAATCTGCTAGTGGAGGGAGAGAGCCGATTTCAATGGAGTACAACATCATCGAAGAACTCAAAAGGATACCAGCCAAGGTAAGTTTGTATGACACCTTGCAGCTGCCTGGATAGGTGAATATCTTATAGGAATCCTTGAAGACCACACAAAGTAAGGGGAAGGCTCCAGATCAGGTAGTTATGGCTCAAACTCTGACCTCTTCAGTCACCGGGAAGAATAGACCACCACATTTTATATTTCATTGATAATGGAGGGACATGTGGTGCATAATTGCCTCATTGACTCAGAAGCAACTACTACTATCATGCCTAAGGCAGTATGTGATGTCATAGGCATGGAATACATAAGGACTAGCATGGGAGTTATGCAAATAGATTGTACCTCAGTAAAGATGGTGGGCATAATTAAGGATGTTCCTATCTCCCTGCACGCCATGCCTCAGATTACTGTGATCTAGGAAATCATAGTAGTGGACCTAGAGCCATGTTTTGGTATCTGTCTCTCCCGAGAGTTCACAGCTAAACTTGGGGGTTACCTTTCTTTGGATTTTACTCATTTGGAGGTGATCCATAAAGGTAAGAAGGTGAAAATTTTCAATGAGAAGCCTTCCACATTTCATGTGGAAATAATAGATGAAATGGACAGGTTAGCAAATTCGGTGCACATGATGTCTGAAGAATTTGGCGAGCTTGACTTAATGGAAGAATATTTGGAAGAGCTCCACCCAAAAAATGAATTTTCCATGGCCAATTTCAATGCCATGATGGAAACTGACTTGGGGTGTTACTCCATTTTTAAGCCTAAAAAAGCTCAAGAAAAGAATGATGAAAGTCAAGACCAGCTCTGGAAGCTCTATTTCAATGGAGCACAATGTAGAAATGGTTTTGGAGCTGGGATTGTTCTAGTATTACCTTCTAGGATTCAACGATCTTATTCATATCATTTGACCTAGATGAAGATAAATTACAGAAACATATTCTAGAAATAATGCAAAAATAATAACTAAGGAAATAATGACACCATTCAATGCACATATAACACACAAGATTTACCCTGGTTCACCCAATTTGGGCTAGTCCAGAGAAACAAGATTCTATCCTCCTTGATATATTATTCTCTCTCTCATCCCTAAAACGGGACATTACAATAATTATATAAGGAAACTCATACAACCCTAAACCAACAAGTGGTATTAGGGTACCGTGGATACAACACCATGGGCTAAACCACCCACACCCACTAACCACCCACCAACCGTGGGAATCCCGGGGGTCACTCCAAAAGTAGCGATAAAAGTAGGTGAAAAGTAGCAATAAAAGTAGGTGAAAATTTCAGCGCCTGCTTCGCAAGCTTCTCTCGGTCGGCTTCGTCAGCATATATCACTTTCACCGTATCCGAGGGCATCCCCCTACGCACCCCGATCCATAACCTATTACGTAATCACCTTTACCATAGCCCGGGGTCCTTGGGGGCCTCCGGCCCCCTCGGACCCCCCCTACCCGTCGTATTTTGCGCTGTAGTTCTTGTCGTACAATTATTTTTTGGCAAAGAATGAGACACATCCAACATTCTCCCACTTGTTGAATACTTTGCCAGACCCATTTCAATTGAACAGAATCTAAACTTTTCAGTGCTTACAGCCTTGGTTAAAGCATATACAACATTTTCCTTGGTGTCTACCTTTTCCAGCAACACTTTCCTCTGTTCAAGCATGTCCCTGCAAAAATGGAACTTTGTATCAATGTGCTTCATTCTTGAATGGTAAGCAGGGTTATTTGCCAAAAATATGGCACTCTGACTGTCACAGTTTATCTTCATAGCTCCTTGAAAGAACCCAATTTCAGCACATAGTCTTTGCAGCCATACAGCTTCCTTACTTGCATCGATGGCTGCCATATACTCAGCTTTCAGTAGTTGAAAGAGCAACAACAGTCTGCCTCTTTCTCATCCAACTAATGGCCCCTCCAAACAAATTGAATACATAAGCACTAGTATATCTTCTCCTGTCCAAATCTCCAGCCCAATCTGCATCAACAAACCCTTCTATATCCAATTGTCTATTTTCTTTACTTGTACCCTCATAGTAGATTGTAAAATCAGAGGTGCCACGCAAATATCTGAACACCCTTTTCACAGAAGTCCAATGCTCTTTACCAGGTTTAGACATATATCTACTCAAGACTCCCACTGCATGGGCAATGTCTACTCTAGTACAAACCATGGCATACATTAAACTACCTATAGCATTTGCATAAGGAATATGTGACATTTCCTCTACCTCTTCTTCTATTTTTGGACATTGTTTAGTAGACAATTTTTCACCTAAAGAAATAGGTACCTTCACCGGTTTGCAATCCTGCATATTGAACCTTTTCAACACTGTCTCAACATACTTTTTCTGACCCAGCCACAACTTTCTGTTAGAGCGATCTCTTTTTATTTGCATACCCAATATAAAATTTGTAGGGCCAAGATCCTTCATGTCAAACTGCAATGCCAACTGAGACTTTACTTCCCTGACTAGTTTCTTGCTATTTCCAATTAGTAACATGTCATCAACATAAAGAACTATAATGACAATTACATTACCAATTTTATTTGAATACACACAGTGATCAGTATTGCTACGAATAAAACCAATTCCTAAAACATAAGTATCAAATTTTTGGTACCACATTCTAGGTGATTGTTTAAGTCCATACAATGATTTCTTTAACTTACATACCAGATCCTCCTTTCCTGCAATAGTGAAACCTTCAGCTGCCTCATATAGATTTCTTCCTCCAAATCTCCATGAAGGAATGCGCTTTTCACATCCATCCGTTATATTTCAAGATCAAATGCAGCAGCCACAACTAACATAAATCTAATTGATGTTAGCTTTGCAACGGGAGAAAAAACTTCACCATAATCAATTCCTTCAACCTAGGAAAAACCTTTAGCAACCAGGCGAGCTTTATATTTCTCCAATTTACCTTCAACATTCTGCTTCTTCTTAAAGATCCACTTGCAACCTATTTCTTTCCTACCACTTGGTAATTTCACTAAATTCCATGTTCTGTTCTTTTTCAGGGACATCATTTCCTCATACATGGCCTCTTCCCAACGGTTTGCCTCTCTAGAATTAACAGCTTCTCTAATCGTTCTAGGATCTTCATCAAGAATGATAGTACAAAAGAAGTAGGAAAAGCATATGGATTATACCTTTTAGAGTTGCTTCCTTTCTCGTGTTGATCTCCTTACCACGGGTGTATGAACCTCTTCTTCATCCTCTTCCAGATCCTCACCTGTATGCTCCTCTTCCATATCCTCATCTGTATGCTCCTCTTCCAGATCCTCTACTGTCTGATAGTTTTCCATGAGATCAAATTGGACCGTGTTGAGTGAATATTTTGTCTCACAACAAAATGACCACACAACTAGATTTTTTGACAGGAAACTCTTTCTTGCAAAGAAATAAGTTATTAATTTTTATTTCTCCAAGCTTCTTGTGGAACAAATCTCTATATGCATAAAACCGATTTCAACTTAATGCACATAAACAAATATATCCCAGAATAACTCAGATCCTACAAGTAACTATTAACAAGGGGCCTTTGTTGATTCACAACCAACTTTGTAACCCTAATTTGTTAAAATAATCAATCATGCAACAAAAATCCTTCTAATGTTCTAACATTAATGGTTTATTCTAATGTTAATTGGTTCATTTTATCTTTGTTTATGTGCATTAAGTTGAAATTGGTTTTATGCATATAGAGATATGTTCCACAAGAAGCTTGGAGAAATAAAAACTAATAACTTATTTCTTTGCAAGAAAGAGTTTCCTGTCAGAAACTCTAGTTGTGTGGTCATTTTGTTGTGAGACAAAATATTCACTCAACATTTTGGCACTAGAAGGAGGGCCTTCTTTATTGCTTTGTAATTTTGATTTGTTCTAACAATTAACGTGGGTAGTTTTGTTTCCACCCATTGTGCTTGCAGGTATTTATAACATTTAGATGTTTTATTTGGCGAGTTGAGAGAAATATTTTAGAGTTCTAGAGTTTCCAAGCTGGCCCAACCTGAGTACATAGCTACAAGGTCTAAAACCACAGGGGAAACTATCTTCCAAATCCTTTCTCCCACTGCCAGGAGGTCGAAAAACAAAACATTAGAGGTCGAAATACCACCTAGTATACTTGAGTTAGGGATTTCTTTAGACTCAAGTACGTCTAGCGAGCCTGAGCCCTTAATTTCAAGTGCGACAGTAGCACCAGGTGTATCTGTCTCCATAGTTCCAAGCGGTTCCATTGTTCCCACAGGGTTAACACCTTTGAATAACATGGCCCAACAACAACAACAACAACAACAGCCACCTGCCCTTTGGTATGGTGCTCAAAGTTCCCCCTTAGATATTCCTGGGGCAGTCCACGACTTGCATAGAAACATTGAAAGGGGATTATTCAAATTCATTCACGATGGTCCCACAACAGCAGAAGATCATGTCCAAATCTACAAATATTACATGTTTAGGCAAGGGGTTACTCATGAGGACGTTGCTTGCCGAGTTTTCCCTGCTAGTCTAGACCCCACGACCAATGAATGGTATCGAAATCTGCCAACAGGGTCCATCACTTCATGGGCCCAATTAGAAATCGCCTTCATAATCCAATTTAGAATGTTAGTGGATCCCTCCATAATCTATAATTTGTTCGTATCATGCAAAAGATTACCCAATGAACCCATACGAACATTCAATCAGAAGTTCCAAAAACTATACGCGAATGTGACTCGTCACTTTGCGGTAGATCCTGTGGTCGCCTTGCAATTATATTTCGGAGCCTTAGCTCCTTTAACGTCTTTGTTGACTAGAAGGAACCCTCAGGTTACGACACTTCCTTTGGCCTATGCAGAAACAATGACTCTCAAACAAGATATGAACTCGCCAGAGGCGGATTGTCTCAATTGACTGGGATGGGACAATATGGTCCATACAGTCAATTTGCCATGATGAACCAGTTAATGGCACCACAGGTCCCTATGATGAATAATTTTCAAACACCCGCTCAAGTGGCACCATTTCAAAGTTATCCGAATGCCTCAGTCCAAACGCAGGGATTAATTCAAAATAGCCCGATGGGTTTGCCTGGGTTCGGCATGGGCAGTAATTTGTTGACCATGCCGGGGTTTGCTCCCATTAGCACGCCAAGCCCAACGACTTATCCAACAGTTACTCCCATTCAAAGTGTGAATCCAGGGTGGAATCCACCTGCCCAGACCCAAGCTATTCAAAATGTGAATCCAGGATGGAATCCACCTACTCAGACCCAAGCCATTGTAGCTATTCCAGAGGTGGATAATGCAGCAAACACAACTGGACCCGAAATTACAGTGCCTCAACCTCAAGGGTCTGAATCCGCCATAGAAAACATGAAGGAAACCTTGGCCAAAGTTTTGATCACGGTAGGAAATGTCAATAAAAAAGTGGACCAAGCCATAGGTCATAACCGGACTCATAACCATAGAGGAAAAGGAACATACAACACGCAACTGAATAATGGGCGAGTACCCAATCCCGTAGCCAATCAGGTAGATGTCTCGAAAGATTTTGGAGAATCGGGACCCAGTGATAACGATTGTATGCACTATGGCCACGGGAAGCATGAGTCTATATTGACTGAGGTTATACATTCCCAAGAAAGTGAAGAAGAGGAGGATGTAGAATTTTTTGGAAGCGAAGATGAAGAAACCTTGGAAGTTCATGCCAACAAATGTTTTGGGAAAGGAAATCACAAATATTACACTAGGAGTTCTAAGGAGCCCAAAACTTCCTCTACACCTCCAAACAATCAATTACTCCCTCCTGATTTTAAAGGAGAGGTCAATCCCCCTCCTCCATCCATGGTGGAAAAGTCTAAGATGGTGCAAGATATGCCAAACTCAGAAAAACCCACTTATGACTTAGTGGAAGACATGAAGAAGACTAAGGCCAACGTCTCGATGTATGACATGTCCCGATTATTAGGCCAAGAAGTAAGTTCACCAAAGAGATTAAATCCATCTGCCCAAGTTCATGAAGCCAAAAGTGCTGAGTCCCGAATGGTTTTACAAAAGGAAAAAAAGAGATATACCTCCTTTTTTGATAACCATTAGAATTACAGGTAAAAAATTGCTCAATTGTTTAATAGACTCAGGGGCCTCGGCTACCATCATGCCCCTAGAAATCTGTAAAAAATTGGGACTTACACCAAAGCCCTCTAGAAGCAGGGTGGTGCAACTGGATAGATCAACCATGGAGGCAGTGGGAGAATTGAGTGATGTGCTTATTCAAGTCAATTCAGAACCTAGGGTTCAACAACACATAGACATATTGGTGCTCGACATTCCTATCAAATATGGCATGGTTTTGGGAAGAGATTGGAGTAAAAACCTAAACGGTTACATTGTGAAAGATTTGTCACATATGTGGTTGCCTTGGAGGGGAGTGGCCAATCAAATTTGAATTGATAGTGAACCCAGGATCAAAGAGATGATCACAGATTACAACAAACCGAATGAGATCCAGTACATTGAAGCGGAATTGGGAGCATATTGTTTGGACATAGAAACACTTGAAAATACCCAAGATGAAAGGATTGGGTGCAACATAACTGAGGGACACCAGGACATTTGGACTTTAAGATTTGATGGATCCAAGTCCAGGCAAGGAGCAGGAGCCGGTATTGAATTATCATGTTCGGACAGAGAGCCTACGTTCACCGCATACAGACTACAGTTCCCTGCCACCAACAATATGGCAGAATATGAGGCCTTGATTCTCGAACTACAATTGGCTCTTTGAAAGAAAATCAAATATATCAAGGTTCTTGGTGATTCAGAACTGGTGGTAAAGCAATTCAAGGGACAATACGTATGTAAGGATAGGCGGCTCAGGCTTTATCGAACTAGGGTTAGAGATTTGATAGACGAGTTTCATGCTTTTAACATATCTCTAATTTCTAGGAAAGGCAATCGCCTGGCAGACTCCCTAGCCATGGCTGCGAGTATGTTGAAGCCAGTGGACCATAAGAAATGCAAGAAGTTCTCCATAGAGCTGGTCCCTTGTCCCTCGATACCAGATAATGTCACAAATTTCCAAGTGTTTGACAAAGGATGTGCACATATTCCATTTTGTCACCAATTCTGGTATATTTGAAAAGCAGGTTATAGATGAGGACGAAAGGGACCTAGAGGAGGTAGTTTTGGACAAAAAATTTACTAGAAATAATATGCCATATGAGATGGCTTCATTAGAAAAAACTTTCGACATTGGATACCAACCCAGAGAGGGTAAAAAGGTTCCCCCCCCAGAGAGACCTGTGATTTAGTTAACATTGGAAGTGCAGAAAATCCTCGAGAAGTATTCATAGCAAAAGCATGTACCAGGCAGGAGAAGGATTCCATCACCAATGCATTAAAAGAATACATAGACTGCATAGCCTGGAGTTATAAGGAGTTGAAAACCTATGATTAGAATGTCATAATGCACACGACCCCATTGAAGCCAGATTTCAAACCCTTCAGGCAAAGGCAAAGACGAGTTAATCCATTATTATAACCCTTGATAGAGAAAGAGGTGAAGTGACTATTAGAAGCTAAGATCATCTTTCCTGTTAGGCATTCCACATGGGTTGCTAACCTGGTCCCCGTGAGAAAAAAGAGTGGAGAAATAAGGTTATGTATCGATTTTAGAAATTTTAATAAAGCCTCCCAAAAGGACAACTACCCGTTACCCACTATTGATGAAACACTTCAAAAGGTGAACGGGTCGGAGATGATGTCATTCCTGGATGGCTATTCAAGATATAATCAGGTCCTTATCCATCCTAGTGATAGGATGAAAACTATTTCGATGACATTCCTATCTTTTCTAAGAACAGGGAAAACCACGTCAGGGATCTTAGGAAAGTTCTTCAAAGATGCAGGGAACACGGTATTTCTCTCAACCCAAATAAATGCATTTTTAGGGTAACGGAAGGAAAATTGTTGGGGCATATAATATCTAAGGATGGAATTTCCATTGACCCTGAGAGAATAGAGGCCATACAGTAGATTCCTTGTCCCACTAGCAAGAAGGGGTTGAGATCATTTTTCGGGAAGATCAATTTTGTCAAAAAAATTATTGCAGATTTTGCAGAAATACCAAAGCCTTTGAACGACATGTTAAAGAAATAATTCCAGATCAAGTGGACAAGTGAAAGTATAGATGCTTTTAAAAATATCAAGGACGCGATTTCTAGAGCCCCGATTTTAGTGAGTCCCGATTATACGAAGCCTTTCTATATCTACACCTTTGCTTCAGATCACTCCTTTGCGAGTGTTTTAACTCAGAAGAGTGAAGGCAGCATTGAAAATCCCATTGCCTTCCCGAGTAGTCCTCTCAAAGATGCGAAGCTGAGATACTCTATTTTGGACAAGCAAATGTATGCTCTGGTTAAGACTGTGAAAAAATTCAGGCATTACATAGTCCACAGTAGGGTCTTTCCTATCGTCCCAAATCCTGCAGTCAAAGCCATGTTCATATAGAATGAATTGGGTGAAAGACATGGTAAGTGGGTTTCAACTTTGCAGGAGTTTGATCTTGAGATTCAGTCGATGAAGATAGTTCGAGGGCAAGGGTTGGTTAAGGCAATAGCAGAGCAGGATCTAGCAATTCCATGTCAACATTATGAAGTCTCAGATATAACCAAGGATGAGTGGTATGCAGATGTGGTGTACTATATACTAAAAGGTGAACGTCCACCGCATTTGAATGCTACTCAATGAAGAGCCTTGCATTTGAAGTCTGCTAATTTCCTAATTAGATTCGGCACATTATACAGAAAAAACCATGAAGGTATTTACCTTCGTTGCGTTGATCAAAAGGAGGCAGTGCAAATCCTCGAGGAATTTCATGGTAAACATGGGACAGGGCATGGGTCCACTAATGCTACAGCCCATCAAATCCTCAAAGCCGGTTATTATTGGCCTCGTCTGTTCAAAGATGCCCATACTCATGTGAGGTCATGCCATACATGTCAAACTGCAACCAATAGAGACAGGAACGCTTCCATGCCTTTACAATCCGTAATTGAGTCTAGACCTTTTGCGCAATGGGGCCTGCACTTTGTTGGGATTATAAGTCCCAATTCATCTGATTCCCACAAATACATTTTGACGGCTACGGATTATTGCACAAGGTGGACCGTCCCCACAAAGAATGCTACTTCGGAGGTTGTTATTAAATTTTTAGAGGATAACATTGTCACTCGGTTCGGGATGCCTAACTCCATTGTAAGTGATAATGGTCCAGCTTTTTCCTCTCTAGAGTTTGCTAATTGGGCATTTGATAACAGCGTGAGTCTAAAATTCTCTTCCAATTATTACCCGCAAGGTAACGGATTGGCCGAATCATCTAACAAGAATCTGTTAAATGTCATAAAAAAATTGTTGGAAAGAAATCCGTGGGACTGGCACAACAAGCTTAAGTTGGCCCTTTGGGCTGATAGAATCAGATTCAAAGAAGCAATAGGAACATCTCCTTACCATCTGGTTTATGGACAGGATCCCATTTTTCCTACAAATCTCAAATTACAAACACTGCATTTCATGAAAGATTATTTCGGAACTAATGATAAACTTGAGTCTAGACTAACACAATTAATGCTTCTGGATGAAAAAAGGGATGAAGCTATGCTTCATTTTAGTAAACACCAGGATGTAGTAAAAATATGGTTTGACAAAATGTCTAGAGCAAAGGCTTTTAAAATATCAGATCTAGTGCTGTTATGGGATAAAAGACATGAGAAGAAAGGGGAGCATGATAAGTTTGATTACCTTTGGTTCGGTCCCTACCAGATTTCAGAAGTCCTAGGGGAAAACAGTTTTAGACTAAGAACCTTGGATGGAAAGGATTTGGCATTACCTATCAATGGGTTGCACTTGAAACACTACTTCCAGGCTTGAGGCAGCTTGGTAAGACCCCAAGGTCTTACTATAAAAATTATTAACAAATTAATGTAAATGTAATCGCAGGCCACTCAAAGGGGGCTCCCTTGTAATCGCTTTGCCACTATAGGGGGCTCCCTCCTTAGAATCTATGCTTATTATTCTTCTTCTTGGATGATTTGATATGAATGGCCAACCTAATATATATATATATATATATATATATATCTACCCTAAAGCTACGTTGGTGAAGAGACATGATGGTTCACGTATGAAGAGACGTGATGGTTCACGTTATGAAGGGTTGTGATGGTTCACTTTATAAGTTAATAATATAATAATTAAATGATTAATAATACTAACTAATAATGTTAGGATTGAGGATCCTAACATGCCACCCTCCTTAAAAAGAGCTTTGTCCTCAAAGCTCAAAGTGAGAAGCTTTGTCCTTTGTTTTCCAAGAAGGATTTGTGTAAGTTCTTGGACTCTTTTAATGGCATCCTTTCGTAGGCAGGGATATCGAGAAGGATGAAGCATTAGCGGGGGTTTCCAAGAACAATAGTAGAATCTCCCTTAGGAAAATCATGATGACGATGGGAGGGCAACCCTTGGGGTTCCTCAAATACTTCAGAATGATGCATCAAAAGTGATGGTAATGATTTCATATCCTTTTTTGGTTCCTTGGTAGAGCCAACGAAGGAGTGTGTAGTCACTCTGCGTTGGTTCCGAATAGGTTTAGTCATATGGCAATAACTCGATATTGGTGAGGAAGGTATGTGTAGGTATTGTAGAGTGCATGTTTGGCTCGCATTGATCACTTTGGGTATGTCTACCTCATCCTTGCTTGGTACATCAATCACTTCTTGCACATCGACATCATTGTCTTCATTGCGGTGAGTAGGTGCACTGGCACTTCGGACACAACTACCTCATATGCTTGCTCTATGGAGAGACAGGGATCAACTTCCTTCATTAAATACAATGTTAGTGTAGCACATTTATGGTGGGGTGATAATTTTTCATCACAATTATCACAGAGTCCTTTTGCTCGTCGTTCCTTCGTCTCCTCAAAGCTAAGATGTTTAATTTGTAACGTTCTATTATATTTTGGGGTTGTGTAAGTGCTTTGTGCCCTTCCATTATGCATAGGTTTGGGAGCGATGTAAGTGGTCAACAACTTTTCAATAAGTGGTTTCCCTAATCGTTGTTGTACATTGATTTTATCTTCAGCTAATTTTGCCAATCCATAGGTCTGCATCATGGTATAGAGATTGAACCTTGTCACCTCCATTCTAATTTCCTATTTTAATCCCCTAATGAAGCCATTGATGAGAATTTATTCATCCAATATTGTGTTGTGTTTGGTGATATCCTCAAACCGAGTTTGATACTCATGCACAGAAGTGATTTGATGAAGATCTTTGAGCAAATACCACATGGTTGGATCCCACATGGCTCTGATACCAAATGGTAAGACCCCAAGGTCTTACTATAAAAATTATTAACAAATTAATGTAAATGTAATCGCAGGCCACTCAAAGGGGGCTCCCTTGTAATTGCTTTGCCACTATATAGGGCTCCCTCCTTAGAATCTATGCTTATTATTCTTCTTCTTGGATGATTTGATATGAATGGCCAACCTAATATATATATATATATATATATATATATATATATATATATATATATATATATATATATATATATATATATATCTACCCTAAAGCTATGTTGGTGAAGAGACATGATGGTTCACATATGAAGAGACGTGATGGTTCACGTTATGAAGGGTTGTGATGGTTCACTTTATAAGTTAATAATATAATAATTAAATGATTAATAATACTAACTAATAATGTTAGGATTGAGGATCCTAACACAAACTGAGTTTGTATTATATGTAATTATGCCATGCTTTGTTTCTTTTGTGTGCAGATTTGATATTTAAGTTGGGTGTTTTGACATGTTCAGGTCTTTGTATTAATGTTGTGCTTTGTTTTGTGTGTGCAGGTTGGACATTTAGGTGGTGTGTTTATTTGACATTTTGTTTTTCATTGTCTTATATATATAAAAAGAAAAAAAAAAAAGGGAATAAAAGTTTGAAATATTAAACACATGCCTAAGATTGGGAGAATATGAAGCATTGGAATTATATTGTAAAAGCTCCACATGTAATACAAACAGTTAATTAATATCGCTTGAGGCTTGTGATGCATGAAGTAGTCAGTTTTACAAATTATGGTAATACTTCACTTGCAATTTAAAGAGCATTGCATTCATCTTACATCTCACTTTGCATATACATGCCATTTTAGTTGCATATGCATTTCAGATACAAATCATTAAAGTGTGTTAAATCCTCTTAGGGTTATACTATAACATAAATAAAGAAAAATCCTAAGGTTGGAAACTGAGCCCCAGGATTATCTAGAACCAAGCACAATTTGTACACACTAAAAAAAAATCTTGGGCAAAATGATCAAAACCTTCCTTGGAAGAAAAGGGTCAAGCGAAAGGAATATTTCATGTCTATCCTATTATGCAACATGATCCTTAAAACAGTGGTTTTTACCACTTCCATTAAGCTTAAAGCCTAAAATCAGAGTAGTAAGGATAGGGTTAAGTCCTCATCAAACTTAGGTTGAGGATCCAACTCCCAAAAGCTTTGATTTGACCCACATGGAGTAGTAAGGATAGGGCATAATTCTCATCTCGCCTAGGTTGAGAATCTGATTCCCCAAAGCTCATATGTCTCATATCAAGATAAAACTTGGATTGGAAGGATCGTACTACTTGTCCTATGCAAGGGATGGGTAGTCATCCCCAAGGTCTAAGTAATAAAATAATATTCTTCATTTTCATCTAAGACTTGGATTGGAAGGATCGTACTACTTGTCCTCTGCAAAGGATGGGTAGTCATCCCTAAGATCCAAGAAGTAAAATTAACTTTTTCCCATCTCATCTTTATATTGGATTGAAAGGATCGTACTACTTGTCCTCTCGCAAAGGATGGGTAGTCATCCCCAAGGTCCAAAGAAATGAAGTTAAATCATGGATTATGGGGTTAGGTATGCCCATGCACGACAAAGATGTCTTGTCTAAAAAACAAGACCACTGACTGTTCAGAGGGTTGGACTAGCATGACCATTTCTTCCATAATTGGTTAAATTATTTTGCTCAAAGTGAGGTAATGAATTCCAAATCAGAGTAGTAAGAATAGGGTTAAACCCCCATCTAGATAAAGTTGGGAGTCTGATTTCCCAAAGCTCGATTTCACTTTCACTTACACATAGGTTCAAGATAATAGTGACTCATAACCAACTTTGGGATCTAATAAAACAATTCATTATACACATGGTTGATCCTAAGAGGGTTTGACAATCTTGAATATTTGTATATGATGTTAGAAAGTCTATGCATTTGTAGAAGTAAATCTCTAAGAATTTTTCATTAGGTTTCACAAATCATTTACAATCTCACACATGCATGCATGCAAAGCTGACAATGGAAGGTTGATCAAGTCCAAGCGATGGGGAATGAAAACAAATAGCACACACCGAGCTAATACTAATGATTCTGATGTTTCATGTACTTCTGATCTGTTGGTATTTGTTTATCTTTTATGTGCTAATGCCTGTATCTAAGCTCATATATTTCAGGTTAGGTTCTCACAAAATGCTCTGGAGCATTTGACAGTAGAGTCACCATTTGTTGTGGTTAATCCACAACACACCCCAATATTGGGGACCCACCTTATTACAGGTTTTCAGAGAAAATCTCACTGACCCAGATGCCAAAAATGAAGAAAAGGGGGCAAAATGTGCAAGTGTAGAAAAGTGTCGCGATATCGCGACATGTCGCACCGTCACCGCTGAAAAAATAAAAGTGTCACGATATCGCAACATGTCGCTCCGTCACAGCTAAAAAAATAAAAGTTTCGCGATATCACGACATGTCGCTCTTTCGCCGTTGAAAAAAGAAAAGTGTCGCGATATCGCGAC
Source organism: Wollemia nobilis (assembly GCA_028583015.1). NCBI lineage: Eukaryota > Viridiplantae > Streptophyta > Pinopsida > Araucariales > Araucariaceae > Wollemia > Wollemia nobilis. The sequence goes on along the minus strand of JAQPPZ010016897.1, from coordinate 4,461,154 downwards.
ATGTCGCTCCGACGCAGAGAAAATGGTCACGATTTCGCGACGTGTTTTGACGAAGTATACGGACGATGAAAATGGCAACGAAATCGTGACATGTTGCTCCATCGCGGCCCAGAGAGGAGAGAGAAAGGTAGAAGGAAAAACTGTAGCGAAATCGTGACGTGTCGCAAAATCGTGGTCAACATGGTCAACGGCAGCAGGTGGGCGAAAACGTCGCGAAATCGCGACGTGTTTGATTTTCGCGGCTTGAAAGTGGATAGATGGCACAGGGTAGAAAATGGTCGCAAAATCACGACAAAACTGGGATAGAGGTGCATAGCTCGAAGAGGCGTCGCAAAATCGTGACGTGTCGTGTTTTCGCGATGCAAGTGGATAGAAAGGGCCGAAGGAGAAAATGGTCGCGATTTCGTGACGTGTTTTGCCAAAGTGTACGACTGATTAAAATGGTCACGATTTTGCGACGTGTTTTGGCAAAGTGGCCCGACAGGGAAAATGGTCACGATTTCGCGACGTGTTTTGGCAAAGTGGCCCGATAGGGAAAATGGTCACGATTTCACGACGTTTTTCGGCAAAGTGTACGGCACAGAGAAGATGTCGTGATATCGCGACAAAAATGAAGACCATGCTCGAAGCAGAGAAACGGTAGTGATATCACGACAGAAATGAAGACCATGCCCGAAGCAGAGAAACGGTAGCGATATCACGACAGAAATTAAGACCATGCCCGAAGCAGAGAAACGGTAGCGATATCATGATGGGTTGTGGTAAGATAGCCCGATGGGTAAAATGGTCACGATTTCGCAATAGGGTTACAGCCGAAGCGTACGGAGAATGAAAGCGTCGCGATATCGCGACATGTCACGATTTCATGACATGTCGCGATATCGCTACGAAAGCAAAGAAGCAAGGCCGCGGGCTATTTTTAGCCAAGATTTTCGGGGACCGTTACTGAGCATGCAGAGAGTGCTGAACACGTGGCAAAAAGCATGAGGATCAGAGTAACGCTTTGAATCGACAGGTGTTGGCCGCAAAGAAGATCAAGCGTTGCAAATGCATGTGAAGGGTTAGAACACCAAGAGGCGGGAAACTAAAATGAAGCGTCCTAGAAACTGAAACGAAGCGTCACAGAGCAGCCGAGAGTAGCGACAGAAAGTTTAAATAGCAGAAATATAAATGGATATGGGGCTGGAGATTGTAACAAAAAAGAACATTATTTGTTGAAATAAAGGAGTTATTTGGTAAAAGTGACTTTTGTGTGTAAAATCAAAAGGAGATCGAAGCTAAGACTAATGTTTTCATTGTCAATATTTCCTTTGCATCATTTTTCTTGTATCTATTCGTTTATGCCATGAGATGGGTTACGATAGGTGAATGACAGAATGATGCAGTTATGTTCTTTCCTTAGAGTCTTGCATCTGATCTGATTGGATTGTGTGTTAGTACAAGTCCGCTCGGTCGGGTTGTCTTAGAACTTCATCTCTTAACTTGGGGTTTTGCAGGGAGGAGATTGCTAACCAGATTAACATCCTTCTTTGGTTTTCCAGCTGATTTGTATAAGAACATTTTCTATTTTAGTTCCTGATACATTTAATCTCATATTAAAGACTAACGTTAAAATAACAGAATGATTAAACAAAGATAAAATGAACCAATTAACATTAGAATAAACCATTAATGTTAGAACATTAGAAGGATTTTTGTTGCATGATTGATTATTTTAACAAATTAGGGTTACAAAGTTGGTTGTGAATCAACAAAGGCCCCTTGTTAACAGTTACTTGCAGAATTTGAGTTATTTTGGGATATATTTGTTTATGTGCATTAAGTTGAAATCGGTTTTATGCATATAGAGATTTGTTCCACAAGAATCTTGGAGAAATAAAAATTAATAACTTATTTCTTTGCAAGAAAGAGTTTCCTATCAGAAACTCTAGTTGTGTGGTCATTTTGTTGTGAGACAAAATATTCACTCAACAGACCGTTCTAGGTTCCTCTTTTGTAACTACCTTCCTGGAAACACTGATCATCTCCCTAAACACCACATCTCTACTATACACTGTACTTTTAGTTTTTGGATTCCAAAGCTTATATCCTTTAACACCATCTTTATAACCAATAAAGATACATTTAACAACTTTATTATCTAGCTTACTTCTTTTCTCCTTTGGAATATGCATGTATGCATCACACCCAAAAACTCGAGATGTGAAATAGAAGGTTTCTTACCAAATAGAGCTTCAAATGGAGTTTGATTCGGCAATGCTGATGTAGGTGACCGATTTCGCAAGTAGCATGCCGCACTCACTGCCTCAGCCCTGAATTCCTATGCCAAACCTGCACCACCGAGCATACTTCTAGCCTTCTCCATCGTTGATCTCGTTCAACCTCTCTGCAACTCCATTCTATTGAGGTGTATATGGAGTAGTCTTCTATCTTGCAATACCACATTGCTTACAAAATTTCTCAAATATATTAGAACAATATTCCCCTCCATTATCAGACCTCAACACCTTAATTCTTTTATCAATTTGATTCTCAACAAGTGCTTTAAATTCCTTAAATTTTTCAAACACTTCATATTTTCTCTTAAGAAATTAAATCCATGCATATCTTGAAAAATCATCAACAAAGGAAGCATAATACCGTGATTTTCCAAGAGACGACATAGGAACAGGACCAAAAATATCACTGTGGATCAAATCTAGTACCCCACTAGATCTTGTGGCACCAGATGGAAAACTAACCCGATTCTGTTTACCATAAATACAATGTTCACAGAACTCGAAAGAAATTGAGTAATTAGGGATACCATGAACCATACCTTTTGTGTACAGTTTATGCAATCCCTTTTCTCCAATATGTCCCATCCTTTGATGCCGGAGTGTTAAGCTTTTATCTGATTCAGCCTCGAGAACAGCTTGAGCTATTGCACTCATTTTTCATAGTGCTTCCCAATAGCTTATACAAAGTTCCAATCCGAACTCCCCTTGCTAACACCATTGATCCACGAACCATTTTGCATGAATCCTTGCCAAAACTGACATTCACTGCTGCATTGGCCATTTTGCTTACCGAAATCAAATTTCTAGCAAGTCCCGAAATATGCATCACACTTGGTAGGGTCTTAACCCTACCATCCTGCAACAAAATTTTCACTCTTCCACGACCCATGATTCCGAGTGGTGAATCATCTCCCAATAGTACCTCCCCTCCATCATATCTTTCATATTCACCGAACCACCCTCTATGAGGAGTCATATGAAAAGAGGCACCAATATCAATCAACCAATCATTTTTATCTGATCATGTGGAGCACGATGAGCAGGATGCCAGATATACATCCCCTGCTTCATCAATGGATTTATTCATCTCTGTGGAAGTCGATTCATCAGAATTTTTTCTAGACTTAGCTTTCTTTGATCTACAATCCTTCTTCATATGACCAGGCTTGCCACAATTCCAGCATTTTCTCTCAAACTTCCCCCGAGACTTGGATCTACCTTTAGACTTAGACCTATCACCATATCTATATTTGTCCTTCTCCTTGGCATGCCCTCTCACTGTTAGGGCTTCCTTAGATGTGCCCTCCATGGATTTTCTCCTCATATCCTCAGATAATAAAGATGCCACTATATCTTCAAACTTCAATGTGGATGAAGTTGTACTACCAATTGCTACTACTAAGTTATCCCATGAATCCGGTAAGGAGCATAACAAAGTAATGCATTTATCTTCCTCACTCAACTTAATTTCTACAGATGTTAGTTGACTTACCACTGTATTGAATGCATTCAGATGATCTGCAACCGAATCCCCGTCATGCATCCTAAGATTGTACAGTTTCTTTCTGAGGAATAATTTGTTCACTAGGGACTTCGATTGATACAAAGCCTCTAACCTCTCCCAGATATCCTTTGCTATAGATTCTCCCAAAACATTGATGAGCACCGAATCTGCAAGACACAGTCGAATCAAACTCCTTGCTTTTTGATTCATCTTCTCCCAATCTTCATCGGAAGTACCCGTAGGTTTTGTTGTTTCTGAAATAGCAGCCCACTGATCTCTGTCCACGAGCATATCTTCCATCTTTAACTTCCATAGCTCAAAAATTTTGTCGTCAAATTTCTTGATCTCTATCCTTGAATGATTTCCTGACATTTTTCCTTCAAACTCCTTCTGCGTAACTCCCACTCCAGAATAGGTTTCCTCTCACTCCTAGAAACCCTAGATCTTCTTCAAACGGATTTAAACCCTAGCAATAAAGGCGTCCCCCTATGACTAATGACTTGGCTCTAATACCAAATGAAGAGAAATTACAGAAACATATTCTAGAAATAATGCAGAAATAATAACTAAGGAAATAATGACACCATTCAATGCACATATAACACACAAGATTTACCCTGGTTCACCCAATTTGGGCTAGTCCAGCAAACAAGAGTCTATCCTCCTTGATATATTATTCTCTCTCTCATCCCTAAAATAGGACATTACAATAATTATATAAGGAAACTCATACAACCCTAAACCACCAAGTGGTATTAGGGTACCGTGGATACAACACCATGGGCTAAACCACCCACACCCACTAACCACCCACCAACCGTGGGAATCCCGGGGGTCACTCCAAAAGTAGCGATAAAAGTAGGTGAAAAGTAGCGATAAAAGTAGGTGAAAATTTTGGCGCCTGCTTCGCAGGCTTCTCTCGGTCAGCTTCACCGACGTCTATCACTTTCACTGTATCTGAGGCGGCCCCTACGCACCCCGATCCATCACCTATTATGTAATCACCTTTACCGTATCCGGGGGTCCTTGGGGCCTCTGGCCCCCCCAGACCCCCCCTACCCATCGTCTTTTGCGCTGTTGTGTCTGTCGTACAATTCTTTTTCGACAAAGAATGAGACACATCCAACACTAGAGCTGCACAAATAATGTAGTAGAATATGAGGCTTTATGCCTAGGCCTCAAGAAGGCTGAGAAAATTGGATCGCGACAGTTGCAAATCTTTGGTGACTCTGAGCTGATTGTCAATCAAGTGACCAATAAGTGTGTGTCCGAGCACCACTATCTCAAGAACTATCACAACAATGTCTGGGACCTGTTTGAATCGTTCTCTGGTCTCAGCATGTGTTTCATTCTACGAGAACAAAGTAGACATGCTAACCTGCTGGCTTCCCTGGGAGCAAATTTTTCACCAATCGAGCAGGTGGTGAGAAGACCAAAAATAGTGAGAATGGTGTATAGGCCCTCTGTCCCAGACAAGGACACCTTTTGGCAAGTCTTCGATAGTGATGAGCAAATTGTTAACTTTTTGATTCAAGAAGCTACCACCATTAAGGGAAGGACCTTGGAGCATGAAGAAACTAAAGGTCGGATTCAGTTGTAGAATAACCACATTCCTAAAGGCCTCATTACTCTAAAAAGCCTATTTGATCAGAATGATCGGTCCAAGAAGCATTGTATCAAGGTCAATGAGAAAGATTACATGGAGCTTTAGTTGGAGGTTGATAAGGTCATCAAAATTGGGACTAATTCTACTCTCGCTGAATTGCAAGAGATCAAACAATTGTGTCAAGATTTTTCTGACATCGTGGCCTGGAGCTACGAGAATCTGAAGGGATATGATAAAGAGATCATTCAGCACACTATCGAGCTGGAATAAGTATTCAAACCCTTCAAGGAAAAGCAGATACCGATGAACCCAAATATTGAAGCCCTCATGAAGGTCGAACTTGTGAAGATGTTGTAGGCCAATATTATATATCCAATTAAGCACTCGACTTGGGTTGCTAATTTGGTTTCGGTTCGTAAGAAGAACAGATATATATGGCTGTGTGTGGATTTTTGAAACTTGAACCGAGCATCCTTGAAGGATTACTATCCATTGCCTCACATTGATTAGATCCTTCACGTCGTTGTTGGGGCTCAGCACTTTTCATTGCTAGATGGATTCTCTATATACAATCAAATTTGGGTCAGGGATGAGGATCAGCACAAAATTACGTTCACAACCAAGTGGGGTACCTTTGCCTATCAGCGCATGCCCTTCAAATTGTCCAATGCTGGGGCTACGTTTCAAAGGGCCATGGACATCGCATTTGGGGAACTGTTAAATAAGATCATTGTCATCTATCTTGATGATATGACTATCTTTTCGCACAAACGATAAGAAAACTGTTCTCATTTGAGGTATATATTTGAGAAATTTCAAGAGTTTGGCATTTCCATCAACCCAAAGAAGTCCATTTTTGTAGTAAAGGAAGGTAAGCTCTTGGGACATGTCATCTCAAATAACGGTTTGACAATTGATCCATCGAGAGCTGATGCTTTGAAGAAACTATCGCTCCCTACCAATAAGAAAGAGTTGCAATATTTCTTCGAGAAAATCAATTTCATAAAAAAATTTATTTTTGACTTTTCTCGAGTAGTCAAGCCCATGACTGAGCTATTAAAGAAAGATGCGGAGTTCAAGTGGACAACTCAGAGGAAAGACACATTTTAGGATATTAAAGATAGAATTGCACAAGCCCTTGTGTTGATCAATCCGAATTATTCTAAGGACTTCATTCTGTACGTAGTTGGAGAGAATGAAAGCTATGCTACAGTGCTTACACAGAAAGGAGATGATGGGGATGAAAGACCCATTGATTTCCTTAGCCAGGTTATCTTACCCCATGAGGAGAGATACAATTTCATTGAGAAGCAGTTCTATGCTATAATGAAGTCTCTCAAAAATTTTAGGCACTTCGTATCTCAGAGCAAGACGATCGTCTACGTCATCCACCCTGATGTAAGGAACTTCATCATTCAGGGCGATATGGGTGATAAGCATGCCGTTTGGATCACCAAAATTCAATATTTTGATGTTGAGATCCATCCAACCAAGTTGGTGCAGGGTAAGGCCTTATGCCAGCAATTAGAAAAAACTGCGGCCTCTGAGATAGTTGATCATCAAGTGAACGACCCTGCTGAAGAAAGGAATCTACTAAACATCTTTGCACAAGGCCAAGATTGGGCAGATGACCTTGTTGAGTATTTTTCAATGGGTAGATGTCCCCCATAATTAAATGCTTTGCAATGGAGAATGTTTTGCCTACAATCTCTTAGGTATGTATTGTTGCCCGAGGGATTGTTCTTCAAAAACATTGATGGAGTTCTCCTAAGGTGTGTTAAGGAACCTGAGAAAGCTAGAATCCTAGAGGAGATTCATTCTAGCATGTCGGGAGGACATTACATTTGTAGGCCTATGGCCTTAAAGATTATCTAAGCTGGTTACTATTGGCCAACTTTGTTCATGGATACTTTCAAGATTGCTCAAGCTTGCGATAAATTCCAAAGGTATACGGGAGGGATCAAAAATGCACCATTGCCCCTACATCCAATTCAAGTAGAAGCACCTTTTCAGCAGTGGGGGCTGGAATTTATTGGGATCATTGATCCAAACTCTTCAGCCAGACACAAGTACATCTTGACGACTACTGATTATTTTACATGATGGTCTAAGGCCATTCCAACTAAGGCTACAAATTAGGATGTGGTAATCACTTTCATTGAAGGACTGATCACGCATTTTGGCACTCCTGAATCCATTATCACAGACAACAGAACTCCATTCATTGGAGCCAAGCTAGGAGAATTTGCAAACAAGAACGGTATTTTTCTGAAGACATCCTCTAATTATTACCCTCAGGGGAATGGCTTGGCAAATTCTACAAACAAGAACTTGCTACGGATTTTAAAGAGATCCTTGGGGGATAATAAGAGATCTTGGCACCTTTTGTTGAATCAAGCCTTATGGGCAGATAGAATTTCGATCAAGAATTCTATCAAGACTTCACCATACGCCCTGGTATATGGGAAAGAGGTAAGATTGCCTATTCATTTAGAACTGCCTGCCTTGTAGCAATTGAAGAAATTCCTATATGATGAAGAAAATATGGATCCAATGAACATATGATTGGCTCAGTTGTTGCAGTTGGAAGAGCAATGTTCTTTGGCCTATGATGAGTTTAATAAACATTCATAGGCAGTTTCAAAATGATTTTACAAAGGTTCTACTGACCACACATTCAAAGTGGGTGACTTAGTCTTAAAGTGGAACGAAAAGAAGGCCAAGCCAGGGATGCACAAGAAATTTGATGCTCTATGGGAGGGTCCATTACAGATTGCCAATACAGGTGCAACAAATTCATTTTATCTTAAGGACTTGGAAGGTAATTCACTTCCTATCTCAGTGAACGGATTTCATTTGAAAACCTACATTTCATGATGTGAAAACACAGTGTTACCTTGTACATAAAGTGTAAAAAAAAAAAAAGAAAAAAAAAAATTCGTCAACTTCGGCTCTTTTTGCATACGAGCCCGTAGGTATGTTTATTTCTCTCTCTTTTTATTTTTCCTTCCCAGCAGCTAGTGGCTTCCATATACTTCTTTCTTCTACTTCCTTATTTTCATTCCCTTCTTCTCCCACTCCTTCCACTATACATAATCAAGCCACTACTGTTGTTTCTACTCCCCTCTCTGATGTTCCCATTTCTTCACTTCCCCTTTCTTCCAATCCTTTGTCTTTTGAGCACTTCTCCACAATTACTACCGCTTTATCCATCCCATATACTTACATTTTATTATCTGTTTCCATGGAATCCTAGAAGCTGATAGCACAATAGCGCCCTCTTCAGTTGTTGTATCTACTGCTTCTACTCCTCCATATTCTACCATTCCATCATTCACCATTCTCGTTCCACAGCTTGCACATCTGTCGGTCATCACCCCATTCATTCCCATTTTTGCAACCCAGGTGCTTCTCACCACTACCATGGAGACCCTTTCACAGCACCTGGTGATTACCCAGCTAAACCGAGCTAGGCAAAATGCAGTCGTTAAAGGAATAAGGAAAGTTCTGCTATTCCACAATTTTTTGCTGAAAGTCCTATTTTAAGTGTCGAGCACCAGCAAGAGCTTGTTGCAGCAGCCCGTAGAAATGTCCAACTTCAACCAGCACTCACTTCTTCTGCTCCTATAGCTTCTTGACTCTGTTTCCCAATGAATAAAGGCCTGGGGTTTGTGCATACAGCAGAACTGTATACCCCGAGAGCCACCAAGAATGTTGGCATTTTTGCCATATTTTTTGTTGTTGTTCATGCAAAATAATACACAAATTGTAGAAGTACTCACTCCTCTGTTTGTCCCTCCAAGCACCTCAAAAGGGATAATAAGTAAAAAAAAAATCTCTACAAGTTTTGTGCCAAAGCAAAGTAAGAGAAAAATGTCATGATATCATGACATGTCGCTTTTTCGTGACCTGTTGCGGTTTCACGGTGTTCGATGCAGAAAAAATCTAAGAACAGAAAATGTCACGATATTGCGACATGTCGCATTTTCGTGACCTATTGCAGTTTCGCACTAGAAAGCAACAAAAGGGAGCAGTAACGGCAAAGTTGTTGCGACATCGTGACATGTCGCATTTTTGTGACTTGTTGCAATGAGGGAGCAGTAACGACAAAGCTGTCGCAACATCATGACATGTCGCATTTTTGCGGTAGGAAAGCGAGGAAGGAGCGCCAAGGATAAAATGTCACGATATCGCGACATGTCACATTTTTGCATAAGGAAAGTGAGGAAGGAGCAAGATGGTATGGAATTTTGCGATATCGTGACATGTCAAATTTTTGTGATAGAAAGTGACAACGAAGGAGAAGATAGAAAATTGTCGTGATATCATGACATGTCACGTTTTCAAGGGGAGAAAGCTAAAAAGTACAAGGTGGCATAAACATGTCACGATTTTATGACATGTCACGTTTTTGTAGGGCAAAAGCAAAAAAGTACAAGGTAGGAGAAAATTGTCGCAATGTTGCGACATGTCACGTTTTCATGACTTGTCACTTTTTCATGGGGAGAAAGCGGAAATGACATCGCCATGTACGGATTATCATGATTTTGTGACATGTCACGATTTTGTGACTTGTCACATTTTTGTGACTTGGAGCAGCGAAGGAAGAAAACGAATGTAGATTGTCGCGATTTCGTGACGCGTTTTCATGAAAGTGAACGAATAGAAAGCCAAGCGAGCGGAGGATGTCACGATTTCATGATACGTCGCGTTTTCATGACTCAAGGTGACGAAAGATCCAAGCGAGAGGAAAATGTCATGATTTCGTGACACGTTGTGTTTTTGCAGAAGTAAAGAAAATGAAAGCCAAGGGAAAAACGTCACGATTTTGTGACATGTCATGATTTCGTGACACGTCACATTTTCATGGAAGTGCAAGAGGACGACAGCCAAATATATGAAGATGTCATAATTTTGTGACATGTCGCGATATCACGACTTGTCACATTTTCGCGACAAGGAGCAGCCAAGGAGCCAAGTGAGAGGAAAATGTCACGATTTTGTGACACGTCACGTTTTTGCAACTAAAGGCGATAGAAGGGCAAAGCAAGAGGAAAATGTCACAATTTTGCGACATGTCGCATTTTCGTGACTGGTACCAACAGGAGAAAGTAGCGAGGTAAAAATGTCATTATATCACGACATGTCACATTTTCGTGACAAAAGTGACAACAAAGGTCCAATAAAGTTCTATCTGCATTGCATAGGAGATCGTAAGGAGAAAATGAGGATCAAACGAAGTAATGTTTTAAAAGCTCTCCAACTAATTTTGAGATCTAGGTTAGAGAGGCTCCAAGATTAAATGTTTTGTTGTTTACCTATGTGTGCAAGATGGAATAACGTGTTAAATCATGTAGTTTTCGACATCACCAAAATTAAATATACCTCTGATATTAAAAGCTCTTGTTTGTGATCTCCTAATGCTTCAAGCATGCCCCAAGAACGATCATTTAATGGAGAAATCTGGTCCCTTGTTTCCGTTCAATTTTCAAACTTGATCCATAAAAGCAGGGAATGTGATTTCTTCAAGGTAGATTTACGGGGATTGTTTTTCATTTCAAGTGCATATTTTATGGATCTCCTCTTCAAAATCTGTTTTATATTTTAAATGTTGTGATGCGAAAGGGAGAGGGAAGGCCTCTATAAATACCAATGTACATCTTAAGAAACTTTTGAGGACCTTTTTGCAAAAATTGAAGCAAAAATCCTAAGTGCATTTTGCTCTGTTCTTAGATTATTTTGAGTTGGTGATCCAAACTGATATTCATGTGATGCTTTTTGTGTAATTCACTTCTGCTTAGTCCAGTTTTAAAATATAAGTTGAATTTTGCTATTCTAAATTTGGCTATGTTTTCATTTGAACATTTGAAGTATAATTGAAGGCAAACTTATGGTCAATGTTTGATCCAATTTATGTATGTGCATTCTAAGAGTCAGTTGCTGCTTATCTTCAGGATTTAGTTTGAGGTTATTTGCTATCTGAGGTTATTCTCCCTATCAATTATCGGCTTCGGCCATATTTCCATCTCTTTTTATTATTTCTAACCCTTACCTTGAAATTAGTTTTAGATTAGTTTAGGAGCCAGCCCTCTCTGGAGATTGGCCCGAGAGACTTCTCTTTCTCTTGGCCTTTCAATGTTGGTCGGGTCTAGGGAACATTTTATATGACTAGGCGGATTCATGACCAACAAGCTACCTCTAAAAATTAAGAAATGTGAGACATGTGAAAGCGACATAATTAATGATTATGAAGAATATATTTGAGCATTTGTTAGTGCATATTATTCTCTATATGTTCAAGAGGTCAAATGAATTCTTGGTAGAATATGTCTAAAATACTTCAAGTTAAATAAATCATATTGAATATTAGATAAAGCACTTGATAACACTATTATGCAAGATTTGGATTAACATTGTTTTGTATGCAAAATCTGGAGAGTTGAGAATAGTTTTTGATGAGCATAGTTGAGCAAGTCTTGTAAAAAAACTTGAAACAAGTTTGAGGTAGATTTGAGGAAGTCTTGTGAGAAGACTTGAAACATGTTTGAGGTAGATTTGAGCAAGTCTTGTGAGAAGACTTGAAATAGGGTTGAGGCATATTTGAGCAAGTATTTTGAGAAAACTTGAAATAGGTTTGAGATAGATTTGTGGTAGTCTTATGACGAGGCTTGGTACAAATTTGTACAGAGTTTATGAGCAGATTTAAGACATATTTGTGCATGTAATGTGTGAAAATATGAGATAGATTTGAGACAGACTTGTGCATGTAATATGTATAGATTTGGAGTAGATTTAAGCAAAGGTGTGTACCATATTTAGAGGTTTGCTATCTAGAGTAGTAGGGATAGAGGTATCCTATGGATAGAGGTCCACCAGTCATAGAAGTGGGGATAGAGGTATTCTATGAATAGAGGTCCACCAGCCATAGTAGTGGGAACAGAGGTCTTCTATAGATAGAGGTCCATCAGCCATAGTAGTGGGGATAGAGGTCTCCTATCGATAGAGATCCATTAGCTAGAGTAGTGGGGACAAAGGTCTCCTATGGATAGAGGTCCAATAGCCAGAGTAGTGGGGATAGAGGTCTCTTGTGGATAGAGATCCACCAACCATAGCAATGGGATAGAGGTCCACCATCTAGAGTAGTGGAGATAGAGGTCTCCTATGGATAGAGGTCCACCGACTAGAGCAATTGGGATAGAGGTATCCTATGGATAGAGGTCCACTAGCTAGAGAAGTGGTGACAAAGGTCTCTGGTGGATAGAGTTCCACAAACTAGAGTTAAGGGGATATAGTTCTCCTATGGATAAAGGTCCATGAAATTAAGCATAGGGGATTGGAGTCTCCTTTGGATAAAGGTCCATAAATATTTTTATAGGAAATTGGTTCCCAAGAGATTTATTGAGAAAAATTAGATGAAATATTTTCTCCGTGGATGTAACCCACATTGGGTGATGAATAACATAAGCTTATACTAAGAGGGGGCTGAATAGTATAAGATCACTTTTTAACTTTCTTTCTCAAATAGTATTATCCAATATAATCAATGGCAATATCAATAGGAATAACCAAAGCAATGCACAAATCATGACACATAATAGAGACAATGAGTGAGCTAAGGTTTAGTAGGTGCGGCGGGAGTGAGGGTTTGAATTTTTTGGGCAAGAATCTCAGCCAAGGCGGTATAGGTAAAAATGTGGGAAAATCGAGCATGGATAAAGCGAGGATTTAGGGGAAGGCAGTCAGGCTACGTCAGATTTTGAGGCGAGCATCACGTAGGGGCCCGACCCTCCTCAGAAAGACCATGATAAAAAGATATGAAGGATAATGCGGGGCCTAAGAAGTGGTTGTCTTTTGTTGAGACTCTTAGAGGAAAAAGAAAGGAGGTTCTCTCTCTTTCGCCCCTAGTTCCAGTAAATAATAAAATTTTAGCCCCGACAAGTTCCATGAGCCCTTTTCTTTCAATGGAAGAATTATCCCTGGTAGGCAAATTTTTGGGAGGTAGGCCAGACATGGAGACTATTAGGGCTTGGGCGATGGGTAAATGGTGACCGATAGGTAGCTTGGAGTTGGTAGCTCTAACTTGAGGGTTCTTCATTATCCATTTTAACAATATGGAGGATTCTAATTGCATTTTAACAGGAGGTCCTTGGTTTTTGGGCAAAAGGAGTCTTTTTATCAGAGGATGGGGTGAATATTTTAACCCTGAAAAGCAAAATATTAACATTACCCCTATTTGGGTTCATCTCCCGAGTCTACTTGCCTAGTTCTTCAATGAATATTGGTTGCAGGGCATAGCAAGAACTATAGGGGACCTGATATCCATTGACCATGTGACCTTGGCTAGGACAAGGATGACTCATGCACGAATCTGTGTAAATGCTAATTTGGATAATTAATTGCCAAGGTTTGTGGAGCTAGAGTATGGAGAATACTATCAAAAAAAGTTGGTAGAATACGAGAACAGGCCAACATTCTGTGTAGAATGCAAAAATCAAGTACATATATGCAATCGGTGCCCTAACATGGCAATGAATAGAGAAAAGTAGAAGCAAGGAATACTAGACAGAGGAAATTTAAGGATTTTCCCTGGAAGATGTGATTTCAATCATGCAAAGTATGTCTACCAAAAAAATAAAAGAGAGGATGCAGGGTCCCAACAAGACAAAGGAAAACAATAGGTTGTTGGCAACCAAAATACTCAGGTAAGTTCCAATCCTCTAGTTTCAAATAAATTTTCAATTCTATCCAATATGGGAGTAGGAGGATTATCGGAAGACATGGAAGCCCAGAACCTTTGGGCTAACCTTTCTGACTCTCTAGAATACCCATCCAAGTCAGGATCCTCAAACCCTAATTCTGAAATTACTGTAAGCCTCGTGGGCATGACAAAGACAAATGCTAATGCCCGATATCTAGAATACCCATCCAAGTAGGGATCCTTAAACCCCAATGCTAAAAATACTTCAAGCCCAGTGGGCATATCAAATCCAAACCCTAATGTTGAAGAACTTAGGAAGAAAGTTGAGGCATTGAAAAATAAAAAATATCATCTCCCTAACATCATAACTAGGAGCTAGGTGAATCCTACCAAGGGGCTGTCTCATAGACCATGGGAATATAGGAAAAAAGGAGAATATTTGGATGTAGGGGTGGATGTGAAACTCTTCAGAATGAGGAATATGGTAGTCCAATTCTGCAACAAATTGCCTCCCCCCAATTTAGTCCTAAAAAAAATAGGAGCACTATGAAGTCTCCTATAGATTTTGGCAGTGAAAAAATAAGAGGGAGAATATCAAATGCTGAGCAAGAAAAAAATTAAAACTGATAATGACATTACCAATGGAAAAAAGAGAACCTTGTTTCAACAGGTTATTCCTGGTTCTAAATACAACAAATTAGGAAAACCCCCTCAAGGTAGGGGGAGAGGAAGAAATCCCAAACAATCTAAATGAAGTTCCTCTCATGGAACATGAGAGGCCTCAATGGCCTACCCAAAAATAGGGAAGTCAGTGCAATAAGAATCAAGTGAATCCAACTATTATCATGTTGTAAGAAATAAAAATTGATGAGATTCAGTCAAAAAAATAGCAAAAAAAATTTGGAATCATTACAAATCATCCAGAGGAGCGTTTGGAGGCCTTATGACTTTGTGGGATCCCCAAATAGTATAAGGCACCATTATTTAGAAATATGATAGGGTTCTTAGTTTTTTATTTAAGGAAATAAACATCAATAGGTCATGGATCCTTTCAAATATTTATGCCCCGACTTCAATTCAAGGGAGAGCTCTATTGTGGGAGTACTTAGGTAATTTGAGTGAAATCTTCCATAATGTCCCCTGGATTCTGGATGGGGATTTTAACACTCCTATTTACCCTTTAGAAAAAATGGGTGGAAATGGACCACCTATCAGGAGCATGGATGAGTTCAATGACTTTGTGAACTCCTATATGTTGATGGATGTAAAACTTAGAGGAGTGAATTATACCTGGAGCAATCGGTGGATAGGGTGTCATCATTCAAGAAAGGCTTGATAGGTTTTTTCTATCAAAGGAGGATACAACTCTGTTTGGTGATTCTACCCTACAAGCCCTTCCTAAAATTGCCTCTGATCATAATACCATTTTGTTGGAGATCCCTAACTCTCTGTACTTCAAGAAACATTTCAGATTTCAATATATGTGGATCAAACATTCCAGTTTTAGAGATAACTTAATTCAGTGGTGGCAATAGCCTGTCAGGGGTAGTGCAACTTTTAAACTTGCTGGCAAATTAAAGTTTGTTAAGGAAAATCTTCGAACTTGGAACAAAGAGGTCTTTGGGAACCTCTTTGAAAATAAAAAATAGGTTTTTGAAATTTTGAAGATAATTGATCAGAGGATTCAACATGGTGATGCTAATGAAACTGCTAGGTAGGAGGAACGTATAAAACTAGCAGAGTTTCATAACATTTTGGCTTGTGAGGAAATCTATTGGAGGAAAAAATCAAGGGCTCTTTGGTTTAAATATGGAGATTCAAATTCCAAGTTTTTTCACGTCACCACGCTTAGAAATAGAAGCAATAACAAGATAATTTTTTTAAAAAAAGCAGATGGTTCTATTACTCAGGACTTAACAAAAATTAGAAAGGAGGCAGTAACTTATTTCAATTCTATCCTTGGTCAAGAATCGTAGTGCAATGAGGAGGCCAAAGATATTCTATTGCAATCCATTCCTAGCATAATAAATGAGGATATAAACCTTAAGCTTCTAGCTCCCTTTTCTGATGAGGAAATTAAGGAAGCCTTATTTAGCATGGAGCTAAACAAAGCCCTAAGATCCGATGGCTTTCCCCCTCATTTCTATCAAGATTTTTGGGACATCATAAGTGAGGATGTAATTTTTGCTATCAGAGAATTCCAAGCAAGCAATCATATCCCAAAAGGTCTCAACTCTACTTTTATTTCTCTAATTCCTAAGAAACAAACCCCTGAATCTATGGCTAACTTTAGGCCAATCAGTATGTGCAATGTTTCTTACAAGATCCTAACTAAAGTGATTGCAAATAGGATGAGAGATGTTCTGCCCCACATCATAGATCCATGTGAGGGAAGTTTTATCCAGGGCAGGTCAATCTTGGATGGAGTTATCATAGTTAATGAAGCTCTACACTCTGCTCATAAGACTAACAAGTCTATTTTTGCCCTCAAGCTTGATATGAACAAAGTATTTGATAGGCTAAATTGAGACTTTATGATTGCTATCCTCCTTAAGTTTGGTTTTCACCACCAATGGGTTAATTTTATCAAAGAATGCATTTCTAAAGCATGGTTCTCAATTTTGGTTAATGGAACAACTATTGGTTACTTTCAAAGTCGTAGAGGAATTCGGTAGGGGGACCCTATTAGCCCCATGTTATTCATCATTGTGGTAGAAGCTTTAGGCAAAACCATAAAAAATACTTGCAGTTCAAGGCTAATATCGGGAATCAAGGCAACATCTCTCACTAGGGCTATTTCTCACCAATAATTCATCGATGATACCCTTCTATTGACTAAGGTGTCAGTGGTTGAGGTTAAAATAATTAAATTCATCCTACAACTCTACAAGGACACTGTTGGTTAGAAAGTTAATTTAAGTAAAAGCAAGTTATATTTCTTGAACACCCCCATTCGGAGGCAAGGAAGGATTGCAAAAATTTTAGGGTGTGATATAGAAAACCTCACCACTTTGTATCTTGGTCTCCCTCTTTTTATTGGTTCTCTGAGAGAGTCAATTTGGGATAGGGTTAATGAAAGAATTCAAAAAAAATTGTTGGATGGAAAGTTCATCTTCTATCTCAAGCAGGAAAGCTGACCCTCACTAAGGCCTCTCTTTAGAGCATTCTAGTCTATTTCCTCTCCATTTTCAAAGCCCCTGTGAAGGTTTTCCAGAAATTTGAGAAACTCCAAAAAAAATTTTTATGGACTAGATCAGAGGAGAAAAAAGGATACACCTTGTAGGATGGACCAAAGTGTGTAGACCCAGGGAAAATGGGGGCTTAGGTCTGAGGAGAATTGCTCATATGAATTTAGCTTTACTAGCTAAGCAGACGTGGCACCTCATTTCTGATGAAGAAAATGAATGGAAAACTATCATCAAATGAAATTATCTTTAAAATATGGAATTTCTAAGTGACTTAGTTCCAATAAGAGGTTCTACTTTTTGGAAAGCAATTCTCAATTGTAAGGAAATCATCAAAAAGTTTAAAGATGGGTTTTAGGTAATGGTGAGAGGATAAATTACTGGGATGATTGGTGGGCTAAGGATGAACCACTAATGCAATATACTCACTTAGCCCGAATCAAAGATATCATGAAAGAACTCATTGGCAAAAAAGTTTATGATTATATGGTTAAGGACAGAGGCAGAATGAAGTGGAAACAAATAAGGATTCAGGGATTTCAAGCGGGATCAAATGATCTTTGTAACATTCTTGGGAAAATTTTTATCCCCATGAGACCCAAGGAAGCTTAAGTGACCTGAGCTCCTAAAAAAAATAGGCAGTTCACTATTAAATCAACTTACAAGCTTCTGCTTGATGAAGAGGATTTTGTCCTCCAAAAGGACTTAGTTTGGATAAAACTTTTAATTCCAAAAATTGTAGTCTTTTCATGGCTAGTTATCCAAGGAATAATTCTAACCATTGATAATATGATGTGTAAATGTATTTGTATCACTAATAATTTTTATCTATGCAGGGTTAATTGGGAGACCATTTATCACATTTTCCTTGAGTGCCCTTTTTCTTTGACTGTTCTAAGTGGGGTTTTTCAGGCCTTCAATATTTCTTGGGTTAAACCAGCCATCATAATTGATCTGTTCATGTAGTGGCCTTACCCATTTTCAAGCCAAATACTTAGATACATGTGGAAAATTTGTCTCAATCACTATCTTTGGCAGGTGTGGTTAGAAAGGAACCATAGAGTATTTAATGAGTCTATCCATGATCATCAAACTATCATTGCCAGGATCCTATCCTTTGCCAATGAGAATGTGAACCTTATCCCTTTTGATAGTCGTAAACCTCATCTGCAGGAGACCACGATTGCTCAATATTTAAGCTTAACCTTGTTATATGAGTTTGTGCCTAAGGTAGTCAACCTCAGAGCCAATTTTAAGTGGTCCCCACATCCTACGGGTTGGTTTAAGATTAATTTTGATGGAGCGGATAAGGACAATCCTAGTAGAGTAGGTGTTGGTAGAATTATGTGAGATCATAATGGGAATATGATGCTTGCATTTTTTTAATATTTGGGAACAAGGATGAACAACAAAGCTGAAGCTAGAGCTATGTGGAGAGGCCTTCAAATGACTCAAGACTTAGAAGGCAATTTGATCGTATAAGGAGAATCTATGCATGTTATAAATCTTCTCAATAATTGAAAAACATATCCTTGGAGGATTAAAATAATTGTTGAAGAGGCTAGGATCATTTTCCAAGGAAGACAAGACAAAAAATTCCAACATGTCTTTCGGGAAGCTAACAAAGTTGCTGATAAGCTGGCCAATTTGGGTGTTGATGGTGACAGACTTTTCAAATGGGAACCCGATGTCCCGAGTGAAGTAGAGGAGCTTATTCAAAAAGAATGCCAATAATGATAGTCGAATTTACCAACATGGAAGGCATTGTAAGTTCGAAGGCTATGAGTATTCTCGTCTCTTTTTTGAAATGGACTCACAATAAAAATTATCCGAGTTGTCAGTCTTGGTGGATGCTTCTTGGAAATACCACAAATAATAATGGGTGTAGTAACATGTTAGATAACATGACCACTAGTCATATTAGTAATTTGAGGTTGGTTGATAATCATAGGGTAGGAAAGAAATGACAATATAAGACTTCGAACTAGAGCCATGCGGACCACTAGATAGCCACTGCCATAAATCTAGCTAGCAGGTTCACTTCTCCAAGGCTTATTAGCCAAGATGGAATGTGGTCCTAAAGCATTTCATATACGAAAGAAAGCAATTAACAAAGAATTATTAGGAGTATCTATTAATACAGAGCTTGTGGGAGTTTTTTTTAGTACTCTGCTATGTGTGTCTGTAGCTTTTTGTTTCTCCACTATTTCAAGGAAGGGATTTATGTCTGTTTCTTTTTTTTGTAATTATGATGTAGGTGTGTTTTCTTGGGGTATACCCAAAATGTTGTATGAAATGTTTCTTTTTGATAACAGGCTATGTGCCTTACCGGATGTAATGGCTTTGGCGACATGTAGATTTTACATATATAGGATCCTTAGTAAGGACATGTTCATCAACAACCTTGTGCTGATTTTTGTAAAAGGTTTTGGGTCAACCTGTAAAACCCGGTATTAATGCTATTGTATCTTATCTACCAAAAAAATGACACATAATAGAAACACCAATTTAACGTGGTTCACCCAATGTGGGATACTCCATGGAGAAAATATTTCACTAAAATTTTCTCAATAAATCTCTTGGGAATCCTTTCCCTATTATAATATTTCTAGAGTCCAAAGGAGACACAAATCCCCTAATCAATTTAGTGGATATCTATCCACAGGAGACACCAATATCCTAACTCTACTCTAGCTAATGATCCTCTAAAAGACCTCTGCCTCCAATGCCCTTAGAAAATGGAACTTTATCCACAGAAGACACTTGTTCTCCATGCTCTTGTTGGAGATATTTGTCCTCAACTCTGTCACCTCCAAATATATATCTCAAATCTATACTAAATATAGTCCTTCTATCTAGCACAAATATGTCCTCAATATCTGTCTCTGGTCTAGCATAAACTTATCCTCAAATCTGCACCAAACGTTATCCTTGAATCTATACTAAATAAATTCCTTCGTAATAGCATAAATCTATCCTCAATATCTATCCTCAAGCCTTAACTCAAAGCTTGACTAAATCTCAAATCAACTTTGCTTGATCTGCCCCAAACCTTAACTCAAGGTTTGAACAAATTAATCAATCAACTCTGCTCTCAAGTTAAATATGCTTTGTAAGCTTCCACAAAAGCTCACATCAATATGTCCTTAAGTTCTCTCTAGAACTTATCCAATCTACTCAATAAGTTCTCACAAGAACTTATCCAAATTTTCTCTCAATATGTATTTTAAGCTTCCACAAAAGCTTACCCAAATCTATCCATAAGTCTTCTCAAAGACTTACCTCAAATATTCTCAACAAGTCCACACTAGAACTTGTCCAATCTCATAGAAAAATAAAGAGAATTATTAGAGACTCAATATGCTCTATACTCATCACAATTCTTAATCACTTTCAATCACTCTTTCAGAAACATACAAAGAATTGTTAGAGACTCAATATGCTTCACATTCACCTCAATGCTCAATCACTTTCTCAAATCAATTTATAATATAGAATAGTTTGTTTTATGGAACTTGAACAATCACTTCACACATCCACTTGATTAGGCTCAATCAACTCTACTCAATCACTCAATGAAATAATCCTTGCTTGCAAACCCTAGTCCAAGAATATAAACCTTCACTCAAAATGTTTCAACAATACTTATCAACCAATCTCACATAACAATGATACTCATGTTATTTTCAACCCCTAGTTCAAGTTCTTCACTCAACCAATGGATTAAAAAACAATGCTTATAAAACAAGGTTTTAAAAACAACTCTTTATTCTAGAAAACCTTGAAGCATTAACTCAACACAATCAATAAGGAAACCCTAATTAAGTCCTTTTCACTCCAAATTTATTTTCCAGAAAACCAACCAATGAAATCAACTATGGAAGAATGTTCTCATACCTTTTTATTGATGATGAAGGAACCTCAAACATCTGCCACAAACACAAACACTTCTTTGCCAATCTCAAAGAAGTTAGATAATAATACAAAGCATATAATAACTCACAAATACACCTTATTACTCCATTCTTAAAATAATATCCAACACCATAATAGTTTAAATATTCACTTCTCAAAACCCTAACTCATCACAATTTCATCTCAACCATTCAAATTTGACATAAGCTACTTCAAAAAAATATCCTCAAAAATTAACCCAATTTCTACTTATAACTCCCTACTTTAATATTGCATTTAAAATAATTCTTTTGAAAAATAATGCAATAAATAATTTTCCTTTCCTCTAAAGTAAAAATATTTTTACCCACAAATTAATCTTATCAAACACCTTTCATAAAACTCATAAAAATTCTCTTTAACTTAGGCTAAACTCCAAAAAAAATATTCCCCTTATTTCTACTAAGACAAACTTTAGCCTAAGAAAAAATTAAATTTAATAATTAAAAAGCTTTACCACTTTGGCATGTACATGAGTCGAAATGAGCGCATCTCTCCCACTAGCACCTTGATCATGGCTTCCACACCGTGGAGCCATGTGCTCCTCTTGGAGTCTCCAAGCGCCTTCAGTGCTTTGACCTTCTAAAACACATGAGCCAAAATATGGCTCCTTCACCCACACTCTACGAAACGCATTGCATGAAGTTACTACCGCGAGGAATGCACACAAAATAGCATGTGATAGTCTTTAGTGAATCGGGTGGATAATTTTACCTTTGGAAAGGCTATGGTATATATATACCATATGCCTTCCAATGTGCTCCCACATCGACATAGGAAGACGTCGACAATGCACGCGATGAAGTCGGCGGAGGGAGACATCAAAAAAATACACGAAAGAACCGGTGCCCAACATTAGACTTTGACCATTATTTATTAAATATAATAAATTAAATTATTTTAAAAATTTAATTATTATAATTTAATAATTAAATGGAATTTGACCTTTTAAACCAAACTTTAGGGCCTCCTTGGTTTTTAGAAAAATATTACAACTTGCCCACATGGTTTTAATGAAAAAACCATTTATTTTTGCCATCATTGGTTTTAAGGAAAAAAATTATTTTTCCAAAACATGGTTTTATTAAAAACCTTTAAAATTATATTAAAATTTTTATGAAGCTCTTTTGCCATTAACCTTTGCATTGTTCCTTTTGACCTTTTTACATCAACTATAGCTTATTCCTTGACATCAATGACAACTTTGACTCAAAATGTCCAACAATCTCCCCCTTTGTCATTGATGGCAACCCAAATTATTTTTACCAGAAACTTAACCTTTTCTTTGTTTTTCTCCCCTTGGGACATTGCTCCCCTTGGCTCAATGCTCTTTTTGAATCTCTCCTCTTTACTCAAATACCAAAGCTCTCCCCCTTACTCAAATATCTCCCCCTTTGAAATCAATGGCAAAGGGTCACCTTTGGGGCTCAGGACTAAGAATGATTCTCTTAGCTTAGCCCCTCTCCCACCTCTTCTTGAGGTGGTAAATTCTAGGGTGGGAGTATTTCTACTCCCAACAAGCACTGGTATTTACCTTTATCCTCTTTTCTTCTTATCTTATCCTTCTAATTCCTTTGATTATTCCTTTCCATGTCCATGCTCTTGTTCATGTCCATATTCTTGTTCATATTCACGTTCCTGTTCTTGTTCATGTTCATATCCATGTTCTTGTTCATATCCATATCTCTTTTCCTATTCTGTTCCTATTCATACTTGATTCTGGAATGTCTGCTCTACACCATTTTTCTATATGTCCATCATTATTGCACTTATAACACTTAATGTTATTATTCCTTGGAGGTGCAAATATCTTAAGGTTTCTTCTGGTGAAGCCATATATGTTCTTGTCATGAACCTTGCAATTCATTGCCTTGTGACCAAACCGATTACATGAGTAGCAATACCCATGAAAAAGTCACATGTTTCTAAAATTTCCATTTTCTTGTCTTTCATGTATCCTGCATTGTGAAGCCATGTGTCCAAACCTATGACATGAGAAACATCTTCCATTGAAATTTCCTTGTCTTGACCTCATTGGTCTCTTAGTATCTTCTTCCTTGTGTTGTTTCTTTTTCCATCTGTTACTCATTTGTGCATTGTTCCTTTCCCTGTTGATATTTCTATTTTCCAACTTATCCTTAGAAGTCTCACTTTCTCTTTCATTCTTCTTTTCTGAAGCTTCTTCTCTTTTGGTGCTTGAGCTTGACTCTCCTTTTTCTACTTCTTGTTTCCCTTGTTCTTTTTTAGAACTAAGTCCTATTTTGGTGACTGATGATCTTTGTGCATTGATAATCTTGTCCAAAGTCTTTGAATTTCCCTCAGACTTATGTATCTTGTCCTTAGAACCTTTTACTTCCATCCTATGTGAAACTATATCATGCTCTAATCTTTCACACTCTAGATATTTTATCTTTAATTTTTTGGTCATACCTTCTTCAATTTTCCTTACCTCTTCAACCTTGATTTTGAAGTTGGTGAGTTCCTGTAGAAACTTTGTTTTTGTTTTCTCATCTTCTTGAGCTTGAATCCTTAATCTTGATTTATCCCTTTTTAATTCTTTGAGATCAACACTAAGCCTTTTATATTCTTGCTCTTTTACCTTTGACTGTTCAACCATATCCTTTTCGCTCTCCTCGCCTTTTCAACCTTATCTGTCAAGTTAGAGAGATCTTGTAGAAGCTTTGTCTTACATTTCTCATCTTCTTGTATTTGAGCCTTCAATTCTAAATTCTCTCTTTTCAATTCAAAAATTTCCTTAAGAGTGGCTTCCTCTTTTTATTTTTCTGAATCTTCCTCTTCTTTCTTTCTTTGATATTCTATAGGAGCATCTCCTTTTTATTCTATTATTGAAAGTATAGTTTCTTCTTCATACTTGTTTTGATTGTCCCTGTTATCATTTAGATCCATTTCATCTTCACTACTGTTGAACCCATGACAATATCTTGAATCATGACCGAGTTGACCACAAACAAAGCATTATTCACCTTCTTGTGGACAATAAGCTACATGGTGACCTATATTCCTACATTTGGTACTAAAATTTATCAATATGATATTTTCTTCACTTCTTGATTCGTCTTTTGAATTTATTTCTATTTTTATTCCCAACACAATAGTATCAAACTCATTTTCCTTTTCTTTCATGACCATGTGTGTTCTTTTATTTTTGTATCTCATGGTTTTGCCTTTGCCTTTCTTTCCCATTTGTTTTCTTGTAAGATCTTCCTTCAAGATGTTAAACCCTTTCTTAAGGAATTGGCTCTGATACCAATTAAAGAACACAAGCTTATACTAAGAGGGGGTGAACATTATAAGACCACTTTTTACTTTTCTTTCCCAAATAGTATTATCCAATATAATCAATGGCAATATCAATAGAAATAACCAAAGCAATGAACAAATCATCACACACAATAGAGACACCAATTTAATGTGGTTCACACAATATGGGCTACTCCACGGAGAAAATATTTCACTAAAATTTTCTCAATCAATCTCTTGGTAATCCTTTCCCTATTACAATTTTTATGGACCTCTATCCAAAGCAGACACCAATACCCTAATCAATTTTATGGATATCTATCCACTAGAGACACCAATATCCTAACTCTGCTCTGGATGGTGATCCTCTAGAAGACCTCTGCCTCCACTGCCCTTAGAAAATGGAACTCTATCCACAAAAGACACCTATCCTCCTTGGTATGGCTGGAGATATCTATCCTCAACTCTGTCTCCTCCATAGCTCTGTCTCAAATATATACTAAACATAGTCCTTCAGTCTAGCACAAATATATCCTCAATATTTGTCTTTGGTCTGGCACAAACCTATCCTTAAATATGCACCAAACTCTGTCCTTGAATCTATACTAAACAAAGTCCTTCGGTATAGCACAAATATGTCCTCAATATCTTTCCTCAAGCCTTAACTCAAAGCTTGAAAAAATCTCAAATAAAATCTACTGGATCTGCCCCAAACCTTAACTCAAGGTTTGAACAAATTAATCAATCAACTCTACTCTCAAGTCTTCTCAAAGACTTGTCTTAAATCTGCCTTGTAAGCTTCCAAAAAAGCTCACACCAATCTATCCTTAAGTCCTCTCTAGAACTTTTCCAATCTACTCAGTAAGTTCTCACAAGAACTAATCCAAATCCACTCTCAATATGTATTGTAAGCTTCCACAAAAGCTTACCCAAATCTATCTACAAGTCTTCTCAAATACTTACCTCAAATCTTCTCAACAAGTCCACCCTAGAACTTGTCCAATCTCATAAAAACATAAAGAGAATTTTTAGAGACTCAATATGCTCTATACTCATCACAATGCTTAATCACTTTCAATCACTCTTTCAGAAACATACAAAGAATTGTTAGAGACTCAATATGCTTCACATTCACCTCAATGCTCAATCACTTTCTCAAATCAATTCAAAATATATAATAGTTTGTTTTATGGAACTTGAACAATCACTTCACACATCCACTTGATTAGGCTCAATCAACTCTACTCAATCACTCAATGAAACAATCCTTGCTTGCAAACCCTAGTCCAAGCATATAAACCTTTACTCAAAATATTTCAACAATGCTTATCAACCAATATCACATAACAATGATACTCATGTTCTTTTCAACCCCTAGTTCAAGTTCTTCACTCAACCAATGGCTTCAACAACAATGCTTATAAAACAAGGTTTTAACAACTCTTTATTCTAGAAAACCTTGAAGCATTAACTCAACACACTCAATAAGGAAACCCTAATTAAGTCCTTTTCACTCCAAACTTATTTTCCAGAAAACCAACCAATCAACTCAACTATGAAAGAATGTTCTCATACCTTTTTCTTGATGATGAAGGAACCTCAAACATCTGCCACAACCACAAAAACTTCTTTGCCAAGCTCAAAGAAGTTAGATAACAATACAAAGCATATAATAACTCACAAATACACGTTATTACTCCATTCTTAAAATAATATCCAACACCACAATAGTTTAAATACTCACTTCTCAAAACCCTAACTCATCACAATTTCATCTTAACCATTCAAATTTGACATAAGCTACTTCAGAAAAATATCCTCAAAAATTAACCCAATTTCTACTTATAACTCCCTACTTTAATATTGCATTTAAAATAATTATTTTGAAAAATAATGCAATAAATAATTTTCCTTTCCTCTAAAGTAAAAATATTTTTACCCACAAATTAATCTCAGCAAACACCTTTCATAAAACTCATAAAAATTCTCTTTAACTTAGGCTAAACTCCAAAAAAAATATTCCCCTAATTTCTCCTAAGACAAAGTTTAGCCTAAGCAAAAATCAAATTTAATAATTAAAAAGCTTTACCACTTTGGCATGCGCATGAGTCGAACCGAGCGCATCTCTCCCACTAGCACCTTGACCATGGCTTCCATGTCGTCGAGCCACATGCTCCTCTTGGAGCCTCCAAGCACCTTTAGCGCTTTGACCTTCCAAAAAACATGAGCCAAAATATGGCTCCTTCACCCATGCTTTGTGAAATACGTTGCACAAAGTTACTGCCATGAGGAATGCGCATGAAATAGCATGTGATAGTCTTTAGCGAATCGGGTGGATAATTTTACCTTTGGAAAGGCTATGGTATATATATACCATATGCCTTCCAATGTGCTCCCACGTCGATGGAGGAAGATGTCGACAATGCACACGATGAAGCCGGTGGAGGGAGACATCGAAAAAGTACGTGAAAGAACCGGTGCCCAACATTAGACTTTGGCCATTATTTATTAAATATAATAAATTAAATTATTTTAAGAATTTAATTATTAAAATTTAATAATTAAATGGACTTTGGTATTTTAAACCAAACTTTAAGGTCTCCTTGATTTTTAGAAAAACCTTACAACTTGCCCACATGGTTTTAATGAAAAACCCTTTATTTTTGCCATCATTGGTTTTAAGGAAAACCTTTTATTTTTCCAAAACATGGTTTTAATAAAAATATTTAAACTTATGCTTCCACATAATATTAAAAATATTATGAAGCTCTTTTTCCTTTAACCTTTGCATTGTTCCTTTTGACCTTTTTTACATCAACGGTAGCTTATTCCTTGACATCAATGACAACTTTGACTCAAAATGTCCAACAAGTGAACCATATTAAATCTGTGTCTCTCATGTGTGTGATGATTTATGCATTGCTTTACTACTACTATTGATGATCTTGGTTAACACTATTTTGGAAAGTTATTACAATTGATAACATTGGATAATATTGTTTGGGAAAGAAAAGTAAAATTTGGTCTTATACTGTTCACCCTCCCTCTCAGTATAAGCTTGTGTTCTTCAATTGGTATCAGAGCGGGTTCCTTCGAAAAAGTCTAAAAACTTGAAGGAAGATCATATAGGAATACAAATGGCTTCTCAGAATGGATCTTCAAAAAATAAGGCTCTAATATTTGATGGGAATAATTATTCTTTTTGGATTATGAGGATGAAGACTTATCTGATGGCACAAGGATATGAAACATGGCAATCAATTGAGGATGGGTTCAAACCTATATATTCTCCTCCCATAGATAAGGATAGTAAGCAACTATATGTAAATAATACCTAGGCCATGAATGGAATCTTAAGTGGATTACGTGAATCAAAATTTGTAAAATATATGCAATGTAAATCACCAAAAGAAATATGGGATAAATTGAAGTAAACTTATGAAGGAGATAGTAAGGTTAAATTGGCAAAACTTCAAACTCACAGGAGGAGGTTTGAGGAATTGAAGATGAAATATGAGGAAGATATTACTATGTACTTACTCCGTGTTGATGAAATTGTTAATACTATGTTAGAACTTGGATAAAAAATTAAGGACTCTAGTGTTGCTCAGAAAGTTTTAAGATCACTCCCCATGAGGTATGATGCAAAGGTTTTAGTAATAGAAGAGATGAAGGATCTTGATCAATTGACAATGGATGAGTTACATGGAATTATCACAACTTATGAAATGAGGATAGAAAAATACCAAAATTCCAAGAGAGAGGCAACATTCAAAGTTTCAAAGAAGATAAAAGATAAGGAACCTGAATCAAGTGATGAGTCAAGCAGTAATGAAGAAGCCAACTATATGAGAAGAAATAAGAAAGTGTTGTTCAAATATCTGCCTAATTATACAAATATGCATTTGTGCACCCTAGACATGGCCAACATTGAAAGGCTAGAGGAAAGAAATTTCCTTCGTACAAATCTCCAGAGAGGGATGGCTCCCTTACTAAATCCTACATCGGTTTAAGGTTAGAGTTGCAAGAAAGAAATTGGAAATGATGGAAAGATATGGGAAATATGGCCACAGACCGATGGTGTAAGATTGGGGATAGACTAGAAGTAGAAATCCCACTCAAGCATTGTAGCAGCATGTAATAAAATAAGGTAGCAAAATTTACTTACAACCTTGTAGATACGACCTCTAGGATCGCATTCCAGAATCCACTCTCTCACTAGCAATGTTCAAATTCAGATGCAAAATTTAAACTTAACAACAGACAATGAATATGAGTATAAAATAGAAATGCATAAAATAGAAGGAAATCACAAACAAAGTTCACTTGCAAATTTAGAAGCCAAGTATCTTCTATTGATGGAGAGAACTTGAATAGTTTTTTTGTAGAATGTCTAACCTCTTTTTACAATGAAAATTGATTAGTATTTGTAGAGAATTTCATCTCTTTCATTAAATACACATGAAGAAAAAATGTTTATAGATCAAGGATATTGGTGAACCATTCCTCCTTGAAGTCCTTGAAAATATCTATCTTGAGGCAGCGATCTAGTTTTAGGGGGAAAATCTCTAGGAAATCAGCGTAGCCTAGTGTCGGTGCACGAAAAACTATAAACCTGGTCGTTGACTTGGAGCTGTCTTTATTCCTCAAAAATTCACTTTCATTCAAAATATTTCAAAACTCATAAAAATCTAGTGATTTAAAAATCATAGCTCCTTTACCTTGAAACTCACAACTTTGGCTACCTCTCACTCCAATCATTAAATGCTTTTCATATTTGGTCCAAGCCCCTATTCATACTTAAATTTGAATTCGTTAGAGACAGAGTTATGAATGAAAAAGTGCTTCCTTTTAACTCTAATTCTTGGATATCCCACCTTTGACTTCAATGTTGCATTCGCCTTCTACTACTTCACCTTTGAAAATAGTGATCCAAAACTTCACATTTATTTTTGGTGGAAGTGCGTCTCACTGGACATTTAACTACTTAAAATGCATGTTCACCCCAAAGTAAGGTGAAAGGCAATGTCACACCTTATTTCGGGTGAATGTAGCTTTGATTATTTTGGTAAAAATAAAATTCCAACAAATTGGCAAAGTCGTCTCCATGTAGCTTCGCCCCAAGGGAGGGCGAATGTAACGTTCGCCCCCCTCTTAGGGCAAACATGCCATTGAATTTTCAACTTACATTTTGATACTTTGCAACTTCATAAAGGCTTTTCTTAATTATGCTTTCACCTCCACGAGGGAAAAATGGAACGTTCACCCCTCAACTAGGGTGAATGTGCCATTGACTTTTCAATATCTTCGTTAAGCAATTTTAAATGATGTTCACCCCAAATTGGGGTGAACGAAGCTTTTGTCCCTACTTTGGGGTGAACGTGCTTTACGTTACTTTTCTTGTGCTTCGACTTTGGGTTCCTTATTTAATTTATTTTAAAATGGATTTTCACCCTAGAGTGGGGCGAAAGGGCCTTTTGCATCCATTTGAAGTGAAAGCATCCCCATTCAATACTTAACCTTTTCCTTTCATTTTTCAATAAAAGGATCATGTTCACCCTAAAACATGGTGAACACGTTAGTTGCCCCAGCTTAGAAGCGAACTTACCTTCAACATTCCTCTTGCATAATGATCCGATTTGAAAATAAAAGAATAGTTTTCGCCCAAACAACCCCAATGTAGTGCTATCTAGTTAATTTTACTGATATTTCTCAATTTTTTATCCATAAATATTCTGGTTTGTGATGTCCATTATTTCTGAGCAAATAAATGCATAGAAAAGAAAATAAGCAAGTTAATATGTACAAAAACTACAACATATCATACGATCGAAAACACTATAACATAGAATTAATATATTTGTCAATTTTACATCAATAAAACTTCATCAAAATTTTAATGTGGCATATTGCAAAACTACCAATATTTTTGGCGGCTCATGGGGTATCCAACTCACATGGATGCAAGCGATCCTAGGCCTTTATCCATTGGGCTTCTATTATATTTTCATCGATGACCTTAGTTGGCACTCCTAAGGTGGAAGCATTTTTTTGTGCCTATTATTTTGCTACCTTTTCAGCTACCTCTGCCTTTGCAGCTATTTGTAGAACTTTTGCTCGCTCTTGCTTTGCCACTACTTGTTCAGTTGTTGCTCGCTATACTGTTTCTTGATACTCTTACTCCTTCAAGCTTTCAAAGGTAACCTCATAGACTGCAACTACCTCCTCCCAAGCATGTGTAGTGAATAAGCAAGGAACACTCAATGACTTGTACACATATCATAGTTTTTGGACATCTTCCAGACTAAGGCGCTTCACTCGCTGGGCTAGCTCAAACAATGATAGCTCCATGTGTGTAAATTTCTTCATAAGCGGTAACACTTTTTCCTCTATGATGGGATCATCCCATGCATCAATCTTCGAGGTGTCCTTCACAAAATTCTTCCAGACTGCTTCCAATTGTTGTTTTGGTAGAGGTTCACTCTATTCATCAATAAAAACTAGAAAACCCATCTCAACAAGAGCATCAAATGAATCATGGAAATAGTATGCTCTTGTTCTATGTCATTAAGATCTTCCTCCTTCTCTCACCATCCATTCTTTGAAGTAGTTCACTGTGACCTTGGGTGCCAAGCATGATCCTTTTTATCAAGGGGTGAATGTGCATCTAGATTGAGCTGAGCTTGTATTTCCATTTACATGTGGGGTTCTAACATCTCCTTTGTGGTTTCATTCATGTGACCCATTTGAATCTATATCGAATGATCCAAAGATAATATACACTAAATCTTTTTTCCTTTTCACAACTCTGAGCCAAGCGAAGGTGAGCCTCTTTGATTGTTTTTGAGGAAAATTCTGTCCTGTGGCCTTCTGCGCTTATTTTGTATGGCCTCCGTTGCATCCCAGTGCTTGCATCTCTAGCCTCACATTACTTTCTTTTCGATGCACTCCAACTTGTTGATGTAGTATTCATTCTCGGTATTCTCTTCTCCTCTTGACTCTACTTACTACCAAAGCACCTTTAAGTTCAATGATTTTTTTTAGCATCATAAAATATTTGCTTGTAATACTCATCGTGCAAATATTCGACTCATATCAACTTGTATATTCCCTATTTTCTCTGTTGTTAAATCTTGGCTAGGTCCTCTATCACATTTTCACAAGCGTAATTGCTTGGCATCATTTCTTCTTGTGGATTATGAACTTCCATGGAAACCAGATCAAAAGCAACCTTCTTGAGTGGCCATGCTGGAGCCAATGATTACTTTCATCGATAGCTTTTCAACCACTACGATGAACTAAGGTGTGCCCGATTGATTTTCTCTACATCAAGCTGCTTAGGTGCCACCTCAACTCCTGGTAGTACTTGTAACTCCAAAAATGTTGTGAAATGTATCATAATATATGAGAAGTTAGGCTTAAAGGAAGTTGAGGATATGGATAGGAGGGGAAGTACCAAAATGGTAGAGTGGGTGGAGGAACTAGGTTTGGTTGTGGTTACGCTCACTCTTGGAGGAGCTTGCGTACTGACAACCTTGATGAAAGTGGTAGTAGCAATGGAAGGAGAAGGGCACAAAATTGGGTTTGGCCCTGATGCAAATGAACTAAAAGAAATGGAGGCCAAAGAAAAGGGAATGGAAGAAGGATCAGAAGTGACTTACAAAGGGGAAGAAGAGGGAAGCGAAATGGACATGGAGGGCATATCGAAGGGGGGGAAATTGATGTGTAAACTGATAGAAATAAACTAACAACAACTACATGCTATGTAGTTAATTTTACTGATATTTCTCAAATTTTTATCCATAAACATTCTGGCGTATGACATCCATTATTTTTGAGTAAATAAATGCATAGAAAACAAAATAAGGAAGTTAATATGTACAAAAACTACAACATATCATACGATCAAAAATACTATAACATAGAATTAATATATTTGCCAATTGTACATCAAAATTTTAATGTGGCATATTGCAAAACTGCCAACATTTTTGGCGGCTCATGGGGTATCCAACTCACATGGATGCAAGCGATCCCAGACCTTTATCCATTGGGCTTCTATTATATTTTTATCAGTGACCTTAGTTGGCACTCCTAATGTGGAAACATTTTTTTGTGCCTGTTCTTCTGCTACCTTTTCAGCTACCTCTGCCTTTGCAGCTATTTGTAGAACTTCTGCTCGCTCTTGCTTTGCCACTACTTGTTCAGTTGTTGCTCGCTCTGCTGCTTCTTGATACTCTTACTCCTTCAAGCTTTCAAAGGTAACCTCATAGACTGCAATTGCCTCCTCCCAAGCATGTGTAGTGAATAAGAAAGGAATACTCAATGACTTGTACACATACCATAGATTTTGGACATCTTCTAGACTAAGGTGCTTCGCTCGCTGGGCTAGCTCAAACAATGATAGCTCCATGTGGGTAAATTTCTTCATAAGTGGTAACACTTTTCCTCTATGATGGGCTCATCCCATGCATCAATATTTGAGGTGTCCTTCACAAACTTCTTCCAGACTGCTTCCAATTGTTGTTTTGGTAGAGGTTCGCTCCATTCATCAATAAAAACTAGAAAACCCATATCAATGAGAGCATAAAAATGAATCATGGAAATAGTATGCTCTTGTTCTATGTCATTAAGGATCTTCATGCCTTCTCTCACCAGGTCCATTCTCTAAAAGTAGCTTCATAGTGTGACCTTGGAGGTAGACCAAGCATGATCCATTTCACTCAAGGGGTGAATGTGCATGCTAGATTGAGCCAAAGCTTGGATATTTATAGCCATTTCCATGTGGGGTTCTAGCATCTCCTCTGTGGTGTCAATCAATTGCTAAACCATCTAAATCTATATCTGAATGACCCAGAGATAATATAACACCTGAAATGATTTTATTGCAAACTTTTCACAACTCTAGGCCAAGCGAAGGCGAGCCTCTTTGATTGTTTTTGAGGAAAATTCCATAGCTTGTGTGGCCTTCTCTGCCAGTTTATTTTGTATGGCCTCTAGTTGCATCCTGAGTGCTTGCATCTCTAGCCTCACTACATTACTTTATTTTCGATGCACTCCCACTTTTTAATGTAAGTATTCATTCTCGGTAGCTCTCTTCTCCTCTTGCACTCTACTTACTTCCAAAGCACCTTTAAGTTCAATGATCTTTGTTTCAACATCATAAAATATTTGCTTGTAATACTCATCGTGCAAATAGACTGAGCTCATATCAACCTGTATATTCCCTATTTTCTCTGTGGGTTAAATATTGGCCAGGTCCTCTATCACATTTTCACAAGCATAATCACTTGGCATCATTTCTCCTTGTGGATTATGAACCAGAGGAGTGATCTTGGTTGCATGAACTTCCATGGCAACCAGATCAAAAGCAACCTTCTTGAGTGGCCAGGCTGGAGCCAATGATTATTTTCATCGATGGCTTTTCAACCACTACGATGAACTGAGGTGTGCCCGATTTATTTTCTCTACATCAAGCTGCTTAGGTGCCACCTCAACTCCTGGTAGTACTTGTAACTCCAAAAATGGTGTGAAAGGTATCATAATCTATGAGCAGTTAGGCTCAAAGGAAGCTGAGGATATGGCTAGGAGGGGAAGGACCAAAATGGTAGAGTGGGTGGAGGAACCAGGTTCAGTTGCGGTTATGCTCACTCTTGGAGGAGCTTGCGTACTAACAACCTTGATGAAAGTGGTAGTAGCAATGGAAGGAGAAGGGCGCAAAAATGGGTTTGGCCCTGATGCAAATGAACTAAAAGAAATGGAGGCCGAAGAAAAGGGAATGGAAGAAGGAGAAGTAGTGACTTATAGAGGGGAAGAAGAGGGAAGAAAAATGGACATGGAGGGCATACCGAAGGGGGGAAAATGGATGTGTAAACTGATAGAAATAAACTAACAACCACTACATGCTATCTAGTTAATTTTACTGATATTTCTCAAATTTTTATCCATAAATATTCTGGCTTGTGACGTCCATTATTTCCGAGCAAATAAATGCATAGAAAAGAAAATAAGGAAGTTAATATGTACAAAAACTACAACATATCATACGATCAAAAACACTATAACATAGTATTAATATATTTGCCAATTTTACATCAATAAAACTTCATCAAAATTTTAATGTGGCATATTGCAAAACTGCCAACATTTTTGGTGGCTCATGGGGTATCCAACTCGCATGGATGCAAGCGATCCCAGGCCTTTATCCATTGGGCTTCTATTGAGTCTTTTTACCGGTGACTTTAGTTGGCACTCCTGATGTGGAAGCATTTTTTTGTGCCTACTCTTCTGCTACCTTCTCAGCCGCCTCTACCTCTGCAGCTACTTGTAGAACTTCTGCTCACTCTTGCTTTGCCACTACTTGTTCAGTTGTTGCTCGCTCTACTGATTCTTGATACTCTTACTCCTTCAAGCTTTCAAAGGTAACCTCATAGACTGCAACTACCTCCTCCCAAGCATGTGTAGTGAATAAGCAAGGAACACTCAATGACTCATACACATACCATAGGTTTTGGACATCCTCCAGACTAAGGTGCTTCGCTCGCTGGGCTAGCTCAAACAATGATAGCTCCATGCGGGTAAAATTCTTCATAAGTGGTAACACTTTTTCCTCTATGATGGGCTCCTCCCATGTATCAATATTCGAGGTGTCCTCCACAAACTTCTTCTAGGTCGCTTCCAATTGTTCTTTTGGTAGAGGTTCACCCCATTCATCAATAAAAACTAGAAAACCCATATCAACGAGAGCATCAAAATGAATCATGGAAATAGTATGCTCTTGCTCTATGTCATTAAGGATCTTCCTACCTTCTCTCACTAGGTCCATTCTCTGAAAGTAGCTTCATAGTGTGACCTTGGCGATAGACCAAGCATGATCCATTTCACTCAAGGGGTGAATGTGCATGCTAGATTGAGCCAGAGCTTGGATATTTACAGCCATTTCCATGTGGGGTTCTAGCATCTCCTCTATGGTGTCAATCAACTGCTGACCCATCTGAATCTATATTTGAATGACCCATAGATAATATAACACCTAAAATGCTTTTGCTACAAACTTTTCACAACTCTGGGCCAAGCGAAGGCGAGCCTCTTTGATTATTTTTGAGGAAAATTTCATAGCCTGTGTGGCCTTCTCTGCCAATTGATTTTGTATGGCCTCCAGTTGCATCCTGAGTGCTTGCATCTCCAGCCTCACTACATCCCTTTCTTTTCGATGCACTCCCACTTGTTGATGCAAGTATTCATTCTCCATGGTTGTCTTCTCCTCTTGCACTCTACTTACTGCCAAAGCACCTTCAAGTTC
Organism: Wollemia nobilis; assembly: GCA_028583015.1. Lineage (NCBI taxonomy): Eukaryota > Viridiplantae > Streptophyta > Pinopsida > Araucariales > Araucariaceae > Wollemia > Wollemia nobilis. Next base: position 4,425,365 of record JAQPPZ010016897.1, on the reverse strand, counting down.
AATGATCTTTGTTTCATTCATAAAATATTTGCTTATAATACTCATCATGCAAATAGACTGAGCTCATATCAACCTGTATATTCCCCATTTTCTCTAGTGGGATCAATATTGGTTAGGTCCTCTATCACAGTCTCATAAGCATAATCGCTCGGCATCATTTCTCCTTGTGGATTCTGAACTAGGGGAGTGATCTTAGTTGTATGAACCTCCATGGCAACCAGATCAAAAGCAACCTTCTTGAGCGGCCGGGCTGGAGCCAATGCTTCTTTTCATCTATGGCTTTTCAACCACTGCGATGAACTGAGGTGTGCCCGATTGATTTTCTCTACATCAGGCTGCTTCGGTGCCACCTCAACTTTTGGTAGTACTTGTAACTCCAAAAATGGTGTGAAAGGTATCAAAATTTATGAGTAGTTAGGCTCAAAGGAAGCAAAGGATATGGCTAGGAGGGGAGGGACCAAAATGGTAGAGTGGGTGGAGGAACCAGGTTCGATTGCAGTTACGCTCACTCTTGGAGGAGCTTGCATACTTACAACCTTGATGAAAGTGGTAGTAGCAATGGAAGGAGAAGGGCGCAAAAATGGGTTTGGCCCTGATGCAAATGAACTAAAAGAAATGGAGGTCAAAGAAAGGGGAATGGAAGAAGGAGAAGTAGTGACTTGTAAAGGGGAAGAAGAGGGAAGCAAAATGGACATGGAGGGCATACCAAAAGGGGGAGATATTGATGTGGAAACTGATAGAAATAAACTAACAACCACTACATGCTCTAAATTAGAAGAAGAGGGAAAGGGAGATATACCTTCGAGTGTGGGTGTCATGTGTTTCAGTGATGGGAATGACTGTAAAATAATTTCATCCTATTTCTCCTTTGCTTCCTCCTCAAGGGTAACAACCTCCACCTATGGGTCCTCCACCTACTGGTGCTCTGAATAATGATCCTTTGACTGTTCATGAATCATTGGAAATATTTGGGTAATTCTCATCAGAGCATCTATCACTAGTGAAGGGGAATTAGTAGTCACTAAAACAACTACAATTGTAGAAACTATAGCAGCCAAAACTACAGTAGTTGTTGAGGAAGTAGCGATGATCCTTGGCTTCTTCATGGCTTTCAAGAATGGGGTTGCCTCTCATGTAGTTTGCTTCTCCACCAAAGGCACCTCATCAACTTTACTCTTCACCCATTGTAACCTTCGTTGATACACATATTGTTGTTCTTCCTCCTTAGGTGTCTCCTCCTCAACTATCGAGTACTCTTCCTTGGCCGTGCTCTCACCACTATCAAAATGTTAAAAAAATTGGAGTAAAATTTTGGTGAAGGCGATGGGTTGATAATCACTGACATACTTATCATAGGCATATGAAAAATACCTCATCCATTTTCAACCCATAAGGAGATGTAATTTTTCCTCTATGGACCCGCATTATCCACTAATTCATAATTTTTTCCTCGGTCCATAGGGGCTGACTTTCTTTTACCTGACTAAACAATCTAGGTGGAGGAATCTAATTTTTGTATACTGCCAGATTGTACTCAGCCTCCTATTCATAGAAGTCATGCTAGGGTGGGAGCGACATCATATTTTCAATGTGCCACTCTAAGTCGCACCCATAAAAATTATTGTGCCTCTCTTGAATGTCAGGTCATGGACAACAATGGAAGGTCTTGGCCTTGATTATTTCCAAAAATTTACCCAATGGATCATATCTCCACCGTTGCGATAGTTCTATCAACCCCAGGTCTTGAAGTGCCATCGTAAGTAATCTCTTCTACCAACTTGGTTCACTTCTATACTGCCAAACTTGAAAGGCATATTGTAAGTCATCCTCTTACCATGCCCTACTCCATACACATCATTAGCATAATCTATTTGGCACACCATCTCCATGGCAAAAATGTGTTCGATGGTAAAGTATGGGAGCAGGAATGGCTTACCTATGAAGCCATAGATTCTTACGACCATGCCTTGAGTTAACAAAAATATGTCACCCTTTTCGATCGTAGCCACTACTTCTCTCATCTCCCATGGAACTCTTTCACTTGTACCACAAAGCAGCTCTATCGTGGACCTCAAAAACAAATGGTTAAAACTATAAAATGACTCCTTGCTCGATAAAGCGAGAGTCCACATATATACTGGTAAAAACTTATCTTTCTCATCCATTTGCCTTACTACGATAAATGAAAAATACTAGTGTATATGGAAAAATAAATACCAGACTAGAAAGGAGGTGTGCTTGAATGACATTTCTTCTCTAGTATGCAACCTCTCTAGCTGAAAATGTAGTTTTTGAGATATAAAATCGGCCCAATCAAAGTAAATCAGATTGGTGCCCTACCTCATGGTTGTCGAAGCGTAAAACTCCACCTGGCATATGCATTGTGCTAGGGCCACTTGCCACTTATGAACTATGGAATCTATTGGTAGACCACCAACCCATGCTAACATCGAGTAAATGTATGAGCTTTTGAACTCTATAAGAGACTTTGGCAAGTTTGATAGTTGCCCTAGTTGTGGCTCTTTAATCAACTGCATCTCCATGAACCGACACATCACCATGGTAGACATATATCTGTCCTCTTGCTCATTTTTATGTAGCTTCTTACTAATCACATATGAAGGGGGTTTCAACCCATAAGTAAATGCTTCCCACACTTCATCAGTGAAAATAGAAAAAAGTGCTTCTCTATTTACCTTTCGCACTATCCTAGTAACCAGATTATAAAATCAAGCAATTATCTTCACCAGATCCGGACAAGGGTGTACGGGCGTACACAAATACCAAAATAATTATGCATGGAATGACATAATTAAAGGGCTCTCTACTGTTAATCCCTGATTTATAGTGAACTCCACATCTTGCCATAGTTTCTCCATGTCCTTGTTGGTAATCACACAGTCTCCGATCTCTACCATAGTGTCAGAGTATGGGTCCAAATCCACATTCTTATTTCTTCGGGTCTTCTTGGATTTTGACCCACCTTCTACTTTCTTTCTGGACTTCTTGGGCTCTATAGCCTCTTTCACCTCTTTGCTTTTCTTTCCCATTGTATAAACCCTAACAATTCTGGAAAATACTCTACAATTTCTACAACCAAAGCTTGAAAACACACTGGTGAAAATTTTTCAAAGAACTTTAACTTTTGAGCGATTTTACCTGTGCTCTATTTATAGAGTGCACACCACCCACCGGAGTAAATGCAATAAATTTCTTTGGTGAATTCGGGAGGACGTGCACCTTATTTCTCGTAATCGGTACTGATCCTGAAATTAAATGGTAACTGAATGAAATTCATTGTGAAATCACTTTAGGAAAGCATGCCCTTCTTGTTGTGTTGCACCTTTGAAAAGTGTGCCCCAGCCATTAAAACTATCTTGGAAAAATAAATCCACCACCCGGGAACCAATGAGCACTCATGTTTTTCCAGTGTGAGATTTCACTTCTTGGGAACACCAAATCACCTTCCAACGCAAATTTGGGTGCACGTTTTAAATTAAATACCTCAAAAATCCATCTTAGCTTGCATGCACACTTCCCAATATTTGCCACATGCTAGAGAGTGAAAATGCTTCAAAGGGCACCCTTACAAAATTGTAGCGCTCCAAAAAGCAATGGGAGCGAAAATACTATGGAGGTGCACTCATTCTTCTTTTCCTTCACTCCAAAAATACTCTTTACCTATTTTCTGAAATTCATGGTGAACATATTTCCCTTTTAAAACCATCTCTTGCTTCTCATTTAGCCCAATTTTAGAAAAAGCATGGATTTTATCTTTTTCTTAAAATAATTGAATTTATGGCTTTTTTCCCTTTTTTATTTTTATCTCTTTTGAATTCGCCTGCATGCCAAAAACCTTGTGCAACTCCTGCGTTCACGTTCCCTTTATTATTATTTTTTATTTATTTTTTAATATATTTTATATTGATGTATAGGTACTGCATTAAATTTAAATGCATTCACCAAAAAAGAGGGCACACACTTTTTACGACTTGGACGGGCGTTGCGCATCTTAAATAAAAATGTGAGTTATATCTTTTCACGTCTTCACCCTTATTGAAGGGCAAATAGAAGTTTCGTTCCCCATCGAGGCGAAAATCCCTTTTGACTCACCCACCTTTTTTTTTTTATAATTTATGTTCGCCAACATTTGGAGGTGAATGGGGCTTTCGCCCCACTCATAGGGCGAAAGCAAATTTAATTTTTTTAACATAGAGGTAGAGTCACACGATAGCCTTGGAGTATATATATTTTGCCACCCTTATGGGATGCAAACAAGATGTTCGTCCCCCTTTTGGGATGAAAACACTTTTTAATTTGCTATGCTTCTCTCCTTAGAAATCAAATATTTTAATTCAATTATTCGACTAAGTATTGTCCTTGTACTTTCAATCATTCCTACCTTGATTCCCCAAAGCATTTAAACTTAAGGATTATGGTAAAACTTTTTTAATGTAGCTATCAAATCTGCCCAAAAATCATGATGTGCCTTCATTGAATCATTTCGGGACGAAATTGGTTAAGAGAGATGGGACACATATACATTATTTTTTAATATATTAAGGAGTATCAAATAAAAATTGCTTGCAAATAGAAATATGTACATATTTACAAACTGGTACCTCTTGAGTTCATCATTGAACATAGGCCTTCAGATGAAGACCATTTACTGGAATTGGAAGATCCCAACCATCCATATCCTGAAGATGATATGCATTTGCCAAATTCACTGTAGAGACCTAAAACGGACCTTCCCATATTGCATCAAACTTGTGGTGCTTCCCTAAATTGGCTTTGTTCTCATTCCATTTGAGGACTAAATCTCCCACCTGAAACTTGTGCTCTATTGTTTTTTTCCAAACCATTTCTGCATCGCTTTAGTGTGTTCGGTGAAAGCTTGATACACCTTTTCTCTTTCTTCCTCCAACTATAATAATTGAGCCAACCTTACACTCATTGGATCATACTCATCATCTTCATCTTTGAACAACTGCAAGGTCTAAAGGACAGGGAGCTCAATGTGGGTGGGTAGGACTACTTCTTTTCCATACACCAAAGAATAAGGAGAGGCTTTAATAGAATTTTTCATGAATATTCTATCTACCCATAGAGCCTAGTTCAATAGTAGGTGCTAACTTCTCTTGTTGTTTCCTAGCGTTCTCTTCAAGATCCATAATAAATTCTTATTTGTGGATTCGGCCAACCCGTTTCCTTGTGGATAATAGTTAGAAGATGTCTTGAGATAGATCCCATATCTACTTGCAAATTCGGTGATTTTTTCCCCAATAAATGGAGTCCCATTATCCATTACAATAGCATCTAGAACACCAAAATGAGTGATCAATCCCTCAAGGAAAGAGATGACCATAGCTTGATCTACTTTTTTGGTAGGGATAGCCTCTGCCCACCTAGTGAAATAATCTGTTGTAGTTAGGATGTATTTATGCTTAGTTGATGAGTGAGGGTCTATGACTCCAATGAAGTCCAGGCCCCATTGCTGAAATGGCACTTCCACTTGAATTAGGTGTAGGGGCAATGATCCTTTCCTGGTCCTACCAACATACCACTGATAGTTATCATAGTTTCAGCTCACCCTATATGCATCTATGAAAAGGGTAGGCCAAAAGTAGACAATTTGCATGATCTTCAAGGTCATAGGCCTTCCTGCATAATGACCACTAGATAGGCTAGAATGAAACTCCTCCAATATTTTATTTATTTATATATGATTCCTTTACACACCTGAGGAGCACTCCATCTACATTCTTGTGAAATAGCCCGCTTGGCAATAAGACATACTTGAGTGCTTGCAGCCTGAACCTCCGATGCTGAGAAGCATCAAGATGTGATGGATATTTCCCAGATGTAAAGAATTCAACAAGGTCCTCTATCCAATCATGACTTGTCGTAGCATGATTTGCACAAATGCTTTCCTAGATATCCTCTTTCTATACTGTAGCCAATGATTCAAATGGTGTGCTTTTGGTCAATTCCTGGTAGAGAGCTCATCCATGGATTAACTTATTTGGTCGGATCTCCACATCATACTCTTGAATCTTTGAGACCCAACCTACTCTTTTGTCGCCTAATTCCCCTTGAAGAATGAATTTTCTGACATCTGGGTGTATAACATAAATGATTATTTTGCTATGTGAGACAAAGTGCTAGAATTTATTCAAGGATTTCATCATCGTGTACACCTATTTTTCAATGAAATTATACTTCTCCTGGTGTGGTGCAATAACTTGGCTCAAAAATGCAATCGACTTTTCATCTCCGTCTTCTTGTTTCTGGGTGAGAACGATGACATAACTCTCTTGTTCACCTATTGCATATAGAATGAAATATTTTGAATAATCTAGGTTAATTAATATTGGTGCTTGAGTGATTCTTTCCTTGATTTCTTGAAAATCCTATCTTCTCTCCTCATTCCATTTGAAATCTGCATTCTTTTTCAAGAGTTCGGTCATGGGTTTCACTACCTAAGCAAAATCAACTATGAACTTTCGAATAAAATTTATCTGGATGAAGAATGACTATAGGTCTTTCTTGTTAATTAGTAGTGGTAGTTTCAAGAGTACCTTAGCCCTTGTGGGATCAATCGCTAGTCCTTCTTGTGAGATCACATGACCTAATAATTTCCCCTCTTTGACAACGAATATGGACTTCTTTGGGTTAATGGAAATCTTGAACTCTTAATATTTTTTGAACACCTACCTCAAATGAGAAACGTGTTCTTCTCTACGATGCGAAAACACAATCATGTCATCTAAGTAGATCACAATAATTATGTTTAACAACTCACTAAAAGTGATGTCCATGGCTCTCTGAAAGGTAGCACCAACATTTGAAAGACCAAATGATATTCTTTGATAGGTGAATGTGCCCCATTTAGTAGTGAATACCATCTTGTGCTAGTCCTCATATTTCACCCAGATATGGTTATAATTGGAGAAACCATCTAGTAATGAAAATATCTATGCTATGGCAACTACATGGAGGATTTGATCAACCTGTAGTAGAGGGTAATGATATTTTAATGATGCTTGGTTCAAATTTTAAAAATCCATGCATAGACGGATATCTCCATTCTTATTTCGAAATGGCACTAGGTTCACCACCCATATTGAGTTCTTAATTGGATATATTATTTTTTCTTCTAACATCTTTAACAATTCTACCTTCATGAGCACCTCAATTTTGGGATTGATAGGCCACTGTTTCTGCCGAAAAGGTTTTACTCCCTCCTGTAGTTCAATGGTATGCTGGATTACATTCTTGTCATATCCCTTCAAATCATGATAGCTCCATGCAATGATATCGAGGAATTCGTAACACAGGCTCTTGATATCTTCTAATTCTATTGAAGTACAATCAGTTTCAATTTTGATGATCTTCTCAGGATCCAACTACAACTCCTTATATTCCTTCGCATCTACCTTGATTTTATGCTTCTCAGCCCTATCATTTTGGTCGAATAGACTTTCCAATAAAATCAGTCCCCTAGGAATGTGATTATTCTTCAGTTGAATCATTCCTTCCATTTCCTCTTCGACAAGTACTCTATCATCTGCACTCGTAGCTTCCTTAATCAGAAAATTGACTATTTGCTCATCGTTGTTGAACACTTGCCAATAGAGATTCTTATCAGGGACTGAGGGTCTATAAATTACCTTGATAGTCTTAGGTTTCTTGACTACTTGCTCCACGGGAGAGTAATTAGCACCAAGGGAAGCTAAAATATCTACATGTTTGTTCTGCTCCCATGAAATCACCTAAATGTTCAAGGCTATAAAGGACTCAAACAAATCCCATACCTTGTTACGATAGGCCTTCAAGTAGTGCTACTTTGACACACACTTGTTTGTAGTCTGGTTGACAATGAGCTCAGAATCTCCAAAGATTTGCAATTGTTTTATGCCCAACTTTTTAGCCTTTTTCAAACCAAGACACAATGCTTCATATTCAGTGGCATTATTCGTGCAACTCCAAGTTAATCTATACGAATAGGTCTTCTACAACCTAGTAGGAGAAATAAGAACAATACCAGCCCCTTGCACTATTCTTGCACCTTGCACCATCAAAATACAACTTCCATAACTGATCTGCAATAGAGTCTGGAGAATCAGGGACTTTTTCTTCAATTTGCTCAGGTTTGGTTATAGTGTAACAACCGATGTCAGTTTCGACCATCACATTGAAATCCATGAGTGAGAATTCATCTTCAAGGTGGAGCTCATCAAGTGCTTCTTCCATCAAATCAGCTTCTTGTAATTCTTCAGTCATCATGTTGACTGCACTTGTAGATTTTTCTTCCTCTTCCAATTTTTCTATATGGAAAGTGGATGGCTTTTCGTTATAAATGTGGATTCTCCTTCCCTTGTATGGTATCTCCAGATGCGAATAATCCAAGGAAAGGTATCCTCCTAACTTCGTTGTGAATTCCCTCGAGAGACACATGTTGAAGTATGGTTCCAAGTCAACCACCACTACTTCTTGATTAACAGTGATCTATGGCATACTATGTAGAACAATAGGAATATCTTTGATTACTCCCACTGTCTTGACTAGGGTCCCATCCAATTGCAATACTCCTGGACTACTTCTTGTGTATTCCATTCCCATGACTTCACATACTACCTTTGGCATGATAGTAGTTGCAGCACCAAAGTCAATCATACAATTATGCACTACCCACCCTTCCATCCTGAGGGACAAATAGAATGGGGGTGGTCTATTCTTACCGATGTCTGAGGTAGGTAAGATTTATGCTAACACTATCTAGGAATGACTTTTCTTTTGTTCTTTTGTAGTCTTGAGAGACTCCTACAGTAGGTCAACTTGCCCTGGTAATTGTAGTGCATCGTATAAGCTCACTTTTACCAGTATCTTCTTCATCTCCTCCATGATGTTATAATCAGATGCACCAGGAGCCTTTTCCTCTACCACTTGCTCATACTTGTTTCGGTATTGTTGAGTAGCTTCCACCCTTTGTCGCTTAGTCAATGATGGGTACCTAAGGTGCTCCTTAGCTTGTTCTTTCACCTCATTTTGCTCCTGAGGAGTTGCAGGTTGTGAAGCTGACACCTTGGTCTGCAACTTCTCTTGAGCTTGCTTAGACAACAAATCCTTTAATAAGATAGAATCCTGCTACTTCATTATCGCACTAGATGTTTTTGTTGGTGGTTGCACTTTTTCATTTTGTTTCTTCGGTTCAGCAGGAACCTTCAGAGGCTCCAACTCCATTGGATCGATAGTCACCGGCTTCTTTCCAGCTCTTGTGAGGACTGAAACTTGCTCCAATGATGGGACCATAAAGTTATGATCCACTTCCATTATCATATTAACTTGGCCATCGATAGAACTTTCTACTAGCATTTGTACATAGTTCATATGAACCATGCATGTGTCTTCTCCATGAGGATCATTGCAAGTTGAGCACCAATACACTCTCTCTGATGTACTAGTTTCTTCATTTTCTAACACAGTTGTGCTCCTCTCAGGGCCCTTGCTGGTCATTGGTTGTTCCCTAGTAATTGGCGGTGTTTGAAACCTCCTTGATCGAAAGTCAACTTCAACTTGTTTCTTTCTTACTATGGTGATTTCATTTGACATTGTCCTTACATTTGAATTAATAGATTGCACTTCTTGTAATAGCTTCATGTAAGGATCAAGATTTGAGGGTGTAGGAGGTACCGATAAAGGTAGAGGTATCGATGGAGTAGGAAATGACAATGGGATAAGTAGTGTTGGTAGCACTAGGAAAGAGATAGGTGCTGGCCACTATGGCACAACTGGTGAGGGTAATTGCAAAATAGTTGGAGCAGGGAGTTATGGAACTGGAACTAGAGTGATTTGAGGTGAACCCGAGCTCCATGAGGGAATCGGGTACATAGAAGGCATAGGTTATGAGAACGCACTTGAATATAAATGTTGTGGAAGATCAGGAAGGATGGGCATGGTCACTTTTGGGGGAAGCTTACCTATGGAAATCAAGTCTGATTCGGCCTTCTGTGCTTGCGTGTACAGATATGGAAATGTATTCACATTGGCCTATCGAATTGCCATGCCAATGTTAGAGTTAAATGCTCTAAGATAATAAAATATAGCTTGCTCATGCGTGGGTCGAAGACCATCAGGAACCCTTTATCAAATTTGGGTGAACCTAATGTTGAAGTCCACTATCTCCTCCTATGGATACCTTTGAATCATTGTAAATTGATGCAATCCTTTAGCAGAATGGATCGACTTGCTCATGAAAATTCTTGATCAATAATTCTACCAACTGATCCCATGTAGCGATAGTGGCGGATGGCAAGGATCGGTACCAATACAACAACTTTCCTCTAAGTGATAACACCAATAACCTTACCATAATATCTTCATCTACAATGTCGTGGATAGTTTCCAAAGAAGCCACATCCTGAATATGCTCATAAGCGATCTTACTAGTACCATCATAGGTAGGAAAAGCCTTCAAAGCTACTTGGAGAACTAGATTTTGTGCTTGTAAATTCAAGGCTCCTGAGCTATTCCATGCTAGGAATTACCTTGGTGGTTGTGGTTATTGTGGTGGTGGATTCTGAGCCATTTGAACTGGTGTATGAGGTTGTGGAGGTGGGATGCTGGTAGCAGTACTAGCTGGACTTGATAGAATGGAGAATATACCAACTATCTATGAGGATGTTGTAGATGATGTGTAAGGTGAAGGAACTAACCTAGGGTGTTCACCTAATATTTCGATATCAAGTTCGTAAAACTCAATGGGATCTTTAGGATTTTTGGCCTTCGATCTCGTAATCATGAAGCACAAATTTCACTTCCCTCACGTTTGGAGGCTTCTGGATGTAGTCGAGTCACCATATGTTCTAACTATACATCATGAAGGTAAACATCAAACCTCAATACTATTGAAAGTGGAACTTTTGGGGTCCCACCGAGCGTGCCAAAAACTATTGGTCAAATATCTACCTAATTATACAAACATGCATTTGTGTACCCTAGACATGGCCAAAATTGAAAGGTTGTAGGAAAGGAATGTCCTCCGTGCCAATATCTAGAGAGGGTTGGATCCCTTACTAAATCCTACATCGGTTTAAGGCTAGAGTTGTAGGAAAGAAATTGGAAATGATGAAAAGAGATGGGAAATATGGCCATAGGCCAAAGGTGTAGGATTGGGGACAGACTAGCAGTAGGAATTCCACTCAAGCATTGAAGCAACATGTAATAAAATAAGGTAGCAAAATTTACTTACAACCTTGCAGAGATAACCTCAAGGATCGCATTCCAGAACTCACTCTCTCACCAGCAATGTTCAAATTCATATGTAGAATTTAAACTTAATAGCAAACAATGAATATGAGCATAAAATAGAAATGCATAAAATAGAAGGAAATCACACACAAAGATCACTTGCAAATTCAAAAGCCAAGTATCTTCTATTGATGCAGAGAACTTGAATAGTTTTTCTGTAGAATGTCTAACCTCCTTTTACAATGAAAATTGATTAGTATTTATAGAGGATTTCACCTCTTTCATTAAATACACATGAAGACAAAATATTCACAGATCAGGGACCTTGGTGAGACAATTCCTCCTTGAAGTCCTTGAAAATATTTCTCTTGAGGCAGTGATCTAGTTTTAAGGGGAAAATCTCTAGGAAATCAGCATAGCCTAATGTCGGTGATCGACTGTAGAAGCTTACATTTAATTTTATCAATCCGAGGGAAATCAAGGTTAGATTTAAAAAGTAGCTATCCAGTATAGATATGATCGTAGGAATTAATGCTTAAGTCTAGTTTAATTTCTAGTTCAGAAATCATTCATACACATGTACAAAAAGAAATATAAAAATATGTAGTATGAATTATGCAGAAAATGGTAAATAAATGCAATTTATTATGAATTTTAACTATTAGGATCCTTATACAATTTCTAAATTTTATATATTTTATAATGCAGATCTAATTAATTCTAATCTAATGTAGGGGGCGAAAGAGCTCAGGGACTGTCGATTAGGAGTGGGCCCTGCCTCCTAAGTGGCAGTGTAAGTTCTTTTCCCCTAAACTACTCTATCAATAACTAAATATTATGATTTATACTAATGTTTATTCATTATTCATGAATGCAGGTTACAGTATTTACAGATTCAAAACAGAGAAGAAACAAATGCTAGAAATGATACAAGTTACCATAATTGAAGAAATGCTATTTTATTGATGAAGGCTCAAATGTACAAGCTCTGTAACATGATTGAAATGTAACAATAATGCAGTAGAAGGAACGAAAGAGACAAACGTTCCTCTATTTTTTGATGTATATTTATACTAAGACTAATACAATGTACAATATTTTCCACGTATGTATCTTGCTAAAAATGTGGAGTGATGACTGTACGTGCATCATAAGATATCCTAAAGCTAAATATATTTTATTTGACTTGGATCTAAAAATATTCCTATTGGTCCAAGTGGCATTACATGGAATATTTTCTATCTAACTGAATCATAATAGGGTTGTATAAGACTTTTCAATTCCTTTAATGTAGGAAGTCTTAACAACTTTGACATTTGACAAATAATAACATTACAAATCCTTTTCATAAAGTTTTATCAGTTGGAGAGAATCTCGTAACCAAAATGGAAAGGCAAGATATATTTGAAGATATTTTAATTGTTGTCATTTGGTTATGCCATCCATATTATGTCGTCCATATTATGTTGTCATCCATGGTCAATAATCTGGAGGTAAGTCTTCAGAAGTGACCTTTTATCCTTACGTAATTACTGTCAGTAATTACTTCCAGTAACTATCTTCTATAAACTGAGATCATCCACTGAATTCTTCCAATTGCTAATGGTTGTTCTTCATATCTGAGGTACATGCTTGTAATTTCTTCACTTATTACCTGCATTTAACTCAGAACTCGGGCAAATTGGACGTAAGTTAACTATAAATATCAAATTACCATTTTTAATCATTTTCATCAATAATTCATATTAAAATGATGATAACATGTAAAAATATATTAAATATTCTAGTAAAATGAATAAATCTGATACAAAAATTAGTAGTAAATAACCTCTCATCATTCCCCTAGACTAAATCTTATGCATGTCCTCATGCATACATAAAATATAAATATAAGGGAAATAACATATTTATGCATGCATTATAGTTCTAGAAGAAGTATTACAATATTAAGAGATATAAAAAATTTATAAAATGTACTTATTTTGTATCCAAAAAAATACAGGAATTCATCATGCAAGAATTCTGATGCAGAAATAATATAAGAATAATACAAAATTTAAAGATCAGCTACATCAGAAATTTTGTCATCTTTTGCATGAAAATCAAAATACAGTAATCTGATAATAATCTCCAGAACAAAATTTAAATATCAAAAATTATGTTATCTTTTACACAGTAACCTGATGATAATCTCCAAAAAATAATAAGGATTTGCAGCAGATAAACTTTTAAAATACATGCAATAAAACAAACTTTAAAAACATATGTAGTAGACAGATAAGCACATGCAGTAGATAGATCTTAAAAACACATGCAGTAGATAGATTTAAAAACACATGCAGTAGATGAATTTATATATAAAGAAACTATTTTTAAACAACATATACAAATACTAACTATCCATCCATACATATACAAATATACGAATAAAACTATTTTTCAAACCACATATAAATATATAAGTCTTTGATAAATATTAAAAAGTTTTTAATGATCACTGATCACTGGCTGAGATTCTGGAAGCTCTTCCTCTTGTCCTAGGTGTTTTCTATTCCTTCTTAACTTGTTGCACCTATTTCTTAGTTTTCCTGTCTGCAGCTACTGCTATAACTAGTGTTTCTATAGTTATAGTCTTAATATGTTCAACTTCTTGGTCGCTTTATTTCTCTTTTGGTTTTGCAACCTTAGCTTGAGAAGAAGGGAGATCTTCATTAGAGTCTTTAGACCCTTTAAAATATGGCACAATTGGTTGAGAGATATTCTCAGTTTGTTGAGAACTATCTTCATCGAGAACTTTTGAAAAGTCAATGATTTTATGAGTGGATAAAAACTTACGAACGTTGATCGACTTTTTAGGCTTTCTCCCGACTATAGACGGTTTTGGCAAGGAAGTTTCAGTAGGTGGCGATCGACTGGTAGGATTTGCAAGACCTACAACCTTATCATCTCTGAGCTATTTGATTAATTTAAACTGCACAGAAAGAGCTTGTTGAACAATTTTATGTTGTTCTGCTAAATCCATACTTAATTTATCAATTTTTTTTTTGAAGGGATTCATTCTATGCTCTGAGATAAGACAGGGTTTATTCAACAGATTCATCTAAAGACAATGTTGGGTCTTGGTATTCTTTATAACTTTCTATTATTTTTGTTTCTTTCTTGGATTGTATTCTGAATTTAGTATTTTTCTATTTTTTCTTTGAACTTCCAGGTTTTTCAACATGGTCATCAGAGTCACTTTCCTCTTCTGTAGATTGTGCATCTTCAAATTTGGAGCACTCCAAAATTTCAGGTGCATTAGACTCTTCCACAATTCGACTCCATGATGCTTTTACTTCATGGGCCTTTTTTAGAATTATGAGTTTAATCAGACCATGATGAGAAATTAGATGTAATTTAGGTTGTCCTTCAGAATTTTTTGGCTTGACTCTCATAACTATAGATTTTAATGACTGACATAAGAAGTATGGAAGATTGATAACACAGTCTTCTTTGTCAGGGTATTTTAGGTTAAGAAGCATTTGAATATGATAGGCAGCTAGGATAGACATGCGACCTTTGACTGTGAAGAATTTAATGATGAGGACAACTGCATCTTGCCAAAGAAGAGGAAGTGTAGAGGTTGTTATTCCTCTGATTGCACCTTCTTTGTTTTTTATAAGTGAACATTTTTCATAGAATCGTTTTACTAGTTGGGTGACACTTTTAGTGTTTTTGTAAAAGAGTGTACCAACCTCAGGTAGGTTTAGGATCTCAAAAATCAAACTTGGGGTTATCTTGATTTTTAGATTCCCTACATGAGTGACCATAGTGTTAGGATTGCAATTCAGGATAAACTGTTGTGCTACCCCTACATCGTGTCCCTTAAATTTGGTAAGCGCTTCCCACCAGCGAGCATTTTCAAATAGCTCAATCACATAGTCACTTGGACTTTGTGTTTCAATGGAAGATGGTTCGCTGCGCTTTTGGAAAATGGACTTGGGCATTTTGATTACAGATATCCTGCAATATTGGAAGACACGGGAGTAGTTTTAGAGGCTAGAATTGCTTAGTAAAACATCCTTTTTTTTATGTTTATATAGTTTTATGTTGTTTTTGTTGCCTTTTTTTTATATATTGAAAGTATACAGGTACAAGAAATGTAAACCATACATCAGAGGTGTAATTTGCATAGAAATAAGATTTCAAAAGCAAATACGTATATTATAAATAAACTTTAAAAAAATATGTATTTTGTACAAAAACAAATACACTTAGGGGATACGTAAATTGTACAGAAACAAAAACTTTAGAAAATATGTATTCTGTACAGACTCAAAAAATACGTATTCTATACAGACTCAGAAGCTTAGAAAAATACGTATTTTGTACAAAAACAAGAACTCAGAAAATACAAAAGCAAATACGTACAAACAGATCAGATAAGAACTCAGAATTCAGAAAATAAGTTTATAGGAAAACTAAAATATATTTTAACTGTACAAACTCTTATTAAAACAAAAATTCTGATGTAGATTCGAAACCTCTTATATTAATACAAAAACCTCTTGTATTAATATATTTGTACAAACTGTATAACCTTTTATCAGAATTTTAACTGTACAAACTAAAATAATAAATAAATAAATAAATATATATATATATATATATAAACTATACCAACAGAAAGTTTTAATCAAAATTTAAATCAAATTTTGCCAAAAATTCAAATTCCTTCGAAAAAATTGAGAATACTTTCGAAAAATTAAAAATTCCCTTAAAAAAAATTACAGGGTTTGCATCAATTTCAAGATTCGAAACCCAAAATTTTAGGGTTTTTCTTATAACTCTGCAAAATATTAGGAATTTATAAATTAGGGCTTTTAAAATTTAGGGGTTTTGTAAAATTTTACAATTTCAGACATTTAGGATTAGGGTTTCAAATTTATACATGCAGAACAAACAATTACAGAATAAAAATTTTCTTTTTAAAAGCAGTACAAATTGATAAATTTTTGAAACCCGAAAAGGAATTACGTAAAAAATGATTAGGGTTTTAATTCCATAAATTCCAGAGTTTAGAAAATTAGGGCTTTTTCCAGATATAGAGTAAAACAAATTAGGGCTTTTATGAATTCATTGAAATTTGGAAAAACTACAGCCAAAATTTAAAATTTTATCCTAAATGTCGATCTTTACACCCTAATATCGATTATTTTAAACTAATCTCTGAGGAATTTGAATTAAAAATAGATAAAAGTACCTTTCTGATGATAAGGACGATAAAAGGTCTTTACAAGTGATGCTGGGTCATTGAGGGCTGATTTTTTTTTTGAGCTCTGGCGTTTTGGCGGGAATCCCTCTGCACTGTCGACGGTCGTGGCTCTAGGGTTTCAGTTCGGAAACCTCCTTCAGCGTGTTTGGGGTCTGTTGCAGGCCTCTGGACAAGGATCTTTCGGTTTCCCGGGAGGGCCCAATGGGGTCTCTTCCTGGTTCTCGCGAAGGAAAAAAGACCTCTTATGCGGAGATTCTTTGAGAGAATCCTGCGTCTTCCTCTGCTGAAGCTCAATGCAGTGCCTTCCATCTGCTAGCCAATAATGCGGGCAAGGGCTCTCCTGGGCACAGAATTAATGGTTGTATCCCGCAATCTACATCAAGACCAAAAATTGTCATCGAACCAGAGCTGGTTGAAGACACGATAAACTACCGGACCACGCATGATCTGATTTGCAAGTTCATGGGCATTCGACCCACCCTGCACTTTTTGCATTCCTGGGTGAGACAAAACTGGGAGCCAATCGGTGAGTACTCCTTATGGCCCATTAGCAATGGGTATTTCATTATTAGTTTTTCTTCCCTAATGGATAGAAACAGAGCATTTGAATCAGAGAAGAGGAGCCATGGCCCGGCAGGGTTATTTGTCCAGCCGTGGAGAGCGGGTTTCGACCCTCGCATTGAACCCACGGCTGTCCCGGTTTGGATCCGGCTGTACGCTCTCCCGATGGAGTTTTGGGGTGAGAGGATTCTTGAATTGATAGGCAACTCTCTAGGTAGATTTTTGGGAGTTTCTAAGGATACCATCGAAGGAAATACTGTCGTTTATGCAAGAATTTGTGTAGAATTGGATATTAGTCAATCGCTACCAGCTGAGATGGAATTGGAGCTAGCAGGACATTCTTGGGTACAGCAGCTAGACTATGAAGCCCTACCTTTCCGTTGTAGAGTCTGTCATTTGCATGGCCATTTGGCAAGGTTCTGTCCAAATATCTTGAGCACCAATGCGGATGCTACACAGGGAATGTCAAATTGCTCCCGAGGAGGTAAGTCCACTTCGGCCAAGGAACCATTTGTCATTCCCACTGGGTCTGAGGGCCAGAATGATGGCTTTGAAAAGCAGAAGAGGAGAAGAAACAAAAAGAGAAATGGTAAGGAGCAAGCTCTCCCCAAGCCAACAAATCGGTATGAAATCTTCAAATCTCTTGTGGATCAAGAATACCAACCTATGGAAGGAGCATATGGGATCCTTGAGGACAATATTATCCCTACTCATGCTCTTCCTTCCTTAACCCCTGTCCTTGAACAGGCTTTTGATTCCCCTGAGACTTTGCACCATGAAAACCTTGGGACTCTGGTTATCCACGCCCCAGCCCAGCCCGTTATTAAAGATGTTTCTATGGGAATTGCAGAAAAGCTCAGAGAAAGACCAGCTCTTGGAATTTCACGGGTGGAGAAGAGATCGAAAAATAGTAATTCCCAAGGGGTGGGCGGGAAATCCAATAAGGATCTAATCGCAGTGCAAGGGGATAAGCTAATCAATGGAGGACTGGCAAGAACAATTGATTCGTATTGCTCCCAAGGTTTCCAATGATTATACAATCTTGGAATGTGAGGGGTTTAAACAGTAGAACCCATCAATCTGTTGTTCAAAGACTTTTAGAAAGAAGTAAAACAGACTTTCTGCTCATTCAGGAAACAAAAATGTCATTAGACCTCATGAGTAAAACTGTCGGCCGAATCTGGAGGGGTGCTGGCCATATGGCAGTGGCTGCTCTTGGTGCCTCGGGAGGGATTGCTACTCTTTGGAATCCTTTGGCATGGATAGCAGTAGATCATATAGCCTGGAGAGGGGTCCTAACATCTCTTTTCAAGAATATAGTTACAGCTGAACAAGTCTTAATTACAAATTTTTATGGGGTACAGAATACCGAAGGTCAGCGGTCTCAATGGAAAGCTGTTCAAAACATGAGGTCCTCCCGGGAAGATCTTGATTGGATTTTAGCTGGGGATTTCAATGCTAAATTATCCGCTAGAGATCAGGAAGGTGGCATCCCTGTTCTGGATACAGGGGATAGGCTGTTTATTGCCCACGTTCAGGCCTTTAACCTTGTTGACATCAAAGGTCCTGGTACAAACTTTACATGGACTAATAAGAGAAGAGAGCCATACAATAGGAGGGTTAAGCTTGACAGGTTTTTGGTCTCGGAGGAAGCTTATGTTAGATGGAATATCAAATTCCAGATCTTGGAGGGCCCAATTTCTGATCACTCTCCCATTTTGCTGGAGGGAGGGACTATGTCAGGAAAGTATTACAAACCTTTTAAATTTGAAAATTTTTGGTTGCAAAAAGAGGACCTACGAAGGAAAATTCCACAGTGGTGGAAAGAAGGCCGTCCCCCTTTTGGAACAGCTATGTTCAAAATTCACAAACAACTCCTCTATGTTAAGAGTAAACTGAAACAGTGGAAGCAAACTAACAAATCTGATTTCCAGCTCCAACGGGCCCCCTTGCTGGACAGATGGAATGAGGTGCAAAAACAATTCAGAGAAGGAATTATTTCTGAGCATCTTAAATTTGAGGATGACGCCTTACGCAAAGCATTTGAGGACATTGATAATCAAGAAGAGATCTACTGAGACAGAGAGCCGTGAAATACTTGGCTATTAGAAGGAGACGAGAAATACTAAATTTTTTTCATCGTTCTGCCTGTGCTAGAAGGCAATTGAATAACATGGAGTTCCTCCAAGATGAGTTTGGAAATTCTTTTGACACTCTTCCTGACATGCACTCCATTTCTATGGAGTACTTCTCAAACCTCTTCAAGGAAATTTTGCAGAGATGATGTGGAAGCTCAAAATGAAGTCATTGACGGAATTCCCTCTATTATTTCTCATGAAGAGAATCAGTCCCTTCTTAAGCCCATAGATCGTGATGAACTCAAGAAGGTGGTCTTTGGGATGTGCACAGGAAAGTCGCCTGGCCCGGACGGTTTCCCTATTGAGTTCTTTCAAGCCTTCTGGGACATCCTGGAGGAGGACGTGTTGGCCGTCATTGAGGAATCCCGAATTAACAAAAGAATGCTCAAGGCTCTAAATCATACCTTTATCTCTTTAATTCCGAAAGGAGATGGGGGGCTCTCATTTCTGATTTCAGACCTATTGCTCTATGTAATGTGATCTACAAAATTATTTCTAAACTTATGGCTGAAAGACTGAAACCCCTCCTTCAAAATTTAATTTCCCCTGAGCAAGGGGGTTTTGTTGAAGGAAGACAGATCTTGGATGGAGTGATCTTGGCTCAGGAGGCTATCCATTCTATGCATAATTCAGGTAACAAAGGAATGTTCATCAAATTGGATATGTCTAAGGCTTATGATAGAGTAGAGTGGGGTTTCTTGGTCAAGATGTTTGCAGCCTTTGGTTTTTCTCAGGACTGGATTGCCTGGGTCATGAGCTATATCTCTACGCTTTCATACTCTGTTTTAATTAAGGGGCTTCCCTCGCCACCTTTTGGAGCCTCTCGGGGTCTCCATCAAGGAGATCCCTGTTCTCCTTATCTCTTTCTTATCTTGGCTGAAGGTCTTGGCAGACTCTTCCTGAGAAGAAGACGTCAGGACAGATTACAGGAATTAAAATCGGAGCCGAAGTTTTGACTCATTTACATTTTGTGGATGATACGGGCTTGGTGGGAGTTGCCAGCCTCAGAGAAGCAAGAGGAATCAAAGATACTCTTAACGTCTACCTACGGGCTTCTAATCAAGCCATCAATGATTCAAAATCAAAAGTGGTCTTCTTCAACCTTGATCAAAGGTCGCAAGAGAGAGTTATGGAGATTCTGGGTTTCACTCGGACCTCCCTTCCCGTTGTTTATTTGGGGGTTCCTCTCGCACTTTAAAAAACTAACGACTGATTTCGGAAGGACTTGCTAGATGGCATCAAAGAGAGAATGAATCATTGGTCTCATAGATGGTTAAGCTATGGGGGCCGATTAACTTTTCTGAAGTCTGTTATTCAGGCTATGCCTATTTACAAATTCTCAATTTTTGCCGCCCCTCCCTCAATCTGGAAAGAGTTGGACAAAGCGGCTAGAAGTTTTCTTTGGGAAGGTGCCAATGGAGAGAGGAAATGGGCCTTGGTTGGTTGGGATAAAGTCACCCAGCCCAAGGAAAAAGGTGGGTTGGGCTTGAGAAGCTCCAAGTTTAACAATCGGGCCCTGGCTGGGAAATTGTACTGGAGGTGGATTTCTCAGCCTTCGTCTCTCTGCAGCAGAATCCTTTCTAGTAAATACTTGGGTACTGTTCCTCCCAATGACTTGGGCCGCTATCCTCTGGAAGGTAATGGTTCTCTTGTGTGGCAGGCGCTCAATCTTGGTTCTTGCATTATCAAAGATCAATTGTTCTGGAAAGTTGGGAGAGGGGAGAAGGTCCGGTTCTGGACTGACTCTTGGGATCAGCATCCTCCTATTCTTGCAGTGTTTCCCGATCTGCTTTCGCTAAAAATAGCTCTTGAAGACAAAGGTTGGATTCATATTCAGACCTACTTCACTACCAGCCCTCTGGGGGAGTATAAGGTTAAAAAATTTAAGCGGCTGGGTGAATGGCCTATTCCAATCCCTCCGGAGCAGGCCCCAACTCTGGAAAAACTTTTGGCTGAAAGGTTTCTATCTGGGAGTGATGAGGAGGATGAGCTTGCTTGGGGCTTCGGGAACCTTGGGGTTTACTCTGTGATGGAGGGCTATGCTTCGATCCTACCTGAGCCCCCCACACACTCTTTTCCTGTTCATGAATGGAGGAAGATTTGGCATCCCAAGGGCTGGCCGAAAGTGAACTTCTTTGCTTGGCAACTGATGCATAATGGTATCTTGACCTTTGACAACCTTAGAATTAGAGGCATCATTGGTCCTTCTCAGTGCGTTTTATGTTATAGGAATGAGGAAGCGTGAACCATCTTCTGTTTGATTGCTCTTTCACACAGCAGATTTGGCAACGTTGGTTCTCCCACTTTAAACTTCAGGTGCTTGGAGATCTGTCCCGGACCAATTTATGGGAAAGCTGGAAGAGAGGTAGATTTATTTCTAAAGCTCTTCGTACTGGCTGGGAGATCGGTTTCCTTTTTATTTGGTGGCAGGTTTGGTTGGAAAGAAATGCTCGTATTTTTCGTGAAACCTTCTCTTCGGTGGAGGGGATTTGGCAGATCATTTGGAGCAAAGTTGTGGAAACCGTTGCCATCTATGCTGAGAAGGAAAACCAGCCTGCTTATAGGCCTTTGAGTGGGAGAGGTGCTGATCTGGAGAGACAGGTAAGAAGTTATTGGAAACCTCCCCCAGAAGGCTGGATCAAAATCAATACTGATGGAGCTGCTAAAGGTAATCCGAGCAATGCTGGCAGTGGTGTTATTTTCCGTGATCATGCTGGGACTGTGCTATATTGGGAATTGCAAGGTCTGGGATATGCCACAAACAATGAAGCTGAGGCCTTTGCTATTAAATCTGCTTCCATCTGGGCCGTCAAGCATGGCCATAGAAAGATAATCATTGAGTCTGATTCTCAAATCTTGGTTGGTGCTCTTGATTGCATGCGGAACTTTGCCTTAAAAGCTTGGAGGCTCCGGATTTTGGTTGCCCAAATTTTAGAGCTTTGGAAAGAAATTGAGGATGTGATTCCTGTTTATGCTAGTAGATCTCTTAATAAAGTGGCCGATTTCCTTGCTAAGTTGGGTGCTGAGAGAGAGGTTGGGATTCATCTGCATAGCAATTTGCCTGTGGAGAATGTCGAGATCAGACAAGGCCTTGATCAATTCCTGAAATAATGTGCAAAGTTTTTTTTGCTAAGGGTCCTTTCTGTCACGATTTCGCGACTTGTTGCCCTGTCGCGGCTGTTGGCTGGTTACTGTCGCGATATCGCGACAGGTTGAGTCTTTGTAGTCTCCGGCTGGTTTCTGTCGCGATATCGCGACATGTCGCGTTATCGCGGGTCACGATTTCGTGACATGTTGCGCTATCGCGACATGTCGCGTTATCGCGTGACGCGATCCCGCGTCTTGTTGCGATATCGCGACATGTCGCGATATCGCGACATGTCGCATTTTTGCGCCTCGCGATTCCTCGACATGTTGCGATATCGCGACAGGTTCCGCCTTCCTGGCGTCTGGGTGGTTAACTGTCGCGATTTCGCGACCTGTTATGTTGCTGCTTCTTTGAGCTGGTTTTTGTCGCGATTTCGCGACAGGTTGTGCCCTCCTGGTCTCTGGCGTTTTTCTTGCGCGAATTCGCGGCATGTTTGGCTCCTTTGCGACTGGGTGGTTTTCCGTCGCGTTTTTGCGACCTTATTGAGGCTTGTTTGTTGCTTTCTTTTTCTGTCGCGATGTCGCGACGCTTTCTGCGGGAGGCTGTCGAGGGCCTTTCCTGTCGCGATTTCGCGACATGTCGCGTTATCGCGCCTGTTGGTGCCTTAGTGGCCGTGTTGGGTTTTCCTGTCGCGATTTCGCGACATGTCGTGGTTTCGCGACCTGTTGCTGTTTCGTGCCTTCCGTTCTCTGTGCCTTGAGGTTCTTAGCCTTGCCTTGGTGCGCCTTCCTTGTTGTTTTGCTTGTGGCTCTGGCTCGGGATGTGTTCTCTCCCGCTTGTATCTGGTTCTTGTTTTAATACAAGTTTTTCATTTTTTCAAAAAAAAAATAATAAGGACGATAAAAAGACTAAAATTTTTGAAAGGGTATATTTTACCTGACTGTCGCCTATCACTGTTGCAAAAGACACTGGTGGCCACCTTACGTATTCCACCCTCAATCAATTTATGTTACCTACTTCACAATCGCAGAGAAAGATGTATAAAAGGCTAGGGTATTCTGAATTTTCTATGCAGGCAAATAGAATTTAACATGCCTCGATCTGCATGGTAGAAAAATGCAAGGTAAAGTCTAAGCGACGAGAAATGCAAGGTAAAGTCTGAGCGGCGAGACTGATTACCATTTTACCCTAATCCTTTTTACTTTAACTACAATCTACGGTGGAGGTTGTAAATTTGTGTAATCAATGATGGAGAACGGTGTTTATAGTCCCTCTAAACCCTAATTCGTAATTCATAATCGATGACAAAAAAATGAATTAAAAGCTATGATCAAAGGCAGCATAAATTGTAATTTATGTTTGTTTAAAACATTGACTATCCGTCGATTAATACGTAATCAACGGTGGAGGAGTTGATCCATGGCAATTCACGTTGATTGGTTAAGATGTATGGCAGCTTTTATGCATGGCAGGTTTAGAATGTCAATACGTGGCGAAGCCACCTTCCTTGTCTTTGACGATCGAGGTTTAGGTTTTTTTAAACGTGTGGTTTAGGGTCTAGGTTTATAAGGTAATTTAGGGTGTGTGGTACGTCTAGGTACGAGGTTTCAAGGTCTATATTTGTGAGGTAGGTTTAGATTTTTTAAGTTTTGTTTTGTGCTTATTAATAGGTTATAGTATTGTTGAGCAAGGTGCAGAAACAGTATTGTCATTGTTGTCAACACAGACAGATAGATCAATTGATGATGCAATGGACAGGAGTTCAAAGGTCAGTCAGAGCATGTACAGTGAATTTCCAAGAAGACAAAAGTGGCCCAGATTCAAAGGATCAAAGAAAAAGACAAGTAAGAAAAGCGTCAGCGATATCGCGACATGTTTTCTGTCACGATTTCGTGACATATCGAAGGAGAGAGAAAATGCTAGCAAAACTATCACGATTTCGTGACATATCCGAGGAGAGAGAAAATTAGAAAATTCATGATTGTTGGAGAAGAAAAAACTGTCGTGATTTCGTGACATGTTGGAGAGAGAGAAAGCCAGGAAAAACTGTCACGATTTCGTGACATGTTAGAAGAAATAGAAGAAGCAAGAAAAACTGTCATGATTTCACGACATGTTCGAAGAAGAAGCAAGGAAAACTATCATGATTTCGTGACATGTTCGGAGAGAAGGCGCAAGCAAAGAAAACTGTCACGATTTCGTGACATGTTTGGAGAAAAGGCACAAGCAAAGAAAACTGTCGCGATTTCGTGACATGTTTGGAGAGAAGGCGCAAGCAAAGAAAACTATCATGATTTCGTGACATGTTTGGAGAGGATGCTTGCAAAGAAAAGTGTCACGATTTCACAACAATTTGCAAGAGAGGCAGTACGGACGAAAATGTGTCACGATTTCGTGACATGTTTGAGAGAAGGAGCTCGCAAGGAAAAGTGTCGCGATTTCGTGACAATTTGCAAGAGGAAGCGCTAAGGAGAAAAAGTGTCACGATATCGTGACATGTTGACAAAGGAGAAAAAGTGTCACGATTTCGTGACATATGTGGGAGAGAGAAGGCAAGATAAAAGGTGTCGATTTTGGACATATTGCAAGAGGAAGAGCTCGAGAGAAAAAGTGTCACGATATCGCGACATGTCGGGTTTCATGACCTGAAGAGAAGAGAAGAGCTAAGGAGAAAAGATGTCACGATTTCGTGACATGTTGCATTTTTGTGACTAAGAGAGGAGAGAGAGAAGAAGAAATGTCACGATATCGTGACAACAACAAAGAGGAAGACTCGAAGGATGAAGTGTCATGATTTCATGACAAAAGCAAAATGAAAGAGCATGGAAGCAAAAGCGTCGCGATTTCGTGACAAATTCAAGGAGGAAGAGCTCAAAGGTGAAAGTGTCATGATTTCGTGACATGTTCCATTTTTTTAGGGCGTAAGGCAGAGAAAAGCACAAGGCAGCGAAAGTGTCACGATTTTGTGACATGTTTCATTTTCACGGGTGCATGCAAAGAAGAGTGTACGGTAGTGAAAAGTGTCACGATTTCATGACATGTCATGTTTTCACTGGTGCATGCCGAAGAAGAGTGCAAGGAAGCAAAAAGTGTCACGATTTCGTGACATGTCATGTTTTCACTAGGTGCAAGCCAAGTAGAGTGTACGGAGGCAAAAAGTGTCATGATATCGTGACATGTGTGTGTTTTCACGCATACAGGTCGAGAAGAAGACAAAAAGGCTGTCGGAGCGACGGTTCTACTATCGAGTGTAAGAGAATTGAAAAGGTTATCGAGTAAATGAGTAGAAAGATGGTCAGAGCCGTAAATGAGAAGATAAATCTGTCAGAATGGTAGATACACTGTAAAAGAATAGAAAAGGTTGTCAGAGCCGTAAAGTGGGTAGATAAGGTTGTCAAGAGTAAGTAAGCATTTAAGGCTATTAAAAGAGTAAGTAGAGCCAAAAGAATGTTTTCATGTATAGTAAGTTAGGGTTAGGGTTGAGCTCTACACGAGGCATGAGTGTTGTGGATTGTCGAATAAAAGGTAAAAGGAGCTATGAAAAGTTAGTGTGAAGTGTGCTAAAAAATATACAGAAGAGAGTGCTGTAAGAGAGTATAGCAGAGCTGAAAGAGAAAAATATAGAGCTGTAAGTATATGCAGTTCTTGTAAAAGAGCAATAGACCAGTGAGGGTCTTGTAAAAGTGAAGGCATATTTATGTCAATCTAAGATTCAAAATAGAAATCCAAGTTGGTGCTTGGAATCAGGGGTTGGTGCTCCTTCCAGTTGGTGCTGGTAAATTAGGGGTTGGTGCTCCTTTCTGTTGGTGCAGATAAATTAGGGGTTGGTGCTCCTTCCAGTGGGTGCTGGTAAATTGTTTGTAAAGTTGGTGCTTTGCAAAGGCTGGATTTGGATGGGAGTCCAAGCAGTCTAATTTTTGAGGAGTAGCCAAAATTGGTGAACCTCGTTAAATCGTGTGTTGTGGATTGCTCTCTTGTTTAATTGCTTTATCTATTTTTAAGTTCTCCCTGCTTAAGTTTTAAAGAGTTGTAGATCTAAATTTAAATAGCTACACTGATTCACCCCCCCTCTCAGTGTCATTGTGAGAATATCAATTGGTATCAGAGCAAGGTTCCTGAACAAGCTCAATCAGCTAAGGTGATCTTGGAAGAAACACAATGGCCGATGGTGAAGGATTTTCATCCAACAAAGCTCCTTTGTTCGATGGAACTAATTACTCTTTCTGGAGACTCAGGATGCGAGACTTATCTGTGTGCTTTGGGATATGACATTTGGGAGTCGGTGAGACAGTGGATACACAATACCCTCTACTCCTCCAACAGATGCTGTTGAGAAGAAAAAGTTTGAGAATAACTCTAAAGCAAAGAATGCTATAATGTGTGGGTTAGTAGACAGTGAATTGATAAGGATCATGAGCTGTAAAATGGCAAAAGACATGTGGGACAAACTGCAGAGCATTCATGAAGGAGACGACAAGATCAAGGAAGCCAAGCTACAAACGCATCGAGCTCAGTTCGAAGCATTAAAAATGAATGACGATGAGAACATAGAGGCCTATATGCTTGAGAGTCAATGGAATCATTAATGCGATTAGAGGACTCGACGAGGAAATGGAAGATGCGGTCATCGTGAAAAAGGTACTAAGAACTCTTCACAAAAGATTTGATTCTAAAGTTTCTGCTATAGAAGAAGCTAAAGATCTAAATACTTTTAGCATGGATGAAATGCATGGTTCTTTAACTGCATACGAAATGAGAATAGGACAAAATAAGCCCTCGAATAGAGAAGCTACTTTTAAAGCACACAAAAATATAAAAGCTAAACAAGAATCTGAGGAAGAAGAGTCTTCAGATGAAACAGAAGCAAACTTTGTTAGGAAACTAATAAAGGGAAAAGGAAAGTATAGAGGAAAGTTACCGTTTAAGTGCTTCAACTGTGGAGGCATCGGGCACTTTGCAGCTAATTGTCCAATGAATGAGAAAAACAAAAATGATGAAGGGTCACACCAAGAAAGAAGTGACTGGAAGAAGAAACCACATTTTAGAAAAAGCAACTTCAAGAAGAAAAGTTTCATATCCAAGAATGTCAGCTCTTCTGAAGACTGCTCCGGTGAGGATTCTGAAGAAGAAGCAGGTGAAGCTCTGTTCATGGCATTTGAAGAAAGAAAAACAGAGGAAAAATAGGAATGTAATGAAAAACCTGAGGATGAGGCTGAAGTATATCTGGAAGGTGAGTTGGTTGCTGCACTTAAAGAGCTGAGCACAGAAAGGAAAAAGAATAAAAAGGTTTCAAGAAAGCTTGAGGATGCCAATGAAAGAATAAACAGCTTGAAAGTACAGACAGACGAATTTAAGAAAATGTCTGAAGTTCTCGAAGTACAATTAACCATAAAGATAGATGAGTGCAGCAAGCTAGAAGAAGACATTGTTAGGTTAAGGATGCAGCTAGAGGAGATGAATCAAAAATTGAGTTGTTATCATAAGTTTGAAGAAAGTTCTGTAAAGCTGGATAAAATTATAAATAACCAAAGGCCTTCAGGCATCAAATTTGGTTTGGGCTTCGATGAAGGAGAATCATCAAAGGGATCAAAGGCCATAAATGTAGAACCCATAAAGAAAGAAGATAAGATCAGGGTTGATCAAGAAAAAACAAATCATGCCAAAGAAAGCAATAATGCCAGACTCAAGAGGAGTACTGACAAAGATGGATTCACAAAAGTCACACATCCAAGAAGGAGAAGATTCATGGCTCCTACTTCAAAATGGCAAAGACCTTCACCCAGGTTTAATCATTCCTTTTCTGGTTATTGTTTTAAATGCAATGCTTATGGTCATAAGATTTCAGATTGCAGTTATAATGTAGCACAAAGGAATTTCACCAGTAGAAATGTCTTTTCACCATTGATGGATTATGCAGTAGAATGTTATAACTGTCATAATTTTGGACACATTGCAAGAAACTGTAGAAGCACTTTTGCAGCAAATAAATATCAGGGTAGAAAATCTCAACCAAATGGATTGAAACAAAACAAAAAATTTCTTGAAAAACAGGCACAAGCTAATGAAAGGGGAAAGGCAAAACAAGTAGCCAAAACTGCTATCAAACCAGAATGGAAAGAAAAGGAGAAACTCCAGAAAGAAAAGGAGAAACTCTAGGAAGAAAAGGAATCTTTGATTGTTCAGACTACTTTTAAAGCACAGAACAAATCTGCACCATGGATACTTGATAGTGGATGCTCCAGTCACATGACAGGTGACAAGCAAAAATTTGAGAAGTTACAGAATTACGAAGGTGGTTCTGTGAAATTTGGAAATAATGATGGAGCAAAGATAGTTGGCAAAGGATCAGTCAAGATCAGTGATGGAAAGATCAAATCAAAAGAAGTCTTGTTTGTGATTGGTCTGAAGCATAACTTGCTCAGCGTAAGTCAAATCGTGACGAGAGGTCATGAAGTAATTTTTAAGAAGCAGGGTTGTGAAGTGAGAAAAGCTAACAGTGGGAAGTTGATTGCTACTGGATCAAGGACTTCTGGAAACTTGTATACTCTCTTAGAGACTTCAGAAGGAGCATGCTTGATTGGACAGGAAGATGAAAATTGGTTGTGGCACAAGAGGCTCGGTCATATCAGCTTTGACAATTTGGTAAAAATAAGCTCAAAAAGGGCAGTAAGAGATATACCCTCCATTGGCAAACCACTAAATAGTATTTGTGCTTCATGCCAAAAGGGGAAGCAAACTAGAGCCACATTTAAATCAAAGGAGTACTTTACCAGCAAACCTTTAGAACTAATACATACTGATTTATGTGGACCCATGAGAACACAAAGTATAAATGGTGACAAATACTTTATGTTGTGCATAGATGACTATTCCAGAATGACCTGGATATTCTTTTTGAAGCAGAAATCTGAAGCTTTTGAAATGTTCAAGACTTTCAAAAACCAAGTTGAGAATGAAACAGGAAAGAGGATCAAATGCTTAAGATCAGATAGAGGAGGAGAGTTCATCTCAGAGGAGTTTGCAGAATACTGTCAAAAATATGGGATCAAAAGACAGTTTTCAGCAGCAAGGACACCTCAGCAGAATGGTGTTGTAGAAAGAAAGAACAGAACTGTGCAGGAAATGGCACGGACGATGTTGACTGAGAGCAAAATTGCAGACAGATTTTGGAAAGAGGCAGTCCATACTATAGTTTATATCCAAAATAGGTGCATGTTGAGGACGCATGAAAGCAAAACCCCTTATGAGCTATGGTTCGGCAAGAAGGCAACAACAAAATACTTCAAAGTCTTTGGCAGCAAGTGTTACATCAAAAGAACTGAAGATAATCTTGGTAAGTTTGAAGATAGAGTTGATGAAGGTATTTTTGTTGGCTATTCATCAAAAAGCAAAGCTTACAAATGCTACAACAAAAGGCTAAAGAAAATTGTAGACAGTGTCGATGTTAAATTTGATGAAGATAGGAAACGAGCAGTCAGATGTGAAGAAAACTACCCTATTTATGAAGAAGTTATTGAAGGAGATGAAGAAAAGGAAACAGAAGAGAATCAAAAAATTGACCCAG
Organism: Wollemia nobilis; assembly: GCA_028583015.1. Classification (NCBI taxonomy): domain Eukaryota; kingdom Viridiplantae; phylum Streptophyta; class Pinopsida; order Araucariales; family Araucariaceae; genus Wollemia; species Wollemia nobilis. The sequence continues at coordinate 4,395,507 of JAQPPZ010016897.1, read as the reverse complement.
ATGATTTAAGTATTGATTCAGAAGTAGAAGAAAACAATAAATTCAAAACAGGAAGCTGGCAGAAAAATCATCCCAGAGAGCAAATTATTGGGGACCCCACAGTTGGTGTTAAGACAAGAAGAAGAGTAGTAAGTAACTACTCCCTATTATCCAACATTGAGCCCAAAAATATTGCTGAAGCAAGCACAGATGAAAGTTGGATGAAGGCAATAAACGAAGAACTAGATCAGATTGAGAAAAACAAAACCTGGGAGTTAGTACCAAGGCACTGCAAATAAAAACATAATCGGTACTAAATGGATTTTTCGAAACAAATTGAATGAAGACGGACAGGTTGTAAGGAATAAAGCAAGATTGGTCTGTAAAGGCTATGCTCAAGTTGAAGGTATTGATTTTGAGGAAACTTTTGCACCAGTGGCTAGACTCGAGGCAATCAGAATGTTTCTAGCTTTAGCAGTCCACAGGAATTTCAAAGTTTATCAGATGGACGTGAAATCAGCATTTTTGAATGGAAATCTTGAAGAAGAAGTTTATATTGAGCAGCCAGATGGTTTTCAACTCGGTGATAATCCCAACTTTGTTTGCAAGTTGAAGAAAGCTTTGTATGGCTTGAAACAGGCACCCAGAGCATGGTATGCAAGACTAGACAACTATCTCACTGAACAAGGGTTCAAGAAAGGTATGGTGGATAGTAACTTGTATGTCAAAATAGACAATGGCCATCTTATTGTCCTTGTTGTTTATGTAGATGATATAATTTTTGGCAGCAGCAATGATGAGTCATGTAGAGACATAGCAAATAAAATGCAAAAAGAATTTGAAATGTCTATGATTGGTGAACTTTCATATTTCCTCGGACTGCAAGTTAACCAAAATGAAAAGGGCATTTTTATTTCTCAAGTTAAATATGTGAAAGAAATGCTGAAAAAGTTCACAATGGAGGATTGTAAACCTGTTAGCACTCCCATGACAACAGGTTGCAAGTTGAGCAAGGATGACAAATCTCCGGATGTAGATCAAACCATGTACAGATCTATGATTGGAAGCCTGCTGTATTTGATGGCTACCAGACCAGATATCTTACAGGCAGTATGCATGGTAGCAAGATTTCAGGCTAGTCCCAAAGAGACTCATGTGACAGCTGTGAAGAGGATTTTTAGGTACCTCAAGGGTACTATGGAGTATGGGTTATGGTACCCAAAAGGTAAGGACTTCACTCTTATTGCATATTCTGATGCAGATTGGGCAGGATGTATAGATGACAGAAAGAGTACCGGTGGAGGTGCATTCTATCTTGGAGACAGGTTGGTAGCATGGCACAACAAGAAACAAGAATCAGTCTCTCTATCCACAACAGAGGCAGAATACATTGCAGCAACAACATGTTGTACACAGATTTTATGGATGAGACAAACCCTGAAAGATCTTGGTATTAACTTCAAAGAGCCAATTTCAGTTAAATGTGATAATACCGGTGCTATTAACATCTCAAAGAATCCGGTTATGCATTCTCGCACCAAACATATTGCAATCCGGTATCACTTTTTGAAGGATAAAGTTGCAGAAGGTGAGGTTAAATTGGATTTTGTTCCAACTACAGAGCAAGTAGCGGATATCTTCACTAAACCGTTGCCCAAGGAAGTTTTTGAATACCTTCCCAGTAAGTTGGGAGTGGTCACACTACCCAAGAACTGACTAGCTATCGGGAACACATTCTCAGGGGGAGCATTTATATATTTGATTATCTGTTTGCTCATGTTTGTAATTTTTGCTAACTGTAATATTGTGTGCCTGAGAATGTTGTGCATGGACTCAGGGGGAGTCTGCAGCAGCCCTTTGGTATTATTGTCAAAGGGGGAGAAGAATTACAGGAAATTGCACATGTGTTGCCAACAATTCCAAAGGGGGAGATTGTTGAGCAAGGTGCAGAAATAGTATTGTCATTGTTGTCAACACAGACAGATAGATCAATTGATGATGCAGTGGACAGGAGTTCAGAGGTCGGTCAGAGCATGTACAATGAATTTCCAAGAAGACAGAAGTGGCCCAGATTCAAAGGATCAAAGAAAAAGACAAGTAAGAAAACTGTCACGATATCGCGACATGTTTTCTGTCGCGATTTCGCGACATATCGAAGGAGAGAGAAAATGCTAGAAAAATGTCACGATTTCGTGACATATCGAAGGAGAGAGAAAATGTTGGAAAAATGTCACGATTTCGTGACATATTGGAGAAAGAAAAGAAAATGTCATGATTTCGCGACATGTTGAGAGAGAAAGAAAAGTCACGATTTCGTGACATGTTTGAAGAAAAAAATGATTTTGACATGTTGAAGAGAAAATATCATCGATTTCGTGACATGTTTGAAGAGAAGGAAGCAAGAAAACTGTCACGATTTCATGACATGTTTGGAGAAAAGAAGCAAAGAAAACTATCATGATTTCATGACATGTTTGGAGAGAAGGCGCAAGCAAAGAAAACTATCATGATTTATGACATGTTTGAGAGAAAGAGCTTTAAGAAAAGTGTCACGATTTCATGACAATTTGCAAGAAGACGAAAAAGTGTCACGATTTCGTGACATGTTTGAGAGAAGACTTAGGAAAAGTGTCATTTCGATATTAGAGAGAAGGTAAGAGAAAAAGTGTCATTGATTTCGAATGTAATATTTTTAGAGAGAAGAGCTAGAGAAAAGTGTCAGGATATTCGCGACATGTGTTTTGCGACATGAAGAGAAAAGAAGAGCTAAGGAGAAAAGATGTCACGATATCATGACATGTCCATTTTGCTAAGAGAGGAGAGATAAAATCGATATCTGACAAAGGTAAAAGTGTTATTTCGTGATAGAAGCAAAATGAAAGAGCATGGAAGAAAAGTGTCACGATTTTGTGACAAATTCAAGGAGGAAGAGCTCAAAGGTGAAAGTGTCACGATTTTGTGACATGTTCCATTTTCGGGTGAAAGGCAGAGAAAAGCACAAGGAGCGAAAGATGTCACGATTTCATGACATGTTCATGTTTTCGCTGGTGCATGCAAAGAAGAGTGTATGGAAGTGAAAAGTGTCACGATTTCATGACATGTCATGTTTTCGTGGTGCATGCAGAGAGAAGAGTGCAAGGAAGTAAAAAGTGTCACGATTTCGTGACATGTCATGTTTTCACTAGTGCAAGCCAAGTAGAGTGTACGGAGGTAAAAAGTGTCACGATTTCGTGACATGTGTTTTCATGCATGCGAGCCGAGAAGAAGACAAAAAGTTGTCAGAGCGACGGTTCTACTATCAGAGCTATAAGAGAATAGAAAAGGTTGTCAAGAAATGAGTAAGAAGATGAGAGGTAAATGAGAAGATAAATCTATCGAAAACGGATACAGTAAAAGAATAAAAAGTGTGAGCGTAAAGTGGGAGATAATGTAAAGTGTAAGTAAGCATTTAAGGCTATTAAAAGCATAGTAAGCAGAGCCAAAAGAATGTTTTCATGTACAGTAAGTTAGGGTTAGGGTTGAGCTCTGCACGAGGCATGAGTGTTGTGGATTGTCGAATAAAAGGTAAAAGGAGCTATGAAAAGTTAGTGTGAAGTGTGCTAAAAAATATACAGAAGAGAGGGCTGTAAGAGAGTATAGCAGAGCTGAAAGAGAAAAATATATTGAGTGTAAGTAATATGCGGTTCTTGGAAAGAGGTTGGGTGAGCAATAGACCAGTGAGGGTCTTGTAAAAGTGAAGGCATATTTATGTCAATCTAAGATTCAAAATAGAAATCCAAGTTGGTGCTTGGAATCAGGGGTTGGTGCTCCTTCCAGTTGGTGTTGGTAAATTAGGGGTTGGTGCTCCTTTCTGTTGGTGCAGATAAATTAGGGGTTGGTGCTCCTTCCAGTGGGTGCTGGTAAATTGTTTGTAAAGTTGGTGCTTTGCAAAGGCTGGATTTGGATGGAAGTCCAAGCAGTCTAATTTTTGAGGAGTAGCCAAAACTGGTGAACCTCGTTAAATCGTGTGTTGTGGATTGCTCTCTTGTTTAAATTGCTTTATCTATTTTTAAGTTCTCCCTGCTTAAGTTTTAAAAGAGTTGTAGATCTGAATTTAAATAGCTACACTGATTCACCCCCCCTCTCAGTGTCATTGTGAGAATATCAAGTATATGTCTCGTGTTTCGTGTCTCGTGTCTATTAATAGGTTAGTTTATATCTTAGGTTTATGAAATTTGGTCGGGTCTAATAGATATTTTATAGTTTATAATTTGGTCGGATTTAATAAGTTAGGTTAGGACTTTAGATAATATAATGGCCATCCTAATATTAAAAATAAAAATAAAAAAAATATCCGAAAATATTTATATTATTAATAATTATTTATTAGTATATTATTTACATAGTTATATTATTTATATTTTCATTATTATATTGTTAGATAGTTATATTAACATTATAATATATATATTACTTATAATATATGAATGGATTATATATATATATATATATATATATATATATATATATATATATATAATTCAAAATTTTATTAAAAGTTTTATTTATTTACAATATTTTAATTTTATTTATTTACAAAAGTTTTATTTATCATAACTATTTACGGATAGTATTTACGGAAGGTATTTATACATACTATTAAGAAAATTTTTCCTCTATTTTATTATTATTTCTTCCCTCAAGCTATATACACTTCCAAATTATATTATACACCTATATATTTGTATTTATCCCCTCCCCCAGACTTTAATTTTGGCTATATAGCCAAAACAAAGGAAAGATAGTAGTAATTGTAATAGGAGTGGATATAAATTTTTTGGAGATTATGCTTCCTGTATGTCATTAAGAAGTTGCTATTGTCAGTCATTAGAAAACATGGATAAATGAGAAGGAAAAGTAAGTATAGGCCATGTTTTTAGAGAGAATTTTGAAATGATAGTACTTGTGAAAGATAATGGATTACTAGGAATTGCATAGGATGTTTCTAGGCGAATTCTTCAAGGTCATCAAACAACAGTCTAAGCATACTGAAAGAAACTTCACTTACTTCTATTACAAATCAATTTAGTGTTAAGGTTATTCTAATATGTTCAAGCTTTCTTTCAAAACCAACCGTGTGTGCAGTGAAGATTCATTCCCCATTATGAGTAAAGGTTAAAGAACAACAAGGATTATATATGCCAAAAGCTAGCTGATCTTATAAGCATCTAGAGGTCTTGTCCAGACTTATTGCTAATACGTAAGGATACCTTTGAGAAAGAATATCCCATGGTATGTGAAATACTAAGAATTCCAGGGATTCAAGCTCTTTTTGCCTTTTTTTTTTTTTTAGACTTTTGTCTGGGATACTTGCTTAGCAAGGGATTTTATAATGCTTTTTGGGCTTCTTGCTTATTTAGAGGAGAAGCAAGAGTTTTATATTTTGCTTTTTGAGCTTTTGAATTCTTGTTTATTTATAGAGAACAAGAATTTGGGGGGAATACTTGCTCGATTAGATGAGGAGCAAGGGAATATTTCTCTCTTTTTTTCTTTTTTTTTTTCACTCTTTTTTTTCTTCTCTCTCTTCTTCTTTTTCAAGGGATAGGGCGAGCTTGTCCTTTTGCCAATTCATTAGTAATCTAGACCATGCGTATAAATGGATGAGCAAGGAAACTTTTTCACTTATGGCACACATAATACAAGAGTTAATTTTCCAAAACATCACAATGTTATTTAAATGTATATGTGTATGTGGTTAAAAGAGAAAACTTAATCATCTTAGAAGTTACTCATAACATTTCAAAATATTTGCTCTATTTTCAATGAGAATTTCCCTAATATACTAGATAGAATTTGAGTATTTGAAGAAAATACCTAGATTTCATCTAGCAACAAGGTACTATACATCGTGTGGTCATATTTCTCTACAGGGTTAAAGATAAAGAATTTGCTTTGAAAAACCTCTTGAGGACTGAAAAATAGAAGGGAATATAGAAACTTCATGATGAAATAAAGGAAGCAAGATCATTTTTTTGTTTTTAATATAATATTTACATTATTATGTATATATATGTATATGTATAAATATGTACATAATATATATTTTTTCTTTTCAAAAAGAAAGTCTATTGAATAGTGGTTGATTGTCGTTCAGAAATACATTGTAAATCATTTTGTTTTCTAAACTGATGTATGAATTCTTCTTTAGATAATGGCTTCTTATAAAGTTTAAGCCTATGGCCATTTACTAATAGTTTTCTTGTTGAATCATCTATAGGCTTAAGTTTAACTGTACCGTTTCCAAATATTTCCTCGATTTCATAGGGTCCTAGCCATCTGGTTCTTAATTTACCTTGAAAATCTTGGTAACGGGAGTCAAATAACAAGGCCCAATCTCCTGATTGAAATGTACGTGGTACAATATGTTTATCATGCCATTTATTTCATTGTTGTTGAGTTATTTATGTTCTATGCAAGGCTTCTAATCTCTTTTCATCTAAAATATTTAGTTTTTCCAACCTTTCTTTTTGTGCATTATCCAAATCCATGTCAAGTTGAACTGATGTGCGTAATGTTTCAATTTCAAATTCAATGGGCAAAATGGCTTGTTTCCCATAAACCATTTCATAAGGTGATAAACCTGTGGTAGTTTTCCAAGTTGTATTATATGCCCATACAACTTCTTTTAATCTTTCATTCCAATCACCCCTATTGATAGTTACAGTTTTTGTGATAATTTTTTCAAGTTCTCTATTTGTAACTTCTACTTGTCCATTAGCTTGTGGGTGGTATGGTGAAGTTTTTTTATGTTTGATTTGATAGATATGGACAAAATGTTCAATCACTTTGGAGGTAAATTGAGGTCCATGATCAGAAACCAATTCTCTAGGTGCACCAAAGCGTTGCATTATGTTTTCATAAAGAAAATCAGCTACTAATTCAGCCTTAGCTCGTGGAAGTGCTTTAACTTCTGCCCATTTGGTAACGTAATCTGTACATACTAATATGTGTTGATTACCATCACTTAGAGGTTCTATAGGTCCTACAAAATCAATTCCCCATTTTTCAAATGGTTCAAATGCTATGTGTGGAACCAAAGGCATTTCCATAGAAGGAGTAGGCTTACTAGCTCTTTGACAAGCATCACATCTATCAATAAATCTATGAGCATATTTATTCATTGTAGGCCAATAATATCCAGTTTTATATATTTTTCTGATTGTTCTTTGGGTTGCATAATGACCTCCACAAGGTTCTTCATGTGCTGCCCTAATAATATCATATACATCATTTTCTTGTACACATCTTCTAATTATTTGATCTGGACATCGTTTGAATAAAATTCCATGAATCCAAGTAAAAGAAATACTTTGATGTATTAGTTTCTTCTTTTCATAAGGTGTAAAATGTTGAGGTATTTTTCCTGTTACTAAATAATTTGCAATATCGGCATACCAAGGAGTAAAAATAGAAAGGGCAAATAAATGTTCATCTGGAAAATTATCCTGTATCAATTCATTGTCATCAAAAATTTGTATTCAAGACAAATGATCAGCAATAACATTATCTTTACCTACTTTATCTATAATTGTAACATTGAATTATTGTAATAAAAGAAGCCATCTAATCACTCTACCACCAACTATTGCTTTATTTGTTAAGTATCTAATGGCGGAATGATCAGTGTGAACAAAAACTTCATACCCTATAATGTAATGTTTAAATTTGTTAAGAGCATGAACTACAACTAAAAATTCCTTTTCTGTAATAGTGTAATTGAGTTCAGCTCCATGCAAATTTTTTCTTATATAATAAATAGCATAGGGTATTATGTTTTCTATTTGTTGTAATACTGCTCCTATTGCATAACTTGAAGCATCACAATGTATATGGAATGGTAATTCCCAATTTGGTCCTCTTAAGATTGGAGCAGTGGTTAATATTTCTTTTATTTCATCAAAGGCTTTTTGACATGCATTTGTCCAATTGAATTCACTGTCTTTCATTAAGAGCTTAAGCATAGGAGTAGCAAATTTACTGAAATATTTAATGAATCTACGATAATATCCTGCGTGTCCCAAAAAACTTCTTACTTCAGTTTGTGTTTTTGGGGGTTGAAGAGTTTGAATAACTTGAATTTTTGTAGGGTCTACTTTAACACCATATTGTGATATATAATGACCTAGAACAATACCACCCCTCATCATCATGAAACATTTTTCATGACTAAGAGAGAGATTTTGCTCTTGACATCTTATTAAAACTTTTTGCAATCCAGATAAAGTTTCTTCAAAAGTAGTACCATATATTGTAAAGTCATCCATATAAACTTCTACGCATTCATTTATTAAATCAGCAAAGATAGCCAATACAACTCTTTGAAAAGTTGCAGGTGCATTACATAATCCAAAAGGTAGAACATTATAGGCATAGGTTCCTACAGGACATGTGAAAGTTGTTTTTTCCTGATCTTCTTCAGCTATGGAAATTTGATTATACCCACTAAAACCATCTAGAAAACAAAAATATTTCTTTCCAGCCAATGTATCCAAGACTTGATCAATAAATGGTAAGGGAAAATAGTCTTTCTTAGTTACTTTATTTAATTCCCTATAATCAACACAAATTCTCCATTTACCATTCTTTTTAGGGACTATCACCAAAGGTGATACCCATTGGCTATCTGAAATTGGGTATATAAAACCTACATTTAAAAGTTTAATGATTTCTTCTTTAACTATTTCTTTCATAGCTGGATTTAATCTTCTTTGTGGTTGTCTTACAGGACTACAACCTTCTTGGATAAATATACGATGGGTGCAAACACTTGGATGGATACCCTTCATGTCTTCATAGTTCCATGCAAATGCAGATTGATGCTTTTTAAGCATATCTACCAATTGTGACTCTTGTATGCTTGTGAGTTCATTACTGATGTTAAGAGTTCTTCCAGGTATAATATCTATTTGTTTACATTTTTCCATATTTGCATCTATTCCATTTATTTCATGTTCAAAAATATTCAAATCATAACCATATGCTTCCATTTGAGATTGACTTGTGCTTGCTTCATTATTGGAAAATTGAGGTAAATTGCTAATGTCTTGGTCTTGATTTTCTTGTTGATTTTCTAACAACAATGGTAAAGGTCCCTCAGCTTCTTGTTCAAGTTCTTCAATTAGAACATTAACTGATAAAGTTTGGATATCATCATATTCATGAGGAAAATCATACCACAATTGTTTTTCTTCTATTGGTGATTCAGGAAATAAATTAAGATCTTTTGTATCTTTACCATTAGAAATAGTCATGTTTCCTGATCTACAACTAATGTAGGCATCAACTGTTGCAAGCCATGGTCTTCCTAGAATTAAGGGATGTCCCCCTAATTTATTTTTGGGTTGTAAGACTATAAATTCTATTGGATATTCCCATGAACTTACTGAGACCATAATATCTTCTAATTTTCCTTCTGGCTTAATAGTAGATCTATCAACGAGTTGAAGCACAATAGAAGTTAATTGTAATTTTTGTATTCCTAGGGAATCTGTTGTTTCTTTGGTCATAACATTAATAGCAGCTCCTAAGTCAACCAAAATATTTCGTAAGGTTATATTTCCAATATGCACAGTGAGTATAGGTATTCCAGGATCTGTATATTTAGGTACCATCTTATCTTCTATCATCATCTCAGATAATTGTCCAATAACTTGAATAGTTTGAAATTCATTCTTCTTTTTACTTTTTGAGCATATATTTTTGATAAGTTTAGAATAGATGGGTATATCCTTGATAGCTTGTAATAAAGGAATTTTGATAGTAACACCTTCTATTTCTTGAAGAAAATTAAAAGTTGGCTTGGATGGTTCTTTTGGTATTGCCAGTCTTTGAGGAAATGGTACTTCTATTTCCTTACTTGTTTGAATTTCTTGTTGTTTGGTTGGAATGTTCTCCTCTTGAATTTTTGTTTCCTTCTTGTTGTCATTTTCATTTTCAACCAAGTTTTCAATTGGATCATCAGAAATATTGACATTATTTTCTAACACCTTTCCTGATCTTAATTGTATTTGTTGACAAGGTGCTATAGATATAGAACATGTTTCATTTGTTTCATAGACTTGTTGGACATTTTTATTGTTGTTAGGGTTAGGAACTGGTTGAGCTGGAAGAGGTAACTACTTAGGAGGATTATTATTATTATTTATTGGTGGAAGAAGTCTATTTTGAGGTAGATTTTGAGTATTTTGTCCCCTAAATTGGTTTTGAGAATTCTGTTGTTGCATTGTATTTGGAGACCAATTAGTGCCACCTTGATTATTATTCCAACTAGGCATATTCTGATTTTGTGTCCCTTGATTCCATGGGAATTTTCCTCCATAAGTATTAGCCATAAATTGAGCCCATGGGGGTATATTCCAATCTTGATTGTAAGAATTCCAATTTGTCCAATTTGGTATATTGGACCATTGGTTAGGTCTTTGTTGGTTGGGATAACTAGGGTTTGACCAATTTGATGGGCCATTAAATGGACCATTTCTTCTTTGAGCAACAAAATAAACATCCTCTGCTTCTTCTACTTCAGGTTCTTTTATGGTAGCCTTAATAACGGAGATATATTTACATTTTTTAGTTTTATGATCTTTATCACAAATTTGGCAACAAGCAGAGATATTGGAGATATTTGTTATGTTGAGAGGGAATTCTCTTGAATTGTGTTTCTTCCTACATCTATGGCAGTAAATTTCTTCACTGTCCTTTGTTTTTTTATCCATTAAATCCAAATATGAGGTGAAATTACTCAATAAATCAGTTTTTAAACCTTCCAACATATTTCCAATTTCAGCTCTTGTTACTCCTACTCCTGTAGATGTATATTTATTACTTCTCAAGGGTTTGTTTCTTGAATAGTTTCTACAAAGATTTACAATCCCTTCAAAAGATATAGAATGAATATCTCCTTTTGCCATAAGATTTAGGATTTCAAGAACATCTTCCTTTAATCCTTTCAGAAAAAGTTCTTTTAAGATTTCTTCTTCAAGCTCTATGTTTACTCTAGATCCTACAAATATAAATCTTTCAAGATAATCTTCCAAAGATTCATCTTCCTTTTGATTCATTCGGAAAAGTTCAGCTTTCTTGTCCCTAACTCTACAATAGTCTTGATATCTCTCAAGGAATAATTGTTTTAATCCATTTTCACCATCCCAACGATTACAAACTCCTTCTCCTAAACCCATAAACCATATCATAGCGGCATCTTTAAGAGTAGAAGGAAATAATCTTAACTTTTGCTCATTTGTAGTGTAGAAATAAGCTTGACATACAACTTCAAATTCAAAGAGAAAGGCATCAGGATCTTCATGTGGTTTTCCATGGAAGGTAGGTAATACAGAAAGAGAGATTGATTTAGGATCTCTTGTGGTTCCATCTGTATGTAAAATTGGAAAAGCAAATGTTTTTCTTTGTCTATTTTCTACGTGATCTCTTTCTTGCCTTGGTCTTTCTTGTCTTTGTTCCCTATTTCCACGATTTTCTTCTCCTACTTCACTTTCAGCATCTGCCATACTTGAATATAGGAATTCAAGAATTGGATCAGGTATAGGATCAGTGAATATTGAAGAATCTATATGATCATCAAACTCGGGACTTGGTAATAAGTATGTGTTGGGATCTTGTTCTAGGATTTCAGCTTGATTTGATGATGTGGCTCTAGTGTTTTCTATTTTAAAAATCCTAGGCTGTCTAAAGTTTCTTGGGGATTTTTCTATTTTATCTATTTTTATAAATCTTCCTTTAGAGTCTCTCAGTATTTTCATGTATATTCTAAATCTATATTTATATATATATTTATATATTTATTTATTATTATTTTTTTTTTTGAATATAACACCTAGTCTTCTATAAATAACTTATGTATATCGTTGATTGGATCAAGTTGATCTGGTGTCATAAAATGTTCTTCCTCAAAATTAAAATGATCTACCAACAATTGAATCAGTTGACAAAGATAAGCTTTAATTGCTATAGAATTAGGAATTCCAAACTGTAGCTCGAAACATAAACCTTCACATAATTCTCTAAAACGTACAACTCTAGGAATTCTAAAATACCTTTTGTTGTATTGCAGGATTAACTCTCTTTTCTCTATTTCTGCAAGAAAATTGTGAACAATGAGGGAATCCTCAAGGTACTGGTTCCAAGGATAAATTGATGGATTTACTATAGTTCGTCTATCCCAAAGCCAATTTTCACAACTTACTCCCAGATTATCATAAGGTGTAGGATGATTTACCCTTAAAGTTTTTGCAATATTAATCCTTTTTATCTTTTTAAGTTCTTCTGATCTCTCATTGATAGAATCAATTCTTACACATAGTGCTTCCCATTCTGACTTGGTTGTTATAAATTTTTGATCAACTAGAAGATTAACCTCTTGCTGAATCAGAAATTTTCTTGAGATCTATGAATTCAATCTGACTACTTTCAACCATTTGTTTTTTTTTTTTTTTTTAGGTTTTGATTTTGTTTTCTATTTTGATCTACTATCTATTAAAACATAAAATTCAAAAAACTTTAACAGAAAATAAATATGTATAATTTTAACAATCCTAATGTTATTAAAACTAGGATGCGATCCATGGTAAACGTAATCCATACAACCTAATTTTAACAATATTAGGGAAATTCCTAATGCTACTAAGTTCAAGTGTGATCCATGGTAAACGTAATCTGTACAACCAAACTTAATATCATTAGAAACAAGTATACAACCTAGTATTACTATAATTGGGTACGATCCATGGTAAACGTAATCCGTGTAACCAATTTAGTAATAGTTCGATGGAAATGAAATAATAGTACTGAAATAATAGGTAACTTCTTATTGTTTATTTGACTAGGGGGCTTTCATCACAGTCGTGTCACTCACTGTAGACTAATTCCTACTCCCAAGATAGGGGGTTATTTTTAGCTACTACCTTCGCCTACTTCCTGAACTTGCCCATAGGACCCTACATCACCTAGACAATAATAATTACCCAAAGCAAGAAATTGCAGGAAAGCAAATTTTAATCTAGGAAAGCAATTAAAACATGAAATATTTATGAAAAAAAAACCTGACAACGTCGTAAGGCGGGGCTTGTTGTTAGCTACCCACGATAGGGAGGGCTATTGCGTCCCATCTATGTCGATAACCACTCTGACTCGTATGCACACCAGGGGCTCATGTGTCCACAAGATCTCATGCGTACAAGTAAGTCCTCTCGCTTTGCACTGCCAATGACTTCTCTGATCAACTACTACGATGCTACTTTCCCCGACAATGGTGCCAAAATGATCGGTTGTAGAAGCTTACATTTAATTTTATCAATCCGAGGGAAATCAAGGTTAGATTTAAAAAGTAGCAATCCAGTATAGATATGATCGTAGGAATTAATGCTTAAGTCTAGTTCAATTTCCAGTTCAGAAATCATGCGTACACGTGTACAAAAAGAAATATAAAAATATGCAGTATGAATTATGCAAAAAATGGTAAATAAATGCAATTTATTATGAATTTTAACTATTAGGATCCTTATGCAATTTCTAAATTTTATATATTTTATAATGCAGATCTAACTAATTCTAATCTAATGCAGGGGGTGAAAGAGCTCAGGGACTGTCGATTAGGAGTGGGCCCTGCCTCCTAAGTGGCAGTGTAAGTTCTTTTCCCCTAAACTACTCTATCAGTAACTAAATATTATGATTTATACTAATGTTTATTCATTATTCATGAATGCAGGTTACAATATTTACAGATTCAAAACAGAGAAGAAACAAATGCTAGAAATGATACAAGTTACCATAATTGAAGAAATGCTATTTTATTGATGAAGGCTCAAATGTACAAGCTCTGTAACATGATTGAAATGTAACAATAATGCAACAGAAGGAACGAAAGAGACAGACGTTCCTCTATTTTCTGATGTATATTTATACTAAGACTAATACAATGTACAATCTTTTCCACGTATGTATCTTGCTGAAAATGTGGAGTGATGACTGTACGTGCATCATAAGATATCCTAAAGCTAAATATATTTTATTTGACTTGGACCTACAAATATTCCTATTGGTCCAAGTGGCACCTACATAGAATATTATTTATCTAACTAACTCGCAATATGCCTGTGTAAGACTTTTCAATTCCTTTATTTTAGGAAGTCTTAACAACTTTTACAACTTACAAATAAAATCATTACAAATCCTTTTCATAAAGTTTTATCAGCTGGAGAGAATCTCGTAACCAAAATGGAAAGGCAAGATATATTTGAAGATATTTTAATTGTCGTCATTTGGTTCTGCCATCCATATTATGTCGTCCATATTATGTTGTCGTCCATGGTCAATAATCTGGAGGTAAGTCTTCAGAAGTGACCTTTTGTCCTTACGTAATTACTGTCAGTAATTACTTCCAGTAACTGTCTTCCATAAACTGAGATCATCCGCTGAATTCTTCCAACTGCTAATGGTTGTTCTTCATATCTGAGGTACAGGCTTGTAATTTCTTCACTTATTACCTGCATTTAACTCAGAACTCGGGCAAATTGGATGTAAGTTAACTATAAATATCAAATTACCATTTTTAATCATTTTCATCAATAATTCATATTAAACTGATGATAACATGTAAAAATATATTAAATATTCTAGTAAAATGAATAAATCTGATACAAAAATTAGTAGTAAATAACCTCTCATTAGTCAATGCACAAAAAACTGTAAACCCAGTCGTTGAATTGGAGTTGTCTTTATTCCTTGGAAATTCGCTTTCATTCAAAATGTTTTGTGGTGATTTAAAAATCATAGCTCCTTTAACTTGAAACTCACAACTTTGGCTACCTCTTGCCTCAATCATTAAATGCTTTTCATATCTAGTCCAAGCCCATATTCATACTTAAATTTGAATTTGTTCGAAACAAAGTTATGAATGAAAAAGTGTTGCCCTTTAACTCTGATTCCTAGATAGCTCCACTTCGACTTCAATATTGAATTCACCTTCTACTGCTTCACCTTCTAAAAAAGTGATCCAAAACTTTACATTTCTTTCCTAGTGGAAGTGCCTCTCACTAGATATTTAACTACCTAAAATACACATTCACCCCAAAGTGAGGCGAAAGGCATTGTTACCCCTTACTTCGGGTGAATGTAGCTTTGATTATTTTGGCAAAAATAAAATCCCAATAAATTGATGAAGTCATATCCATGTAGCTTCATCCCAAGGGAAGGTGAATGTGACGCTCACCCTCCTCATGAAGCAAACACACCATCAACTTTTCAACTCACATTTTGACACTTTGCACATTCAACAAGGCTTTTCTTAATTATGATTTCACCTTCGAAAGGGGAGAATGGAACATTCATCCTTCAACTAGGGAAAATGTGCCATTGACTTTTTAATATCTCCATTAAGTAATTTTAAATGATGTTCAACCCAAAGTGGGATGAATGAAGCTTTCGTCCCTACTTTGTGGTGAATGTGCTTTATGTTACTTTGCTTGCGCTTCATCTTTGGGTGCCTTATTCAATTTATTTTAAAATGGATTTTCACCCCAGAGTGGGATGAAAGGATCTTTCACCTCCATTTGGGGTGAAAGCATCCCCATTCGATACTTAGCCCTTTCCTTTCATTTTTTAGTAAAAATATCATGTTCACCTTGAAACGGGATGAACGCGTCAGTTGCTCCAGCTTGGAAGTGAACCTGCCTTCACCGTTCCTCTTGCATAATGATCTGATTTTAAAATAAAGGAATAGTTTTTACCCAACTAGGAACCCCAACGTAGTGCTATACAGTTAATTTTATTGATATTTCCCACATTTTTATCCATAAATATTCTGGCTTGTGATGTCCATTATTTTCGAGCAAAGAAATGAATATAAAAGAAAATAAGGAAGTCAATATGTTCAAAAACTGCAACATATCATACGGATGAAAACACTATAACATAGAATTAATATATTTACCAATTTTACATCAAAAACCTCATAAAATTTTTAATGTGGCATATTGTAAAACTACAAATAGAAAGACTCAAGAAAACACAAAGATATGAAGACTGTGAAATGTTTTAATTGTGGTAACTTTGGTCACTATGCATATAACTATCCACAAGATGGAAGTAGTAGCAGTGAAGAGAAACATGATTATAAGAAAAAGGAAAAAATAAAATTCAGGTATTAAAAGAAAAATAGGTATGGTCAAGAAAAGCATGAAAATAAGTTCTTTCAAAGGCACAAGAAGAGTTTCTATGTGGAGGAAGCGAGCAGTATTTCAAGTGATAGTGATGAAATTTTCTCAAACAATGAGAAAGAAGAGATTCTATTTTTGGTAATAGAAGAGGGACAGGATACTCCTATTAAAAATCAAGTACAAGATGTTCCTATAATTGAATACCTAGAGGAAGATTCAAAAATAGAGGAAGAAGCCACAGTTGACCTCGAAGAGAAAATTATTGTTGCTCTTAGAAAGTTGAAATTTTCTAGAAAGCATAACTCAATATGAAGGCTCAAGTTCAAGAGGATGAGAAAACAAAAGCAAAGCTTATACAAGATCTCAATGACTTGAAATTTAAAGTTGAAGAGGCAAAAAGAGTTGAAGAAGTTATGGTTGAACAGTTAAAGGCAAAAGAGCTAAAATGTGAAATACTAGAAGATGAAGTTCAAAAGGGTCTTGGAACATATCTGAATGCATTATCATGATTCAAGGAAGGCTCAAAAACTTTGGATGATATTCTCAAGGTACAAAGATCTCCATTTATCAAGACAAGACTAGGTTTTGAAGGAGGACAAGAAGAACAAAAGGGAGAGGCAAGCTCAAAATATTTGGGTGACATTATCAAAACACAAAGATCTCCATTTGTGAAAGTTGGATTTGTTTTTGGACAAGGTCAAGAGGTACAAAAAGGGGATTCAAGCTCCAAAGGAAAGGAAGTTTCAAAGGAAGAGATTGAAGAAGAATCTAAGACATATGTTGATAAGTTAGAAAGTGGAAGCATCGTTAAGAAAGAAGACAATGCACAAATAAGAAATAGAGATCATCATAGAGAAGGAAAAGAAAGGACCAAGAGACCATATTTTCCAAGGCAAGATGAATATTTCTTCCAAGGGTATTGCTTCTCATGTAAAAATTTTGGTCACAAAGCTTTACATTGTAGGAATCATGGCAGGAATGATTATGGCCTCACCAGAAGAAATTTCAGGACATTTGCACCTTTCAAGAATCACAACATCAGGTGTTACAATTGCAGTAATTTTGGGTATAAAGCAAGGTGGTGTAGAACAAAGTTTCCAAAACTTCCAAAGACAAACAAGGATATAGATGATCAAAATATTCAAAGAGGTACAACTTCAAAGGCATGGAAGAAGAAATTTGAGAAAGGAGAAGAGCATTATAAGTTGGGAGTAGATTTACTCCCATCCCAAAATTGATCACCTCAAGGAGAGGAGGTGGTGAGGGGACTGAGCTAAGAGTCTTATTTTTTAACCCAAAAGGAGTCCCTTTGCCATTGATGTCAAAGGGGGAAATTTTTAGTAAGGGGAGAGAAATCACTAAGAGGGAGAAAATTCTTAAGGGGAGCAGATTTGGAATTCAGTGGTTTTTTTTAGAAAGGGTTTCCATCAATAACAAAGGGGGATTTTGTTGGAAATATTAAGTATATTGAGTTTTCATTTACGTCAAAGGTTTGATGCCAAGGGACAAAGGTTTGTGAGAGAAAGCAAAGCAAAGGTTCATGAAGTTTGATGATAAAAAGAGCATGGTACAAGGTTGATAAAAAGACAAGTTCATGTGGGTTAATGTTAAAAAGTTAAGGAGTATAATATTTAAATATTATAAAAAGATTTTAAAAAGGGACAAGGACCATGTTCAAAAAGTTCAAGAAGAGAAACAATTTTATTTTCATTAGACCAAGGCTTAAAAATAATAAACATTATAATATTTTTAAATATTATAATACCAAGTTTTAAAAGGAGGGCACACCATGCTATTCGAGTGGTGATGTAGACCAAAATCATGGAAGGCATAATAATATTTGAAATATTTAAAAGGGTTGATGTCTCCTTTAATTCTTCCAAGCATATATAAAAAGGTGGACAAAATTCAATTAAAAAATAATAATGTAAACGCTAATGTTTGTATGATCGATGTGAAACTCGTAACGTCCTTCATGATTCGATCGTGGCCTCATGGGAGAAAAGACAAAGGACATCACACATTTTGAGGTAGAATTCGAGAACAAGGAAGGAAGATAGCAAAGTGAAGTCTCATTTGGACAACTATCCCAAATGGTAGGACCCCCGACGCTAAGTTGTGGCGCTGAATAAGTCTCGAGTTCAAGACATAGCGAGGGCATATTGGCAAAGGCTTTTTGTTGAAAAGGTTATTGCACCATAAATCATGGTTAATAAGGTGTGTGTGAGCCTTGAGTGTTGTGTGGATGGCTAGCCTAGTTGGTAGGCGAAGCGATGTTTATACATGGGCAGATAGGAGGTTTCAGATTTGAAATCCATTGTGGACCATTATTTTTGGTTGGGCAAAGTTCGTAGTAGGAGGTAAAAGGTGATTTGTGCCTTTGTGTTCTCACAAGCTATGTTAGCACAGCTGGTCATGGCCCTTTAGGTGGGCACCTTGCTCTCATTAGGTGAGAGGTTTGAGTCATATTGAGGGAAGAATAAAAGAGGTATTTATTTATTTTCTCATTTGTAATTTGATTTCTTTTTTTTGTGGGAGTTATAAGGTTGAGTTGTCATTTATTTTTTGCTCATTTGATATAGGAGAAATAAGGTATGAAGAGGGTCTTTTGGTATTGAAATTTAATTTTTTTTTTAGAAGGAGAAATAAGGTGTGATAATGATTCTTTCATTGTATGAGTTTATTGTGTGTGTTTTAAAAGTAGGAGTTATAAGGTGTCTTGTGGTTTAATTATTGTGTGTATTTTTGCATGGTGAAAGAAAGTTTTAAGGGTTTTATTCTTTTATTAAAAAGCCTTGTTTTGGTAAATTAAAAAGGTTGTAAGGCTTTATTTTTGGACACACATTTTTGAAGAGAGATTTTATATGGATGGTTTAAAAATAATTATGCTAACTAACCCTTGAAAGTGGCATAAGAAACATAGAATATTTTGAGATAGGTTTTTGAAGGCACATCTCCATCAAAGCAAGTTAAGAGGTACGGTGATATCATTCCTTCTTTAAGGTATTTGGTTGAGCAAATATTTTTGAATAATAAGGTAGAAAAATAAGGATTTTATATGTGCATTGTTGGAAATATTTGAGATAGGGTTTGTGAAATAAATTGTGCATCCTTGTTGAAATAAATTGGAAACATTTGTGTTAGAGTTTGTGAAACAAATTATGCATCCTTTTTGAAAGAAATTGGAAATACTTGTGTTAGGGTTTGTGAATAAATTGTGCTTCATTGTTTGAATGAATTTGTGAAGCTTTTAGGTATTTGTTTGAGCGCTATTGAAAGTGAATGTGCAAGTGTTAGAAATCAAATTTTTCAAGCAAGTGTTTTTTTTAGAAAGTTTGTTATCATGTGCTAGACTAGAGCTACCTATAACATGTAATAAATGTGAGACATGTGAAAGTGATAGACTTAATAATTTTGAAGAATATATTTGAGCATTTGTTAGTGCATATCATTATCTATATGTTCAAGAGGTCAAATAAATTCTTGGTAGAATATTTCTAAACTTATTCAAGTTAAAGAAATCACATTGAAGACTAGATAAAGCACTTGATGACACTATTATGCAAGTTCTAGATGAACATTGTTTTGTATGCAAGATATGGATAGTTGAGAAAGTCTTGTGAAAAGACTTGAAATAGGTTTGAGGTAGATTTGAGGAAGTCTTGTGAGAAGACTTGAAATATGTTTGAGGTAGATTTGAGCAAGTCTTGTGAGAAGACTTAAAACATGGTTGAGGCAGATTTGAGCAAGTCTTGTGAGAATACTTAAAATAGGGTTGAGGTATATTTAAGCAAGTCTTGTGATGAGGCTTGGTGTATATTTATGTAGAGTTTATGAGAAGAATTAAGATAGATTTGTGCATATATAAGATAGAGTTTATATAGACTTGTGCATATAATGTGTGCATATCTAGAGTAGAGTTAAGCAAAGGTGTATACCAGCTTTAGAGGTCCACTAGCCAAAGTAGCATGGATATATGTATCCTATGGATAGAGGTCCACCAGCCATAGAAGTGAGGATAGAGGTCTTCTATGGATAGATGTCCACAAGATAGATTAGTGGAGACAAATATCTCCTATGGATAGAGGTCCACCAACCAAAGTAGTGGGGATAAAGGTCTCCTATGGATAGAGATCCACTAGCTAGAGTAGTGGGGATAGAGGTATCCTATGGATAGAGGTCCACCATACATAGTATTGGGGACAAATATCTCTTATGGCTAGAAATCCACTAGCCAGAGCAGTGGGGATAGAGGTCTCCTATAGATAGAGGTCCACCAACCATAGTAGTAGGGGAAAAGTTCTCATATGGATAGAGGTCCACCAGTAAGAGTAGTGGGGATATAGGTCTCCTATGGATAGAGGTCCACAAGCTAGAGTAGTGGGGATAGAGGTCTCTGGTGTATAGAGTTCCATGAACTATAGTTAAGGGTATAGAGTTATCCTATGGATAGAGGTCCATGAACTTGAGTATACAAGATTGGTGTCTCCTTTGGACAGAGATCCATAAAAATTGTAATAGGTAACTATTTCCCAAGATATTTGTTGAGACAATTTAGAAGAAAGTTTTTTCTCATGGACGTAACCCACATTGGGTGAACCACGTTAAACTTGTGTATCTCATGTGTCTAATGATTTATGCATTGCTTTACTACTACTATTTATGATCTTGTTTAACACTATTTTGGAAAGTTAGTGTAATTGATAACATTGGATAATATTGTTTGGAAAAGAAAAGTAAAAATTGATCTTATACTCTTCACCCCCCCTCTCAGTATAAGCTTGTGTTCTTCACTATGCTTCAACCCCATCTCTAAGAGTCTTGCAATCATATTTTAATGAGAAAAGATTTTTGAAATCCTTGGACAACTCTTCTACTAGGTAAGCTTTCTTATTTATTCGCCATCTCTCATTATTGCTCCTCTTGCATGGGATCTTGGTTATTTTAATCATTTTAGATGTCTTAGAAATATAGTCATGATTCTCGTCATTCTTTTCCTACCCATTTGGTCATTTATAACATTTTTGTTTTAGGATGACCACTCTTTTGATTATTTCATTCATGATGACTAGAAGTGGATACAATCTATTTGTTGTTTAGTGATTAGATTTTTTGACACTAGAATAACCTACACTGATCATACTAACTATATTCCTAGTTACAATACACATATGTAAGGTTTAGCACTAAAGAAGTCATTGGGTCCCTAGTATATGAACTAGGATCTAATAACACATCTAACAACACTCATACTTGGGTTGGTAAAAAATAGTATGATTTTATATTAATCAATTATTTTCATCATAGAGAATATAATTTAAGTTAATAGCCACTTGGTAGAAAATAGTGCACTAAAAATGCAAATACCATTCAATCCTAAATACATATGATTGACATTTTTTAAAGTATTAATTCAATTCCAAGTCATCCATATTTACTTACACATATTTGGATAGGACCCAATCTACATAGCTTATCTAGTATTATTCATATTTAAGCCTTCTAGATTTATAACCTTAAAAGTATCCATTGATTCCATGAAGGGACTATGGTCTTCTATCAATTTTTCCATGAACCTAGTGGTAGGCTACTTGAATATTTGAATTGAATATTATTTGTTAACTCTAGCTAATACCATAATATAGAAAAATTCCTCACCTGATTTCTAAAATAGCATATATCTAGGGTTATGCCTAGTGGAATATAAATTATATGTGCTATACATAAGATCTATATAGAAGATATTTATGATTTTTTTATATATATGTAAGCATAATTAAAACCTTGTTTTATATCTTCAATGAGGAACCTATCATGTTATTGTTTGGATAATATTCCCTTATTTTGGAAATATCATATAACCCATTATTTGTATTATTTATTCATTACACATTAACATATTATTTGGTTAATTCCTACATAGTATCAGAGTAGACATTTTTGTCTCGCTCGTGAATTTTGTGATTTGATCATTATGATCAATCTGGTCATTGGTGATCAATTTTACTATTATGTCATTCATTTAGGTGACTGCTAGTGCTAATTTAGAGGTATATATTTTACATGTCTTGATTGAACCCATATCTATACTAGGGTGAGAGAATAAGATCCATAAAGGTCTGACTCGGTGGAGGGGATTGTTATGACACGATGAATGATATCACGATAAATGGATCGGCTGACTGAGCGAGTCGACCTAGATAGTGTCTACCTGATAGAACCTGAATGTAATCAATGATTAGAGCGGGTGATAGATCCAAATTGAGATTAAAATTATACAACACATAGACACAAATACCAATCACAAGTTCTAACTTCTATGATAACTTACATACTAGCATAGTGGACACTTGATGCTAGATCTGACATCCTATAGACTAGCCTAGTGGACACTCGATGCTAGATATGATGCAAATTTGACAACCTTCAAACTAGCCTAGTGGACTATGAGATCGACCAAATGAGAACACAATTTGGATACAGATTGATGCGTACATGGAAATATGAGTCTTCACAAGGATTATAATGGTAACCTTCAAAGGCATATAGGGCTAATGTACCACATGTGTTATAATGCAATACTAACAGATCAGGCCAATAGACTCAATATAATATGGAGGGTTTAGGTTGATGTCAACACAACTCGAACCAATAGAAAGGTTAAGTGGAAGTACAACTAGACACAAAAGTGGATGATCAACCTAATATAGATAGGACCCTAGACCTGACTGTCAAATATCAATTGATGATACCACAAATACTAACTGACATAGGAAGATACTTTATGTGGGATAGAGAGCTAGATGTGGCAGATGAGTAGGTTTTGGTGGAACCAAACCACTAACTGGACATTTAAGACATAAATTTATTGATGTGGCAAGATCAACTATGCAGAGTGGTGGAAGAGGCTTGCACATGGGGGAGACCACCATCAGATTATCAAGTATATTATTGCACATTTTCATTTTAAAATTACTAAAGCCTTCATTAATTTCCCGATGTGGGATTAAAACCACACAATTAATTATGATAATGAAAACATTAGTGCTCTGGTGATTTTTTTATCGATTCAAAAAGGCATCATGTAGAAGCTACAATAAACAATTGTCTATTTTTGGTCAAGGGACTGAGCATTTGTGACTTCATTCCAACCCTCAAAGTAATATCTCTAGCAGATTTACTATAAGTTTCCCCACAAACGAGTTGAAGACTCCAAATTTTATGTGAAAATAATAGGAACTCTTTCTATTATTATTTGCTTCGAGTCCGCATTGATTTGAAATATGCATCACAAATCAGTTTTGTTAGCCACCGTCTTGCATTGTAGAGAAAATGTTTGATAGGAAAAGCTAATCAACGAAATCTCAACTTTTTTTTGGAATATTCCATATATTCTCCCAAGTTCGTAGCATGATAAATTCATCATTTACAAAATTACAGGCTTAACCAGTAAATTTGGGATCATCGATCAAAGATCTAATAAATCTTAGGCAACTTCATCATGATAGAATTTTGCTTGTCTACACGAACCCACTACAATTAGCTTTGATCACACTTTGAAAGATATGGAAATTTACTAAAGTCCATGGAGGCAATGATCAATACCAAATTTCAGTCATAGGCGGACAAAGTTAGAAAATATGACAACAATTTGCCACAACCACTATAATACTTTTGTAGGTGAGTTGCAAAATAGAAAATAAAGGTTTTAATAGCTATGATCGGAGCCTTGGAGACGATATTTATGGTTTTCAAGGATGATTTCTAGCGTAGTGATCCTCAGGTGGTAAACCTGAGTGAGTAGCATATTCCTCACTTATTTTTTTGTAGTTTTCATCATCGACAATGCATTTCAGTGATAGTAAAATAATCCAGCATCCTACAGCAATGGAGCCAACTAAATTTAAAAAACTTTGTTAAAGTTTTATCTCATATACATGGGGTATGAGATAATTCCATGGTAGAAAATGGAGGAAGCCCCTTATTCTATTGACTACCATGCAATAGTCCCACGGATCCCATCGGTAGCCATAATTATCCCCAGTTTGTGGTGGTCTTGCAGCTTGGACTTTGCTTGCATGGAATTTCCTTTAGTTGGTGTGATTAAGTTATTTTTAAATTAAAAAACAAACAAAAAGATAAATTTTGCATCAGAACTTTTTAATTAAATTTTTATTTTAAAAATTTAATTAAGTATTTGCATTTCTTTTTGTAAAAAGACCAAGAGGCTTTAATATTTTTGTAAATTTTTGCAAAATTTTATGACTCACTCCCAGGAGACAAAGTGTTTTTTGAGAATTTCCTAAGAGGTAAGATTTAAAGCCTAAGAGGATTTACATTTTTGTAATAGGGGGATTCATAATTATCTCCATCAAAGAATATTTTTCAAAAAGGGGATCAATAGTCAAGGTGCATTTTTGGCAGTGATCGACACTTTAAAAATGGATAAATCAAAGAAAAATAATGCCCCAAAAGAAAATGATAAAAATTCTCAATCAGTTAAAGATCCTTACTTTCCAATAGGGTGGGAAGGAATGGATTTTTTGAGGATAGAAAATATCTCACACTATGCAGTGGTGTAAAATCCATTCTCAGAGATTCTAAAGTTTTTGAATAGATTCAAATAAATAGTGCTCAAATCCCTATATGCATTGTAAGGGCAGTCTACATGACATTGATTTCACTTGAAATTTCCTAGCATTAAAAGAAAAGGGACATCAGTGAGGAATCAAAGGTCATAATTCTAATGATCAATGCTTGTTGTGACACAAGTGATCTTCAACCTATGGTGGTGAATACTTGTTGTGACACAAGTGACCTTAAGCCCATTGTGGCCAATTCTTGTTGTGATACAAGTGACCTCCTGCCTATAAGAGTGGATATCATTTGTAGCATAGGTGATCTCATCACAAAGGCATATTTTTCTTACGACACTAGTGACTTAGAAGCTAAAAATCCTCAAAATGAGCTCCATAATATCATCAATTGTGACAAATGCCATATTGTTAAAAGAATTAATGAAGATGAAGAACTTGGATATTTTGAAAAACACACCAAAGGCATTGGATCCAAACTGATGAACAAAATTGGATTCAATGGTAAAGGATTAGGTAAACATAGGCAAGGTATTAACACTCCTATAATGCCAAATTTAAAGCCAAAGAATGAATGCCTTGGCTATTATGGAAAAGCAAGTACCAGTAAAATAATGTTTGTAAAATATAAATCTCCTACAACTCCCACAAAGAATTTGTATAGTCATTATGGAAGAACAGGACATATAGTAGCTAGGTGTTAGAAAATACATCCTTGTGACTCATGTGGATGTACAAATCACTCCTCTATAACTTGTTGGTACAAAGTGAAAATGGCCAACAAGGTTCATATTGATTGTGGATGGACAAATATCACACAATGGACCAAAATGA
The DNA here is from genome assembly GCA_028583015.1 of Wollemia nobilis. Taxonomy (NCBI): domain Eukaryota; kingdom Viridiplantae; phylum Streptophyta; class Pinopsida; order Araucariales; family Araucariaceae; genus Wollemia; species Wollemia nobilis. Next base: position 4,369,892 of record JAQPPZ010016897.1, on the reverse strand, counting down.
AAGAAATATTGTATGGATTCTATAGAAAAGGTAAAACCTATGGTAAACCCAGAGGTAGATCTAGTGACAAACTGAGTGGTAGTCCTAGAGGTAATGTTAATGATAGACCTAAAGGTAGACCCAACGACAATGATCTAGAGGTAGACCTACAAGCATATCCAAAGGCAATGATCCATAGGTAAATCCATAGATAGATTTAGTGGTAGTTCTAGTGGTACTATTCCAGAGGTAACCTTAGAGCCAGAGCCATGAGCCAAAGCTAGATCCAGAGCTAGAGCCAACACATGAGAATATTTCATTTGTCTCTCCTTCACATTAAAGGGGGGGGTTATATATGTTATACCAAATAATGTAATAAAAGGGTATATTAGGATAATATTCCCTTATTTGGGAAATATCATCTAACCCATGTAGCGAATCGTTATAACAATCTACCTATTGTGTAGATTAGTGATATGGCTAATATTAGCCATGTTGTATTATTTATACATTACACATTAATGTATTATTTAGTTAATTCCTACACTTATACAATAATTTTATTACCCATCTCTTAATTCTTAAACAACTAGCCTCATTAACATATTACCATGTTTGTAAAGTAAGGTTATGACTTACACCCATCATTCATATTTCAACAAACTCAAAGGATACAAGAATATTATACAAACATGATCTATTTTTATTTATAAAAAAGGAAGTAGCAATTATCATCAATTTATCACCCATTAAGTTATTGGTTGACCATTTATGGTATAAATATTAATTTTAAAATTGTAATATGATTCATTTCTAAGGTCGACATTATGCAATGTATAGGACATGCCTAAGGGTATTTCATTGTATAATGTATTAATTATTTGTAATATTTTATTATATAATCCCTATGGGCTATGGTTAACCTTGTTATGGTTAAACACTCTTTATAACACGTAATTAAACTTAATCGTTCTTGTTATTTCATATTAGGTTAAACTTTATTAAGTAATTGAGATTTTGGTATTAGTATAAATACCCCCTCCTACTGATATTCTCATAAGAGTGATTTTCTCATAAGAGTTAAGAGGTATGGTAATATCATTCCTTATTTAAGGTGTTTTGTTGAGCAAATATTACTAAATAATAAGGTGGAGAAATAAGGACTGTATATGTACATTATTGGAAATATTTGAGATAGGGTTTGTGAAATAAATTGTGCATCCTTGTTGAAAAAAAATTGGAAACACTTGTGATAGGGTTTGTGAAACAAATTATACATCCTTGTTGAAAGAAATTGGAAACACTTGTGTTAGGGTTTTTGAATAAATTGTGCTTCATTGTTTGAATGAATTTGTAAAGCTTTTAGGTATTTTGAGTGATATTGAAAGTGAATGTGCAAGTGTTAGAAATCAGATTTGTGAAGCAAGTGTGTTTATCAGAAAGTCTGATATCATGTGCTAGACTAGAGCTACCTCTAAAATGTAATAAATGTGAGATGTGAAAGTGATAAACTTAATTATTATGAAGAATATATTTGAGCATATGTTAGTGCATATCATTCTCTATATGATCAAGAGGTCAAATGCATTCTTGTTAGAATATGTCTAAAATTCTTCAAGTTAAAGAAATCACATTGAAGATTAGATAAAGCACTTGATGGTACTATTATGCAAGTTCTAGATGAACTTTGTTTTTTATGCAAGATATGCAGAGTTGAGAACATGCTTTAATGAGTAGAGTTGATAGAGTCTTGTGAAAAGACTTGAAATAGGTTTGAGGTAGATTTGAGCAAGTCTTGTGAGAAGACTTGAAACATGTTTGAGGTAGATTTGAGAAAGTCTTGTGAGAATACTTGAAATATGGTTGAGATAGATTTGATCAATTCTTGTGAGAATACTTAAAACATGGTTGAGATAGATTTGAGCAAGTCTTGTGATGAGGCTTGATGCATAGTTATGCAGAGTTTGTACATGTAAAATGTGCAGATCTGAGATAGAGTTGAGATAGACTTGTGCATATAATATGTGTAAATATGAAGTAGATTTAAGCAGAGGTGTGTACCATATTTAGAGGTCCACTAGGAAGATTAGTATGGATATATGTATCCTATGGATATAGCTCCACCAACCATAGAATTAAGGACAAAGGTCTTCAGTGGATAGAGGTCCACCAGACAGAGTAGTGGGGACAAAGGTCTCCTATGGATAGAGGTCCACCAGCCAGACTAGTGGGGACAGAGGCCTCCTATGAATAGAGGTCCACAATCCAGAGTAGTAGAGACAAAGGTATCCTATGAATAGAGATCCACTAGCTAGAGTAGTGGGGATAGAGGTATTCTATGGATAGAGGTCCACCATACATATTAGTGGGGAAAAATATCTCTTGTGGCTAGAGATCCACTAGCCAAAGTAGTGGGAATAGAGGTCTCCTATGGATAGAGGTCCACCATCCAAAGTAGTGGGGATAGAGGTCTCTTATAGATAGAGGTCCACCAACTAGATCAGTGGGGATAGAGGTATCCTATGGATAGAGATCCACTATCTAGAGTAGTGGGGACAAAGGTCTCCGGTGGATAAAGTTCCATGGACTAGAGTTAAGGGGATAGAGTTATCATATGGATAGAGGTCCATGAACTTGAGCATAGGGTATTGGTTTCTCCTTTGGATAGAGTTCCATAAGCATTGTAATAGGGAACTAGTTCCCAAGAGATTTGTTGAGAAAATTTAGAAGAAATATTTTCTTCATGGAAGTAACCCATATTGGGTGAACCATGTTAAATCTATGTCTCTCATGTGTGTGATGATTTATGTATTTATTTTATACTGCTATTGATGATCTTTGTTAACACTATTTTGGAAAGTTAGTGGAATTGATAACATTGGATAATATTGTTTGGAAAAGAAAAGTAAAAGTTGATCTTATACTATTCACCCCCCCTCTCAGTATAAGCTTGTGTTCTTAAGTATGCTTCAACCCCATATCTAAGAGTCTCGCAATAAAATTTGGATGAGAAAAGATTTTTGAGATCCTTGGACAACTCTTCCACTAGGTAAGCTTTCTTATTTATTCACCATCTCTCATTATTGCTCCTCTTTCATGGGATATTGGTTATTCTAATCATTTTAGAGGTCTTAGAAATATGATCACAATTCTCGTAATTCTCTTCCTACCCATTTGGTCATTTATAACATTTTTATTTTAGGATAACCACTCTTTTAATTATTTCATTCATGATGACTAGAAGTGGATACAATCTAGTTGTTGTTTAGTGATTAGATTTTTTGACACTGGAATAACCTACATTGTTCATACTAACTATCTTCCTAGTTACAATACACATATGTAAGGTTTAGCACTAATGAAGTCATTGGGTCCCTAGTATATGAAATAGGATCTAATAACACATCTAACAACACCCATACTAGGGTTGGTAAAAAATAGTATGATTTTATATTACTCAATTATTTTCATCATAGAGAATAGAATTTAAGTTAATCGCCACTTGGTAGGAAATAGTGCACTAAAAATGCAAATACCATTAAACCCTAAATACATATGATTGACATGTTTTTAAAGTATTCATTAAATGCCAAGTTATCCATATTTACTATATACATTTTTGGATAGGACCAAATCTACATAGCTTATCTAGTCTTATTCATATTTAATCCTTCTAGATTTATAACCTTAAAAGTATCCATTGATTCCATGAAGGGACTATGGTCTTCTATCAATTTTTCCATGAACCTAGTGTTAGGCTACTTGAATATTTGAATTAAATATTATTTGTTAACTCTATATAATACCATAATGTGGAAAACATCCTCACCCTATTTCCAAAATAACATATATCTAGGGTTACGTCTAGTGGAATCTAAATTATATGTGCTATACATAAGCTCTATATAGAAGATATTGATGAAATTTTTATATATGTAAGCATAATTAAAATCTTTTTCTGTATCTTAAATGAGGAACCTATCATGTTATTGTTTGGATAGTATTCCCTTATTTGGGAAATATCATCTAACCCATTATTTGTATTATTTATTCATTACAAATTAACATATTATTTGGTTAATTCCTACATAGTATTAGATTTGGTATTTTGGTTTTGCTCCTCGTGAATTTGGTGATTTGATCATTGTGATCAATCTGGTCATTGGTGATCAATTTTACTATTATTCCATTCATTTAGGTGACTACTAGTGCTGATTCAGAGATAAATATTTGATATGTCTTGATTGAATATATATCTAGACTAGTGTGATAGAAGAAGATTAATAAAGGTCTAACTCAGTGGAGGGGGTTGATCTGACACAATGAACGACATCATGATCGATGGATTGACTGACTAGGTGACTCAACCTAGATAATGTCTACCTGATAGAACTTGCATGCAATCAATGATTAGGGTGGGTGATAGATACAAATAAGGATTGACATTGTACAAAACATAGACATAGACCTCAATCACGAGCTCTAACTACAATGAAAACTTACATACTATCATAGTGGACACTTGATTCTAGATTCAACATCCTATAGACTAGGCTTGTGGACACTTGATTCTAGATTTGATGCAGATATGACAACCTTCAAACTAGCCTATTGGACTATGATACTGACCAAATGAGAACACAATTTGGACATGGAATGATGCCTACATGGAAATCTGAGTCATCATGAGGATTCTAATGGTAACCTTCCAAGGCATATAGGGCTAATGGACCATGTGTGACATGATGCAACACCGACAGATCAGGACAATGGACTCGACCTAATATGGAGGGTTTAGGCTGATGTCGACATAGCTCAGACCAATATAAGGGTTAAGTGTCGCTACAACTAGACACATAATTAGACTATCAACCTAATATGGATAGGACCCTAGACCTGACTATCAGATCTTAATTTATGATACCACAAAGACTAACTAACATAGTAAGAGACTCGATGTGAGACAGAGAGCTGGATGTAGCCTATTGGACTATGAGACTGACCAAATGAGAACACAGTTTGGACATGGACTGATGCCTACATGGAAATCTAAGTCATCACGAGGATTCTAATGGTAATCTTCCAAGGAAGATAGGGCTAATGGACCATGTGTGACATGATGCAACATCGACAGATCAGGCCAATGAACTCAGCCTAATATGGAGGGTTTAGGCTAATATCGACATAGCTCAAACCAATAGAAGGGTTAAGTGTTGGTAAAACTAGACATAGAAGTGGACTATCGACCTAATATCGATAGGGCCCTAGACCTGACTATCAGATATTGATTTATGACACCGCAAAGACTAACTAACATAGGAAGAGACTCGATGTGAGATAGAGAGCTAGATGTGGTAAACAAGTAGGCTTCGGTGGATCCAAACCACTAACTGGACCCTCAAGACATAAATTTATTGACATGGCAAGATCAACTATGTAGAGTGGTGGAAGAGGCTTGCACGTGGAGACCACCATCAGGTGATCAAGTGTCTTATTGTGCATTTTCATTTTAAATTTACTAAAGCCTTCATTGATTTCCTGATGTGGGATTAAAACCACACAATTAATTATGACAATTAAAATATTTGTGCTCTGGTGAGTTGTTGATCGATTTGAAAGGCATCGTGTAGAAGCTACAACAAGCGATTATTTATTATTGGTCAAGGGACTGAGCATTTGTGACTTCATTCCAGCCCTCACAGTCATATCACTAGCAAATTTACTATAAATTTCCACCCAAATGAGTTGAAGGCTCTAGATCTGATGTGAAAAGAATAGGAACTCTTTCTGTTATTATTTGCTTTGAGTCCATACTATTTTGAATGATGCATCACAGATTAGTTTTGTTAGATGACTTCTTTCATTGTAGAGAAAATATTTGATAAGAAAATCTGATCAACGAACTCTCAACTTATTTTTGGCATAGTCCAGATCTTCTCCTAGGTTCGTAGCATGATAAATTCATCATTTCCAAAATTGCAAGCTTAACCAAAAAATTTGGGATCATCGATCGGAGCTTTGATAAATCTCAAGCAACTTTATTATGATAGAATTTTGCTTGTCTACATGAATCCACTACAACTAGCATTGATAAAAATCTGAAAGAGGTAGAAATTTACTAGATTCCATGGAGGTAATGATCGATACCAAATTGTAGTCATAGGTGGACGAAGTTGCAATAATTTGCCACAACCACTACAATGCTTTTGTAGGTGAGTTGCAGAATAGATGATAAAGGTTTTAATAGCTACGATCGGAGCCTTGGAGATGGAATTTATGGTTTTCAAGGATGATTTATAGTGTAGTGATCCTCAGGTGGAAAAACCAAGTGAGTAGCAGATTCCTCACTTATTTTTTTGCAGTATTCAACATAGACAATGCATTTCAGTGACAATAAACTAATCTAGTATCCTGCAACAGTGGAGCCAACTAATTTTTAAAAACTTTGTTAAATTTTTATTCCATATACGTGGGGTACGAGATAATTCTATGGTAGAAAAGGGAGGAAGCCTCCTTATTTTTTTGACTACCATGCAATAGTCCCATGAACCCCATCGATAACCATAATTATCCCCATTGGCAGTGGTCCTTCTGCTTGGAATTTGCTTGCATGAAATTTCCTTCCGTCAGTGTGATTAAGTTATTTTTAAATTAAAAAATAAACAAAAAGATAAATTTTACATCAAACTTTTTTAATTAAATTTTTATTTTAAAATTTTAATTATTGTTTGCATTTCTTTTTGTAACAAGCCCAAGAGTCTTTAATATTGGCTTTAATATTTTTGCAAATTTTTACAGATTTTTGTAAATCACTCCTAGGAGACAAAGTGTTTTTTGAGAATTTCCTAAGAGGTAATATTTAAAGCCTTAGAGGTTTTATATTTTTGCAATAGGGGGAATCATAGTTTTCTCCATAAAAGAATATTTTTCAAAAAGGGGGATCAATAGTCAAGGTGCATTTTTGGCAGTGATTGACACCTTTGCCATTATTTTTCAAAATTTCTTTGGAAAAGGTGCATTTGGGGCAGAGACCGACACCTTAAAAAATGGGTAAATAAAAGAAAAATAATACCCCAAAACAAACTGATAAAAATTCTCAATCAGTTAAAGATCCTTACTTTCTAGTAGGGTGGGAAGGAATGGATTTTTTTGAGGATGGAAAATATCTCACACTATGCAGTGGTGTAAAATCCATTCTCAGAGATTCTGAAGTTTTTGAAGACCTTCAAATAAATGGTGCTCAAATACCTATAGGCGTTGTAAGGGCAGTCTACATGACATTGATTTTACTTGAAATTTCCCAATGTTAAAAGAAAAGAGATATCAGTGATAAATCAAAGGTCATAATTTTAACGGTTGATGCTTGTTGTGACACAAGTATCTTCAGCCTACGGTGATGAATACATGTTGTGACACAAGTGATCTTAGTTACCTCTTGCCTATAAGAGTAGATATCATTTGTATAATAGGTGATCTTGTCACAAAGGCAAATTTTTCTTACGACACCAGTGACTTAAAAGCTGAAAATCCTAAAAGTGAGTTCCATAATCTCATCAATTGTGACAAATGCCATATTATTAAAAGAATTAATGAAGATGAAGAACTTGGATGTTTTGAAAAACACACCAAAGGCATTGGATCCAAACTAATGAACAAAATGGGATTCAATGGTAAAGTATTAGGTAAACATGGGCAAGGCATTAACACTCCTATAATACCAAATGTCAGGCCAAATAATGAAGGCCTTGGCTATTATGTAAAAGCAAGAACCAATAAAACGATGTTTGTAAAATCTAAATCTCCTACAACTCCTACAAAGCATTGTTATAGTCATTATGGAATAACATGATATATGGTATCTAGGTGTTAGAAACTACATCCTTGTGACTCATGTGGATGTACAAATCACTCCTCTATAAATTGTTGGTACAAAGTGAAAATGGCCAACAAGGTTCATATTGATTGTGGATGGACAAATCTCACACAATGAAACAAAATGAAAGAAATGTTGTATGGATTCTATATAAAATGCAAAACCTATGGTAAACCCAGAGACAAATCCAGTGATAAACCGAGTGGCAGTCCTAGAGCCAATGACCCAATGATAGACCTAAAGGTAGACCCAACAACAATTATCCAAAGGTAGACCTACAGGTAGATCCAGAGATAATGATCCATAGGTAAATCCATAGGTAGATCCAATGGTAGTTCTAGTGGTACTATTTTAGAGGTAACCTTAGAGCTAGAGCCATGAGCTAGAGCCAGAGCCAGAGCCAACACATGAGCATATTTCATTTGTCTCTCCTTCACATTAAAGGGGGGATTTATATATGTTATCCCAAATAATGTAATAAAAGGGTATGTTAGGATAATATTCCCTTATTTGTGAAATATCATCTAACCCATGCAATGAGTAGTTTTAACAATCTGCATATTGTGTAGGTTAGTGATATGGCTAATATTAGCCATGTTGTATTATTTATACATTACACATTAATGTATTATTTAGTTAATTCCTATAGTTATACAATAATTTTAATACCCATATATTAATTCTTAAACAACTAGCCTCATTAACATATTACCATATTTGTAAAGTAAGGTTATGACTTACACCCATTATTCATATTTCATAGGAAATTAACAACAAATTAATTCAATCTTTCCCTTTAAAACTAAGCTACTATTAGCCTCCATAAAGACACACATAAACTTTCTCAAGTCATTAAGTGCTATATGAGGTGATAAACACTTTTATATTCCTCAACAAAGTCAAAGGATACAAGAATATTATACAAACATGATCTATTTTTATTTATAAAAAGGAAATAGCAATTATCATCAATTGATCACCCATTAAGTTATTGGTTGACCATTTATGGTATAAATATTAATTTTAAAATTTTAATATGATTCATTTCCAAGGTCAACATTATACAATGTATAGGACATGCCTAAGGGTATTTCATTGTACAATGTATTAGTTATTTATAATATTTTATTATATAAGCCCTATGGACCATGGTTAACCTTGTTATGGTTAAACATTCTCTATAACATGTAATTAAACTTAATCCCTCTTATTATGTCAACTTAGGTTAAACTTTATTAAGTAATTAGGGTTTTGGTATTAGTATAAATACCCCCTACTACTCATTTTCTCATAAGAGTGATTGTGTAATTTTATCTATAGGTAATAGTGAATATTTATGGTTCTCATGGGAGCCCAATATCTATATCTCTTTTTCTCTTTTTTGTCTCTTTACTAAGTGGAAGGGTTGCTTCTATTTTTTTCTAGAAAATATTTTGAATCTCAATATGGTATTAGACTGGGTATGGAGGTACCTCACTTTGTCACATAGAATCATCCTTTGAAGCCTTCAATATCTCTTCCAATTTTTGGACCAATAAAAAAAATACGATACCTTCTTTCTTCCTTCATTTGATTATTTTAAGGGCAATCAAAATACTTGCATTCATCTATTTATAAGACTAAGATATAAAATATCCATCTGTAATTGTCGAAGGTTCTTTGCTTTAGGAAGTTACTTCAAGGAGGAAAAAAGCTTGTAATTTTGTTAGTTCAAAATTAGAGCATTTTCTATGCACAACCCTTAGATTGGTACCCAAGCAGATTTGAGTGTACATTAATATCCTAGAGGGAGTATGCATTTTAATGTAAATATTTGTAGTAACCATTATATCCAGAAGAGCACTATCTAAGGAATTCATGTGGGAGTAACTCGGGTTTGAGTTGTAGTATCCATTCTTTTATTGCAAACAAGTATGACTTTTGGTGGAATTTTTGGCAACAATTAGGGTTGTACTAGGATTGATTTCTATTTTTTTGTTTGAAGATATAATAGCATGATTGCCTCAACCATGGATTTTAGATGATTGATTGTGCATTTAATTTTAATTTTACCCCTTTTATACTACTAAAAGGAATATATGGACTTTTATAGAACCTCCCTTTTGATCACCATTGCACATGACAACAAACCAGCTAGCAGGGACATGTTGAGGAGAATATGATACATGTTTGAATCTTACACATATTTTTTCAAGCCATGTACTAGGGATGCCTACTTGGGAGGTCTTGGAATAAATTTAAGTGTATCCCTTCCAACTTCCAAATGCATGGTAGCCACACTAGTTAGTGCATTGTGTTTGGAGGTTGTGAGGTTGACATTCAATTTTCTTCGACGTCATTCAAAAAGTTGTTTTTTTAATTTTGAATGACTTTACCCCTAATTGATGTGGTAGTTTAATGTGGTACATAGGACTTTATATATATTTATATTAGTCTCCATTCAATTAGAAAACCCCAAGTATCATAGTCATAATGGTTTAGGAGGGCTAATTTGGGAAACTAACAATGGATGACATCGATAAATCATGGATTGCCAAGTGGAAATTGGTGGTTATTTTTTATTTTTTATAATGTTTGTAACTTTAATTTTTAATTTTTTATCAGGAAAAAACTCTTAGATGTCATAAATTTTGCATACAAAAGCATTTTGAGCCCTTTTTTAAATCACATTATTTTTCAAGTTGTATACACTAATGGTATTAGTTCATAAACTTGTTATAGTCAAGTTATATAAGATGAACCACAAATACCTAATTACTTACCTTAATAGGAAAAACTAATGTGTTTTGTCAACTTAAATGATCAACCTACTATGAAGGAATAACATGTGGTGTATATTTCAAGAGGATAAATCAATTGTTCTTGATGATGAAAAGCAGAAGAAGCTCTAGGTCTATTTTCCTTGCTAGTTAAACTAGAGTTAGTTTTCTACATAAAAAATGAGTGTGATCCTATAAAGGTATGGTCAAAATTACATGAGCGTTTTGGGAAGGTTACTACTACTAAAGTGAGTCACTTGGAATTGGAGCTTTCTTCTCTTAAACTAAATTATTTTGATAACATTAAGGACTATATCGCAATATTTAAGACTTTGAGGAAAGATATTAAAAAAGAAAGATAATGCAGAATGTGTTAAAATTGTCCTTGCTAATCGCTCTCCCTCCTTTCAAATTTTGAAACTAATGGTTCATATAATTCATATGTTGTTAGAATTCCAAAAGACCCTTACTCTTGATTAGCTTTTTTTTCTCTTAGTTCACTTTTAGGTGGTAATGCAAAATTATAGTGGGACTCCACAACTACAAGCTCATGCAAAGGAATTAAAATCTAAGGCCAAGACCTAGGGTTCCAAGGGCCAAGATAAGTTTTCAAAGAAAATGAATATCACTTATAGATTCCAAGAGAGAGACATATAACAAATAATTGCTTATTAAAGTTGAATTCTTGAAGATAGATGAACATATTCTAGATGATAAAGGATAGTAGAAAGGATTTATCTCAACTATAGAGACTCAACAGAGAATCCATTATGGGTAAGAATATATTATTGTCACTAATATATTCTCTCCTTGGAACCTTAGTTTATATTATGGGGAGTTAAAATTGTAGTTAAATTCATGGTCAAGGATGACATTGTGTAATGGATTGGATAAGTGTAAGGGAATTTAATTGTAGAATATATTAATTATTTATATTATTTTATTATATAATCCCTATGGGTCATAGTTAACCTTGTTATGGTTAAACCCTCTTTATAACTTGTAATTAACCTAAAGCCCTCTTTTTATGTTAGCTTAGGTTAAAATTTATTATGTAATTGGGGTTTTGGTTTTAATATAAATACCCCCTCCTAGTCCTCATTTTATCATTAGAGTGATTGTGTAATTTTATCTATGGATAATAGTGAATATTTATGGTGCTCACGGGCACCCTAATATCTTTATCTCTTTTTCTCTCTTTTCTCTCTTTATGTTTTCTACATAATATTTGAGTTGATGGATTGCTTCTATTTATTTTTTGAAAATATTTTGAATTCCAATAATATTAAACATTCACAAGCATCAATATTCTAGAAAACCAACGAGAACTATAGTATCAATTATTTATTTGATATCTCAATGAAAATACCTGCATTCTATTTATTTATTATATTTTTGTTGCTAATGATAACATCACCATCAAAAGGGAAGGTTGAAATTACACGACCAAGAATGCAAGTATATGTAGAATCAAACCAATTATTATTTTTTGATTAGGGTAAATATAGTATTTTGAAAGGGCCCATATGCTTTTAAAATAAAAATAAAGCTATTCAGATATTACAAAAACCACCTATAAACCACCATCATACTTCTTACATAACTTAAATGTTTTTAAAATGAAAAGAATTCTACTTGTTGCTATAGACCACTACATATAGCTATAGATCACAACCTAAATTATTTCTATCATTTCCCCCAACTAAAATAGGTTGGAAAGAAATTTATAATATGGGATCCAACTTTGGTCGTATTCTCTACGTGCACCCCAATTCACCAACCAATATGCCACACTATTACCCTCTCTATAAGTGTCCAATATTTAAAATTCTCAAGAGAATTTAACATTTGTAGCATATCCTCAAATATTTTTTAACACTTGTTAGTTTACCCTAGATTTCCCTTTCAAACAATTAATAAAATTTAGAAATTCTCTCTCTACCACCAACTTTTTCACTACTATGTCTATGGCTAGAGTTACTCCATCAAGGGTTGACCTAGCCTCGTCTTGGTGGTTGGTCATAGTGCCTAGATATTTATTAACTACCCCTGCCATAACTCCAGTGTTGTTCCTGATAAATTCCCCTCCTCTATATTTACCAGGGTTACCTTTGGAAGCCCCATAAAAATTTAGTTTTATCCATTCCTCTTTAGGGGAATGCCAACTGATTTGGCATCTCAAATTTGTTAGGAAAATATCATATTTTTCTAAAGGTTTAAGATTCTACTTCAATACTATACTCACTTCCTCACATATTCAGGTTTCTCCTTCAATTTCATGATCAACAAAATATCTAGAGTGTCTCCTTTAACAGTTTGAGTATTTCTAGCTATAGATATTTTCTCCCCTTTAAATAGCCTTATATTGCTCTCTAACCAAATACCCCAAACATAGTAAAATAGAATGAGATCTCATATAATGTTTAATATGCTACTCCTGAATGACCTTTCCCATTGTTGTAGTAAATCTAACATGTTATCTAGTAGGATCCAACTTATTTCCATTTCTATAATTAAATCATTATGAACCATTATTGAGTATTTGTATTTCAACATAATTTATTTCACAGATCCTTCATTAGCCTCACCTAAGTAACATATATTAAGGAAGTAAAAACCTATTTTTTACACTACCTATTTTTTACACTATCCATAGTTAAAATTTTATCTTGACACACTAACCAAAGAAAAATATCTATCATTGGAATAACTTTCTTACCCCATAATTTCTTCCATAGAAATTCTCCACTTGGTTCTACCAAGAGTAAATCATGGGCTAATTTGACACTAAAAACACCCTTAGGGGTATGATCCTAAAAAATGAAATCTTCCTTTGAGGATGAGCACACATGATACACTCTCAATATATTATTGATGTTATCAAGAGCCTCTACATTCTATAAATTTATTTCTAATTTCTTGTTAACTTTTTATGATCTATATTTAAGGAAATGCAACCACGAGATGTAAAATGAACAACCAATGTTAACTATATGATAACTATAATATAATATGCAAGAAAAGTATATGAGAATATTCAATAACTCAAAAAATAGCCATTAATGAAAGCTCATAAAAATAGTACAATGTAATATAATTGAGGACTTAAACACTTCAAAAATTATGCATGATCTACATTGTACCTACTAAAATCACTATACTTTCTAACTCTCTCTCTAGCTAGCTTAGCATCTATTAGAGGTATATATATAGGGAGATATACCCGTTGGACTTTCATCTACCCATGATTCTTCAACTACCTATTATATGACTCATATACATGTGGACTACATGCACATTTACATCATTGCACATTCTAACACTTGTGGAGTTATTACATTGCATGGAGTAACTACTCAAACCATAATCTAAGACAAACTCCTTATCCAAAGATATATCCAAGTTGGTACATTAACATGTACCAAATAATGTAATAAATTCCAATATTTATTTCATCCTACCCATCGTTCCTTCCTTCCTATGAAATCACAAACCAAACTGCCATATTCATTCTCCAACTCATTCTTGGTTTTGGATATTTCACTATCCTTACAAAGCAGATGGTTTTTTAGCTAAGCATTCTCCCAAAAATAAAATTTTGTTCCTATACATTCTTTCTATATGACACCCTTCCATAAATATGAGCCTCTACAAGGTTATAAGGTAGTCAAAAAACTTTTTGTGTTAGCACCCGAGGGCTAGGTAGATTGGTAAGTGCTTTTCTGTTATGCTAATGTTTACTGGTATATGTAAGGATAGTGTTTGGGACACATTAATAGATAAATTTTAGTGAAGGTTTGTAATATAGAAGGGTGATCTTCTAAGTCATGCAAGGAAACTTCAATTATTGAAAATCACTCTTCAAGCCATCTCTATGTATCTTCTCTTTGCATTTAAAATTCCTGAGAAGATTATAAACATAGTGGAGAGTATTAAAAAGGTTTCTTTGGTTGATATCTGAATAAAATAATATACTACCTCTTGTGGTATGGATAGAGTCTTTAGGCTTAAATCAAGTGGAGTATTAGGTCTAAGGAACATCCAAAATTTGAATAAGGTCCTAGCTACAAAAATATGATGGAGGATCATCGATGAAGGGTATTCATTGTGGGCAAGAATTTAAAAGAATAAGAATTTTGGACAATCAAGATGCAAAAAGGTTTTTTTTCGGTTACATAGGAGATTTGGTCACAACCACAATACTTTTAGTAACTGACAAGTGTAGGGTTCAAAACACAAGGGCTACTTCCACCAAATCTATTTTGCATCATTATTGTTGACCTAGTGTGAAGGGGACCACCAGTCGCTCAGGATTTATACCATCATCGATCTGGAATACACTTAGAGGATTCATATTAGACTATTACCTTTGAAAATAGACTGCCCCCGAGGTTTGAACCTAGGTGTCTTATTTTAAGTAATTAAACATCATTTGTGATTCCCTTCTCATAGTTAATCAAGCGAATGGAATTTTTCAATGTAGGTGTCCTATTTTGAAAGCTTACAAGGATCTTTCTAACGCTTATCTAGCCCAACTAGAGTGGTACGACATTGATGCAATCTCTAATTCAATGAATAAATTCATAGTCATTATTTCATCATTGTGATATTTATTCCTTCAGAATCCATATGATGATTTTACTACCATTCATGTAAAGATGCTATCGCATGTCGTGATGCAGCATGTAGCTTTTGATAACAAGGAATCATTCAACATGATTCATATAGAACCAAACCATGAGTGGTTCTATAAATCCAAAGACTATCTCAAGAAGGTACCCTAGGGGTCTTTAATCTCGTAAGGTCCTATCAGTAATGGCACCACCATTCACCACAAGGTTGTATCCCAGTCTGCATTTGTGCACAACGAACCGCTAGGGGAACAATTCATCTTATCAGTTCAGGCATAGGCTTATTAGGATTGGATGTCACAATTACATGACTTCCTCAAGCTTGGTTTAATCCCTCAGGTATTATCATGTGCTGCAAAGCACACATTTATATAAAAAGTGACAAAGTATGTCTTTCTAGGAGACATCTTGTACCGTAGAAGCTACAATAGAGTTATCCTTCATTATCTTGAGCTCCAAGAATCAGCTTGGAAAATTTTGTAAGCTCATGATGGTACATGTGGTGGCCATTTTAGAGACATGGCCATTATCAAGCACATCCTTTGAATGGGTTATTATTGGCCTAATCTGGATAAGTATTACACCGCATATATCAAGAAATATGTTAAATATCAACATCATGCTAATCTTACACACTTGCCATCACAGGCCTTACAACCCATTCAAGTAGCTTGGTCATTTTTTCAATGGGATTTAGATCTAATCAGTAAGATTTCTCCCCCACCATATGGTTGACATACATTTATTATAATAGCTACTGAGTATTTTACTAAATTGGTGGAAGCAATCCCTTTAACAATAATAACTAGAACATGTATTGTGGAGTTTATACTTCACAATATCATTAGTCATTTTGGGATACCATCCAAGATAATCTCGGATAATGGAATGTCATTTAAGAACAAAAATGTGAAGGCTTTAATGTTTAAGTATAATATACATCATAGTTTTGCGACTCCATACTATTTTTAGGCAAACGGGTAAGTTGAGGCTTCAAATAAGACAGTGGTAGCCATATTGAAAAATATAGCATAAGAAAACCACCAATATTGGCACATTCAGCTACCCCTTGCATTATGGGTTTACAATACTAGCATATGAATTCCCATTGGGGCAACACCATTTTCACTATTATATGGCATTGAGGCCATTATGCCCTTAGAGTTGAAAATTCCAACGTTGTGCATCGTATTGAAAGAGTTCATCAATGACAACATGATGTAGCAAGCTCACCTAGATCAATTGATGCTTCTTTATGAACATCATGTAAATTCCTTTGAGCATATTTGTGTTTATCAAGAGTGCTTAAAATGAGATAAAAATAATAAAATCCATCTAAAGGACTTTAAGGTTGGTGATCTTGTGGTGAAAGAGAACCAATGGAACTCAAACTTATCGCCACACTTGCAAGATAAATTTATGGCTAACTAGTTAGGTCCTTATATCATCTTCAAAAAGATTGTATCTGGAACATATCTCCTAACATCGCATGAAGATGTTGAAGATCTTGAACCTCTCAACATCCTTCATCTTAGGGAGTTCCACACATAATAATTCAAAAATTCAAAAATATAGAAAATTTTAAAATCCATAAAAATTAAAAGCAATAAAATCTAAAAACATTGCATTTGATTTTGCATCATGCATTTTATTTTGCACTTGCATTCAGATAATTGCATTGCATTTAGGCATTTCCATCCATCGCACTTGCATTAGTATAGGTTGTGTTTGTAATCTTACAAATGACACCACATTTGTATTTCAATCATGCATCTATGCACTATCATATTCCATAACCCTTGTGAGTAATTGTGTTTCTCAACATAACCCCTCCTATTGCTATAAATAATATACTAGGGTTTTGCAGTCATTCAACCATACCTAGTGGTCTTATTAGACCTGGTAGAAACCTTGCTTTACTTTTGTAGATGAGGTCTAGTTTTGATAGCACTTAGCATATCAAAATCCCATCACTAATCAATATATTAACAATCCTACTTAGTGTAAGGAAGGACGAACACTACAAAGTGGTTTTAGTCACCTTAAGCGAAAGGTTTTGTTAATTGCTCATTTTGTGAGGCGCAATAGTCTAGGGTGTTGATCATTGGCAAAAGGACAAGTTCCCCCATATCCAAAAATCCCTTGCTTACAAAAAATAGCAAAATCCCAAAATCAAATCCAATCCCTTGCTCAAAATAAAAGAAAAATTGATTACAAAATAAATAATGATTCTTATCACTATATATATGAGCAAGTATCCTAATAAAATTGAAGAAAATGGGGTGAAGATATTGAATTCCTAGAATGGTCAATACTCAAAAATCATAGAGTGATCCCCAATATAACAATGGGCTGAATGAATCTCACCTAACATTGGGGTAGGTCTAAGAAATTTACAGATGAGCTAGCATTAGGTGGCTTGTATCGCCTAGTGGTCTAGTTTAACTAAGTCTAAACATATGATCAGGTGGATATTTGAGGATCCCCAATACAATAATGGGTTGAATGAATCCTGCCTAGCATTGGGGTATGCTTATATCTCATATAATATATTCATTTGCACACACAAGGATAATGAATAGCTTGGTCTTTCATAGTGAAAGCTTTATTTTTTTGGAGTCTAGTATAGTTAGTATACAACTTTTGATAAGTCAACTAGGGTGTTTGAGTCTCATGGAAAACCTCAAAAATTCCCAAATAGCAACTCATATCAAATCAATCAATTATCAATGTTTATTTATGAGAGTTTATTTTTTAAGGGATGTTCATAACATAGGTTAAATACTGGATAGATATCAACAATGATATTTAGAAGTCCACTGACTATGTTGTGCATATATTTTCACTTACAAATGTTTATGAATAAAAACAATACATTATCTAATTTCACATATGGATGCCTAATTGGTTAAATTTTTATGATAATATTAAACAGCTACATTCATGATGGTTATACATTTGATGGTGTCATCCATTAGATTATTAAAAATCGTCTTGCATTCATTCCTTATGTTTTAAGTGATTAAAGCATACAGGTTAATTTACATTAGATCATAATCATGTAAATAGTGCATTATATATACATTGCATTCATCATATCATAAATTAAATGCATACAAGTAAATCAAAGTAAACATGCATTTAACTTCAAATAGTGCATCCACATATGCATACATCATAGTAGTCAACCTACACATCTAGATCACAATATATAGCCATACATCCATCATCTAGCTAGTGCATGTCGTCCATACATCACAACATGCAATATCAAATAAAAATAATATATAAGCATTGCATCCATATGCATCTCATAACATAACAATGAAAATATACACATATAATGAGTCTCATAAATCAAGGTCATCATATATATGTGTGTGTTAAAAAGAGTACATAGGCATATGTTCAAAATACCCGTAGGCTACAACTGTGTAGGTCCTCAAACCTTACACTAAAAAATGGTACAAATATCTGACAAGATCTATACTAAGAAGGGCCTATGCCCCCTACCTATGAGTCTCTTCTACTAGTTCCACCCTCCCTATGAGTCTGCCTAGAACTGGTGCCTAAGGATCTCTCTGTTTGATGAGTCCTATAACTGGACCGAGCCGAGGACTACCATGTCTCCCATGTTATGGTCTACTAGGACCCTATAGCTATGGGTATCTATGGAACCTCACCACCAAGTAGTCTGATCTATCCTACCGTGATAGTGACGTATGATGCATCTACTGCATGTTGCATGTTGCCCTACTAAATGATGGAACACAATATTCAAATCTCTACACCAGCATCCAAACTTGCTAGTCATGGTACAACTAGAATGATAGGAACAACCTATGAAGATGAGGGATCTCCCCTCACTACCAAAATCTAGTCTCACTTTATGGTGACAACATCCAACTGAGCCTAGATAAGGTCATGCTATCTAATGACCTTATATATCTATGTATCAACAGTGGCAATCTATGCTTAGAGAGTTACCCTCTCCTACTTGAATCCCTACTACTATGCCTATTCCTGTGTTAGTTGAGCCTACACTACCCTCAACTATACCTATAGAGTCACCACAAACGTATCCCTCTCTAGGATCTAAGTCCTTTCTGTTTGTAACTATGACTCTAAGCTAGACACCTAGACCTAGAGCTGTGATACCTCATCATCGGGATCCTCCTCACCCTCCTCCTTGTCCTCCTCAACCTAGGGCTCCTACTCTACTACAACCTTGTTGTATCCACCATTGATCCTCTAGTGCACTCATCACCCTCTAAGATATACTACCTCTAAAACTACAACCTCTACGATTGCTCCATCCCTAGCCCTGCCTAGTGGGCTGCCTCATCACCATAACTTGGTAGTCCTCTAGGCATAATATTCTACTGTGGTATCGGTATCTATAAGTCTTGAGTCCTACCTGGTATCATCCTCATACCTAATTGGAGTCATAATAGGTCAAGCTAAGTCTCTCTCTACATTAAGGTGGCAATAAACAACTGGATCATTTGGGATGTCCTGGAAAATCCTAAACTGCCTAATGATGTGTGAGTAACAAAAGAACTTACGTATATAGAGCTTGAACCTGAGGATCCATCTCTCATATTATTCCCACCTGAGATAATGGTCTACCTCCTCCCATGCAAGATAGTCCATGTAGGTTTGCCATCATATATGCTATGGCCATAGTCTGGCTAGCTGGTCTAGGTAGTACTAGAGATCTCCTGCTCAGTACTTGCTCCTAAAGCCCTCGGCCTCCCTAGGCCAGAAGGAAGCATAGCATTGGTGCTCCCTATAAATATATCTAATCTCTAATGGTAGTCCCCTTGGGCGTTTAATGGTAATATGCTCCCAAGTCCATATTTAGAGTAGTATTGACTCCGCTATGTGATCTAATACAACTCATCATAGAGTTGTGAAAGTAGATCGCTCCCCTAGGATAGAATTAGTAGCTTTTGGATGGCACTCTCTAGCAATTATTGTGTCCTAGCTAGGAGGTTCTAAAGGAACCTCATCCTAGAAGTTTTGAGAAGTACAATTCATACGATTAGCTATATCAATATAGTAGCTCTTCGAAGAAGATATTCTAGTGGTACTAGTACTCGATGTGCACAACACCATGGTCAGAGTCCACCTATATTGCATTACTCCTGGCACCTAATATCCTCTCAAATACATCATCCTTAACCATGGTGGATAAATATGGAATCGCCTCACCATCAATTAGGATACGAAAGATGTGGTATACATCCTCCAAGATCATAATAATATCACCTATCAATAGGTGAAAGGTGTTGGTTCACGCATTCCAACGATAGGCTAAGGAAGTCGTATAGGCTTGGTCAACCTAGATAGATGGTAGTTGTGACATGTAGCCAAAGTCTATAGCTTTGAACCAATAGGCAAAGGATATCAGACTCCCTCGCTCTAGCAGTCAATCTTTGAAGGGAGCAATAATAAAATCAATCAAACATCAAAAACATACTAAAAATACAAAAAAATTCAAAAAAATCCTTCAAGGAGGCAAATACAAGCATAAATGTATACAACACATTCACAAACATCAAAGCCTCACTTCAAAAAAGTCAAAAAAATCAATTAAATCAATTAAAATAACAAAAAAAATTAAAAAATTAAAAAAAAAATCTAAGGTTGCTCAACCGCAACTACGACCCATGATCGGCAACAACAATAAAATTTATGATCGTTGGGATTTTAAATCAATCGTTATTGATAATTGCAACCCCCAATTTGCTAATTGGGAACCGTGACTGCCATTTGCAACTATGGGAAAGACCTTTTTCAAGGTCATTTCCCATCCAATGCAACCCTAAAACCCAAAAATAAAACCCTCCCCCTAAGTTAACCTGGAATAATCCTAAATAAGGCGAGGTTCATTGCCAGTAGTTTAATGAGTTCATTTAGCTCATTAATTAATTTTTTTTAATTTTTTTTTAAATTATCAATCAAGTGAGTGAAATTTGTAGTGCTACCTTCATAGCATCAGCTTCGCCATTGGAGGATACCTCTGGTTGGTCAGCTATTCGGGTAGTTTGATGTCAGGTTTATGATAGCATTCTATATCAAATGGTTAAACTTACCTCTTAGAGTTCTCTTGGCAGTTGTATCGAATTGGAAAATAATGAATTAAAAATAACAAATTTTTATTTTATATTTCCAATTTTACCCTCAATCGTGGTTGGTAATCGTGAGCGCAGAATTAGGATTTTTCAATCGTAGGTATTAGACATGGCTAAGGAATCTATAAAAAATTAGTTGTGTATGACAATCATAACTAGCATCCAAACATAAACACTCAAAATTTCACTGTGAGGAGATTAAAAATGTAAAATCAAAAATATCTAATGGTTCAAAACCCACAAAAAAATCAAAAAATAATAAAAACATTTGGAAGGGTACAGGCACCCCTGTTAACCTTATCCTTTCAAAAAAACAAATTACTTCAAGAAATAATTATTCAAATAAAGCAATAGAGAGAATTATAAATCAATTGCAATTTTTAAAACATGAATGCAAAGGTAAGTAAATGATTCGCCACTCAAGGTGGGCTCATCCTCGCCATCAAGGCAAATGCGACTAACGTAGATGAAGAATATAAAAATGCAATATGATAGATGAATAATTCCCTTGGATAACTAGCTACCTAAATAGTAATTTTTAAAATTAAATATATATATACAACCAACATATTTATATTTGGATTGTAGCATGACTCCCCTCCTCGGAAAGCTTTGTCCTCAAAGCTGGAAATGACTGGAAGATACTTTCATATTCCTAGGTTGTGTCTTCTTCTGGTAAGTCCTACCACTTGATGAGAAACTCTTGGATATGACAAGATCTTAGTCTATGTGTTCTGGTTTGTACAACTAATTTTTGTTGGAGATATATACATCCTTCTTCATCTAGCACTAATAATTCTGACTGAGATTGTACTTTCTAGCTAATCACCTTTTTGAGATAGGATACATGAAACACTAGGTGTATGTGAGATGATTGGGGTAACTCCATTTGATATGCTACTTCCCCAATGCGATGCACAATTATGTAAGGACCATAAAATTGTAGCGCCAACTTCTGACTAGATTTGATTTTCAAGGATAACTGCTTGTAGGGTTGAAGGCGTAAGAACACCATATCACCAATAATAAATGCTCTTTCAAAATGATGCATGTCTTGCTGATGCTTCATACGGTTCTGTGCTTGCACCAAATTGTCTTTTAGGATGGTGAGCATTTATTTTCGTTGTTGAAGTCAATCATCTATTTGATCCACTTTGGATGAACCTGGTACATTATCGATAATTTTGGTGGCTTAGTTCCATACAATGCTTCAAAAGGAGACATCTTGATGGAATAATGGTAAGAAGAATTATACCACCATTCTTCTAATGAGAGCCACTGGTTCCATTGATATTGTTTATCCTGAACAAAGCATCTAAGGTAGGTACCCAAACATTTGTTAACTACGTAAGTTGCACCAATTGTTTGTGGATGGTATGCAGAAGACATATTTAATTTTGTACCACTAAGTCAAAATAATTCTCTCTAAAATTTGCTAGTAAATATGGGATCATGATCATTTACAATATTCTTGGGCATTCCATGTAATTTAAAAAATGAATTCATAAATACCTTGGTCACTTTGCTTGCTGAAAATGGATGTTGTAAAGCTTGAAAGTGAGCATATTTGGAAAGGCGATCAACAACCACAAATATTACCATTTTACCTTCCGACTTAGGAAGTCCTTCAATAAAATCCATGGAAATATGTTCCCACTGATGATCTAGAATAGGTAATGGTTGAAGCAATCCTGGTGACTTGACTATTTCTCCCTTATTGCATTGGCACACTTCACACTCTGCTACCCATTTCTTAACCTCTACTTTTAATCCTTTCTAAAAAAGGATTATTTGACCCGCATTTAGGTTTTTCAAAACCTTGAATGTCCTGCTGATGGAGAAGCATGTGACTCCTCTACAATTAGTGATTTTATTGGTGAGTTATGTGGGATGTAAATGTGACTCTTCTTACATAATATTTTGTCATCATATGTAAAAAGAGGGTACTTATAGGAACCCATAGATAATTCTTCAATTATTTGAGCTATTTCACTAATGGATAGCCATTCTTTCTGCAACTGAAACACCCATTGCAAACATGGTCCTGAAATGGAATTAATGACTACATATTCGTATTTTCTAGATAATGCATCAGCTGCCACATTTCTTTTTCTTTCTTATATTCAATCACAAAATCATATCCCAATAATTTAGTCAACCACTTATTTTTTTTGGATAAGAAAACCTTTGTTCTAGAAAATGCTTGAGACTGCTATGATCGGTTTTAATAATAAAATGACTATTGATTAAGTAGTGCCTCCATTTTTCCATTGCGTGTAGAATAGCCAACATTTATTTTTCATAAGTGGATCTACCCAAATTCTTCCCTAAAATTTGTTTACTTTAAAATGCCAAGGGATGACCCTCTTGCATTAATACTGCCCCAAAACCTGTTCCTGAGGCATCACATTCAATGATAAATGGTTTTTGAAAATCCAAAGTGGCAAAAATTGGAGTTGTACACATTGCCTCCTTGAGAGCCTCGAAGGCTTGAGGAGCTATGTCAGACCAATGAAAAGCATCCTTCTTAGTGAGCGCTGATGAGGCCTGAAAATGCCTCAATCATAACATGTTTTGAACACTGAAATTGCCTACAAACTCTTATGTTTAATCTAATATGCTAGTTAAGTTAATTCAATATGTTGTGTATTAACTATTTGCATGATAAATGTATCTGAAATACTATATTATGATTTTTATAGCTTTTTGCATAAGTTTTATGTTGTTTTGTTATGACTTGCTAAATGAGATATGCTTAGGTTGATAGCAGACATTTCACTAATCATGTTTTGATATGTCTCAAGCATTTATTTTACCTAAATCGCAGCAATAGTGCAAGTAAACTATTACTATGCAGCAAAAACTGGTTTTTCCCATGTAAATTCCAGCCAGCTGCCAATGAATGGCAAGGCATGGAATTCACATGTGGAAAGAGATGAAGACCATTGGAATCTGATCCTGAGAAATAACCCACATGAGAAATGTAGAGGAAATCATTTAAGGAGCACACATTTGTTCATTCCGAAGTCTCTTCGAAATGAACAGATATCTTCGAAATGAGAAAACACAGTGTCTTCGAAATGAGCGGATCTTCGGAATGAGAATTGCAGTATCTTCAGAATGAGCGGATCTTCGGAATGAGAATTGCAGTATCTTCGAAATGAGCCACTTATCTTCGAAATGAAAATAGAATGTGCTTTTTGACTTGTTGACCGATTTTTGACACTGGAAAAAGGGAAATAAAGATTGAAAAGGGTAAGGGAAAATATCTCAGATCTGACTTTGCCGTCCTTGCCGACCAAAGCCACCATTTATGGAAAGATCAAGTTTGATCTTCTTCTAGGATAAAACCAGGAATTGTTGCAGCATAATAGGATTAGATCTTTTGAGATATTCTCAGTTGTCAGTAGATCTTAGGACATCTATAAATATGGCTCCCATTCAGGTTGAGCTAGAAATGAGATAGAGAAAGCAAAGAGTAGAGAAATATAGGAGAAAATAGGCAATAATTAGAAAAGTGACTATTACAGTCCTATAACAGGTTTTCAACAGAATTATTGTAATCATGTTCTTGAATCAATAAAGTGTACTATTTCTATTTCATATTGCTTGTAAATGAGTGTGAGTAAGATCTAGAGAGAGAGAGACTCATACCTTCTTCTGGACAAGGAGGCTGGCCACTTCCAGACCTAGGAGGAGGACTAACAGCAGGTTTTTATTCTGATTTTGCTGCAGTAGAATGAGTTGTAGAACTTGTCATTTCATTTCTTTGTAAACAACTAATAATATTTGCAATCTTAGCTTATTTTATGTTTTGTGATTAATGGTTTGGTTGTAATCTCCACTTTAAGCAAAGCTTTCAATTTATTGCAGATCGTCATTTCCAGAATTTACTATTTTCTGTAATTTCTTGCATTTTGTGTTTGTTGTCAACCCCTGCATAGAAGATTGACAACCTTCTATTACAGAGCCTTGATAGGGTTTCATTTCCATGCTATAAGTAGGTTTCCATTGCTACAAAAGTAAATAGATTTCCTTTCTGCAATTATAATCAGACTTCTAATTCTACAATTGTTATTTCTGCAACATAATTAGGTCTCATTCTACAATTGTAATTAGGATTTCATTTCTGCAGTTAATGATTAGTTTCCATTTTTGCAACTTAGATTAAGGTTTAATTCATGCAATTTAGAGATAGGAATGTCCTAAATCCCCCACACAATCGGTTTCACCAATAAGACCTGTTGCTCTAGATTGACCTAAGTTATAACCCTGTTCACCCCTTCTTTCATAGATAGCCTTGTACACTACCCTGGATTGACAAATTCATTGAGAATTAATGATGTGTATAATGACTACGCATCATTTTGGCACCGTTTCTAGGGAATTGTGTTGCTAGAAGGTAACAACAGTCCAATAGCTGTTAATTAGACTAAGCTATGAAGATTCAGGATAAAATATGAATAGAACAACTGGTTAAAGTAACAACTATTGACCTATAATTTATGTCATTTAAGAGTAAACATGAATGAGTAAGTCTAGGGATGAAAAAGGTAGAATTACCCAAAAGGATCCCTGGCTTGTTCCATTAAGGAGATCTTCATGCCTAAGGGGTGAATCACCCGTGTTTGAATTACCAAAAAGATTGAAAGAAAAATCACCAGTCTCACCATCATTAGAACATTCTGAAAAATGAAAATCACCGAGTCTCACCATCATTAGAACATCCTAAGAAAGAAGAATCATCAGACTCATCATCAACAGAGGGTCTTGGACCTCTTGAGAGTGAAATTTGGATAGGTTTAACTGTTCCCAAGGAACAGGAAACTATGGCAGAGGGAGGCAATCTAGATAGAGATGGCCAACATGGCTATGTCCATAATGAAGGAGATGATCATGATATGCCCCAACCTTCTAGAACATTTGAATATCCTATCCGTTTGAATCCAACACAAAACTCTCCCATGAAAACTATTTCACCTTCAGTACTTCCAACCTTTCGAGGTGTTGTATCTCGAAGATCCCGATCAGTTTTTGTTTGAATTCAAGGTAGTGTGTCAAACCTATGATTATGTAAATGACAATCAGAAACTTAAGGTTTTTCCCTCAACACTTAAGGACTCAGCATTACGCTGGTTCATGAGCTTAGAGCCAAATTCCATCCGAACCTGGGATCAAATGGAAACTGTGTTTTTAGACAAATATCAGGAGTATTGTCATGTAAGGAACAGGAAAGATGAGTTATTCAAGATTAAACAGGAAGATGATGAAACATTAGAAGACTATCTTGATAGGTTCTCCTTTGTTCAAAGGAGATGTGGACTTGTAGAACCAGAGTTATGCAAAACCATCTTTTTGAGAGGATTACAAGATGAATCCAGAGACGTATTGGATTTGATGGGAAAAGGGGATGTAAATACTCTCAGTAATGAGGAAATTGTGGATCTCTATAGGAATTACTCTCGCAATAAGCAGGGAAGAAGAAAAAAGAGTACAAATGGCACTGATGTGAAGGAATTAATAGAGGAACTTGCAAATTTTAAAACTGATATTCTAGTGCAATTAAACACAACTTTGGGGGAAATGTATGCAAAAGCAAAAACCACAGAACCTTTGGCAATTTATTGCCCAAGATGTAGAAATAAACATGCTTTGCAGGAATGTCCTTTGAATAAAACATCTATCTCAGCCATTTGTAGTATCTATTCAAAGAAGCATTCAACTGATAAATGCCACCTGCTACCACAACTCAAAACTGTGTTAGAAAATCAGACTGAGGAACTCAACTATGTTGGACAAAAACAAGGAGGAAATTTCTCTCAAAACCAAAATCCCCCTCGTTTTCCTACAAATTGGGGGCATAATCCTTGGACTATGCCTTGGGGACAATCAGAACCACCCCAACGTCCTTGGAATTATCCTCAATGGACAAATTCCCAAGAATGGCCACAAACAAATTGGAGTAATTCAGCCTAGAATCAGAATCAGAATAACCCATCATGGAATCAAAACAACCCAGCCTGGAATCAGAATCAGAATAACCCATCATGGAATCAAAACAACCCAGCCTAGAATCAAAATCAGAATAACCCATCATGGAATCAAAACAACCCATCCTAGAATTAGAATCAGACTAATCCACATTGGATGCAAAATCAACCACAGTGGAGTCAGCAATACCAGTCCTATCCAAGGTAGCAAAGAAATCAAGGTCAAAATTAGCATTTGTTGCCTACACCTAATCAAAATTTTCAAGAAAAATAGAACCAACCATAGCAAACACAATAGGTGAAACAACCTCAACTTCTAGCTCAATCAGTCACTAATCCAAATAGCATGAGACAGGCATCCCCTGTCTATGTGGCTGAAGCTGAAGAAAATGTTGAAATAAATGTTATTGATTGTAGTAACATCCAACTTCGTTCAGGAAAAGTTGTACCTGAACCTGTTTCAAATAAAAGCAAGGAAAATGAAGAGCAAGAACCTTTGGAACCAGTTAGAGTTAAACCAACAATAGAGAAAGAAGAAGAACAAATAGAACCATAGGCAGAACAATTACCTTCATCAAAGATAATTCCATATCCTAAAAGATTCAATACCACAACAAAAAATTCTGAGTCAAACTTGGTCAAGGAACTTAAAAAGTTAACTATATCATTGCCCTTATTGCAAGCCATTAAGGATATACCAGTGATTAAAAGTACTATCCGAGATTTGTGCATTAGAAGAGCAGGAAGAAAAAAGAAAGCATTTCCCAAGACTATTCAGGTTGAAGGAAAGATAGTTGATCTCTTGTCTAGAAAACTAGTACCTCCAAAGTATAGTGACCCAGGAAGTCCAGTTATCATAGTTACTATAGGTTCAGTACCAATATCAAATGTCTTAGTAGATCTAGGAGCTACAATAAATGTCATGACCAAGGATATAATGAAACAATTACAGCTCAAACATCTCAGCCCCACATTTATAGTTTTAGAAATGGCTGATAGGTCAGTTGCAAAACCTGAAGGTATCATTGAAGATGTTCCTATAGAAGTTTCTTCTTGGGAATTCCTTACAGAT
This sequence comes from Wollemia nobilis, assembly GCA_028583015.1. NCBI lineage: Eukaryota > Viridiplantae > Streptophyta > Pinopsida > Araucariales > Araucariaceae > Wollemia > Wollemia nobilis. Next base: position 4,341,451 of record JAQPPZ010016897.1, on the reverse strand, counting down.
TTTTTGGTTTTACAACCAAGAAATTCAACACATGGATATCCCATCATTTTGGGAAGACCTTGGCTTGCAACTATAGCAGCCTTCATAGACTGTAGATCTGGAAAAATGACTATTTCAAATGGTATTGATCTAAAATAGATCTCTCTGTATCCTCCTGCAAAACCCTCCAACAATTTTTTAGGTCAGTTATGGTTTCCTGATTCATATGAAGAATCAGAGGAGGTTATTTCCACACTAGCCACCTTGGTAGTAAGGGAACACACAGAAGACCTCCATGACATAGAAAATTTAGAAAATGAAACTATCCTAATGAATGTTCTGCATGAACAAGGGTTAGAAGAGGAAGTAGTAAATATCCATCAGTTGTTAAGGAATGAGGAGAACCAAAATTCTGAAGGTGAACCATCTGTACTATCACAGGAAAACTTTGTTTCACTACCACATGGGTGGCACCATCACCTGATTTTTCCTTCTCACCTGTTCCATACGAGATATGCTTCCATCAGGAAGTAATGAAACAGAAACTTCTTATTTCCTCCCATCTCAGCAGTTGTCCTCTTAACTCCCTAATCACCAGGTATGAAGAAGTGAGTTTAGTCCTTCCAAATACAAAACAAATAGAAGTCCAGCCAGGCAAATTACTGAACATTAACAACTGGCTTACTAGGGAAGAGGAAGAAAAATTGATAGTTGTCTTGCAAAAGCATGTTTATGCTTTTGCTTGGGACTACAAAGATATGTCAGGAGTTCACCCTGATATATGCACCCACAAAATTTATACTGAAGAAGTCAAGCCAGTAAGACAACCCCAGAGAAGACCGAATCCTGCCCTAAGAGATATTGTAAAGGAAGAAATTGAAAAACTTCTGGAGGTAGGATTCATTTACCCAATTTTTGATAGCCAGTGGGTCTCTCCATTGGTTATAGTTCCTAAGAAAAATGGAAAAATGAGAGTATGTGTAGACTATAGAGAGCTGAATAAAGTGACATACAAAGACCATTTTCCATTACCTTTCATAGATCAGGTGTTAGATACCCTTGCTTGGAAAGAAATACTTTTGTTTTCTTGATGGATTTAGTGGATATAATCAAATTCAGGTTGCACTCGAAGATCAAGAGAAAACAACCTTTACCCGTCCATGGGGAACATTTGCCTATAGGGTTTTACCTTTTGGTTTGTGTAATGCCCCAACAACATTTTAGCGAGCGGTCTTAGCAATTTTTTTTGATCTGACTACCAATAGTGTTGAGATATACATGGATGATTTCACAGTATGCGGACAAACTTTTGACTTTACATTAGAAAACCTTGACAAATTTTTAGCTCGCTATGAAACATACCAGTTATCCTTGAATCCAGAAAAATGTTTTATGATGATGGAGGAAGGAATAGTTCTTGGTCATCACATCTCTCCTCAAGGAATCCAGGTTGATCCAAAGAAGGTGGAAATTATCAAGAATCTTCTTCCTCCTAAAACTCAGACTAATGTCAAAAGCTTCCTAGGACACATTGGTTTTTACCGTAGGTTTATTCCTAGCTTTAGCACAATAGCCAATCCCATGTTTGCCCTATTGACTAAAGATTCTAAATTTTCCTGGACTGCAAGGTGTCAGGAATCATTTGAAGCTCTGAAAGAAAAATTAGTAACTCCACCTGTGTTAAGAGGACCTAATTGGACATTACCATTTCACATACAGACTGATGCTTCCAATACAACAATTGGAGCAGCATTGGGACAAATTGACAATGGTGAACACTATGCCATCTACTACATTAGCAAGAATTTGACAAGAGCTGAGAAAAATTATACCACAACTGAGAAAGAATTCTTGGCAGTAATTTATGCCATCAACAAATTCAGGCATTACATCATAGGTTATCAAATATTTATTCACACAGATCACACAACCATTAAGTATTTGATGAATAAGCCTATGGTAAGTGCAAGAATTATTCGTTGGTTACTGTTGCTGCAAGAATTTGATATCACTATAATCAACAAACCAGGAAAAGCTAATGTTGTAGCAGATTTCTTGTCCAGATTACAGAACACATATGAAGGGGAATTAGTTGAAGACACCTTTCCTGATGAAAAATTATTTGCTATATCAGTCCAATCACCTTGGTTTGCAGATATAGCCAATTACTTGGTCACAGGGAAAGTTCCTCCACATTTCACTTCAAAACAAAAAAAACAATTGATCAAACAGAGTTCTTCTTTTGAATGGATTAAGGGTATACTTTTTAAGTGCAGTCCTGACCATGTGTTACGTAGGTGCATCCGAAAGGATGAGGTGTATGATATCCTTAGGGCTTGTCATGATGAACCCTCAGGTGGACACTACTCTGTAAAAAGCACAATTAGGAAAATCTTAGGGATAGGATATTATTGGCCATCTCTTCACAAGGATGTGAAAAAGTACATCAAGCATTGTGATGCATGCCAAAGAATGGGGAAACCCACTCATACAAATGAAATGCCACTACAGCCTCAATTGGTTTTAGAGCCATTTGAGAGGTGGGGGCTTGATTTTGTAGGACCTATTGATCCACCTTCTCAAGGAAAGGTGCATATTCTAGTATGCACTGATTACTTGACAAAGTGGGTAGAGGTGCGTGCTTTCAAACATGCTCGTGAAGAGAAGGTCACTGATTTCTTGTATACTCATATTTTTTAGAGATTTGGAGCTCCCCGGTCTATCACCACAGACCAAGGACCCCAATTTGCATCTAAATTCATTGAGGCATTTACAGAATTATATGAAATCAAACATAGAAAATCATCACCTTATCACCCACAAGAAAATGGCCAGGTTGAGGTAACAAACAGGGAACTAGAACGAATCTTAACAAAAATAGTAGCTTTTCATAGGAGAAACTGGCTAGATAAATTACCTGAAGCAATGTGGGCTTACAATACTACTTGGAAATCCACTACTAGATTCACACCTTATGAACTAGTCTTTGGTAAAAAGCCCCTCTTACCTATTGAATTTGAGCTACTAACACTGCGCACAACATTGGAAATTGGAATTGAATTGTCATAGGCATAGACAGATAGGATTTTGTAGCTGAATGCATTGGATGAACTTAGGTTGGATGCTCTGCACCAAACTAAAGTAATTCAGGAGCAGAGGAAGATGTGGCATGACAGTCACATTCAATAGAAGAAACTTCAACAAGGAGATTGGGCTTTATTGTTTGATTCTCGCTATGAGGACTTCCCTGGAAAGTTGAGAACTAGATGGCTTGGACCTTACCGGATTGAAGAGGTATTTGACAATGGAGCAGCTCGTTTATCTCCTATTGATGGGTCACAGAGAAAGTTGGTAGTGAATGGACATCGCCTCAGGGTGTACCATACACCTCTGACTAAAGAGGAATTCTTGCAGCAACTTGACAGTTTGGATACACAACAGGTGGAAGAAATTTCCTCTTCCACTTCAAAACAATCAGCATGATCATGGATTTCAAGAAAAAAATACAAAAATACAAAAAAATCAGAAAAAAGTAGAAAACAAAAATATGAATAAATTCTGATTATGAATTCCTTCATGGGCATGATTTCAGGGAAATCATGAATTCCTTCATGGTAATAGTCGAATCAAGAAAAAAAATCAAGAAAAAGAGAGAAAAGGAGAGGTAAAATTAAAAAAAAAGAAAAAAAAAAGAGAAAAATGAATAACTCAGCAGTGAAAACCTTTTCCAAGGCACTACTGGGTTGGTATGCATGAAAACCAGTTTTCTGGCATGCATAACCTTGAAAATTTTTGAACCATCATTGTACAAATTCACCAACTGCACTTGTTTTGAAATATTGCAGAAAATCTCAGCAGAACATCAACAGAAGTAGTCATCTTTCAAAAACTTGCATTAACTTGTTTTAATCAGGTATATATTTCTTACATTTCTTCATTGTAAATGATTGGTATATAGTATATAACAATTAACCATTAGCATAAAAGGTATCCATAAGATTTGGCATACTTAAAACATGTTTTGAGAATGAGAATATTGATTTCTGCCTAATCTTCGGAACAAGAATGCCAAAAATAGTGCCTGCTATCTTCTTCAGATTAATTGTTGTATTGTCTTCGGATTGAAATTGTCTTCGGAATGACAGTAGAATGAATGTTGCACTTTGTCTTTGGAATGAAGCTTTGTCTTCGGAATGATGATTTGTCTTCGAAATGAAGCTTTGTCTTCGGAATGACGATTTGCCTTCACAATGAAGCATCATCTTCGGAATGAAGCTTTATCTTCGGAATGAAGCAGGATTTGTCTTCGGAATGCAGCAGGATTTGTCTTCGAAATGAAGTTCTGTCTTTGGAATGATGATTTACCTTCACAATGTAGCCTAATCTTCGGAATAAGGATTTATCTTCGGAAAGAGGATTTATCTTCGGAAAGAGGATTTATCTTCGAAAAGAGGATTTGTCTTCGGAATGAGGATTTATCTTCGAAATGAGGATTTGACTTCGCAAAGAAGCATGATCTTCGAAATGAAGACTTGTCTTCGGAATGAAATCATAATCTTCGGAATGAGGTTTTGTTTTTGCAATAGATCATAATCTTCGAAAAGAGCATTCAATATAACATCTCCACGTGGCATCCAAGGAAGAAAAGAAATACGATCAAGTAAAAATTCTTTTGGCTGCATACGATAAATGAACACGTGTCAGTTAGGATGTGGTTTGTTTTTGCACCCATTTAGAAAGGACCAGAATCACGGGGGACGTGACCAACAGTATGCCACCATTTGTTTTGATGCTAATAAACATGCACGTGAAAGTCCACAGGAAAAATAGAAAAACTAAAAAATGAGTAAGGTGGATCTGACGGCAAGGACATCTGCGCAACCATTGATGGACATGTGTTCGAGGTAAAAATAGAAATGTGTGCCACCCTTCTTTTTGAAGACATATTTGCTAGCGCAAAATGATTACGAGGTACAGTGCTCAGATTACGGTTCATTTCAAAGAACAAAAATAGGGCAATTGAAAACTTGGAACCAAACCCTACAAATCTGCAAACACTAGAAACCAGAGATCCAACAAAGGAATAGCAGCAAAAGTGAGTAGTTTGTAACGTACCAAGACAGGAAAATGGGGCGAAAAACAAAAATGGAACCAACGGATACCACCCACCTCCGGGAGAATCTAGAAGTGCTGCATATTTTTGAAGATGGAGGGCTTATGCCATTTTTGGATAAGTTTAATGGGTCCTCTGAAGATTTGGCCGGCATGTTCGCCCACACATTCATAAACAACCGGGCACACATTAACGACATGACCATTGAGGTAACCCCTAAAGTTTTGAGTCAAATTACTGAGCTGCCATTAGAAGGTCTTCCAATTTCTAGGTCTGGAAAAAACACATTGGTAAATATAGTTAATCAATTTCTGGAAGAAAACGATAAGGAGCCAGAATATTTAACACACAATAACACATGCAAGGGGGTAAAAAGGGCCAGCCTGCAGGAACCCTGGGATGAAGTGGCCACATGGGTAATCAAATTTCTAACCTGTGAAGGGCAGTATGTACTATTGTTAGGGCATCATATAAAAATTTTAAACCATCTCAGACATGGTAGGCAACAGCCAGAAGTTAGGGTAAATCTTCCCCTATACCTACACTAGGAATTGAAAAACATGGCAAAAAGATATCAGGAAGGAAAAGGGAGCCTTCGCCACCATGGTCTCATCAAACTAGTTTGCCAACACCATTTTAGAGGAAACCCTAGGAGCTTTGATAGGTTTTACTCTACCCTAAATGATGTAATTTTTGGAGATGAGGATGAGGAGGAAGAAATAGATGTTTTTGATGCTATTGCAGAAGAAGAAACAATTGTAGAGGCTGTTGTAGAAGAAGAAACATAAATAGTTGTAGAAGTTGTTACAAAAATAGAAACTATTGCAGAGGTTGTTGTAGAGGAAGAAACACACCCAGTAGCAACAATATAACACCTTGCTCCAGAACCTTCAACTTCACGAGCCAAGAAGCAAAAGAAAAGAAGGTCTGAAACTGGAAATAGAACAAAAAAATAGAAGAAGGTCCATTTTTTTAAAGTTGTAACTGATTTGTCAGAACAAGGAAGTGAAGCACCTAGCCCAACAGGGGAAGAAACAACAAGGGAAATAGAAGCATCTGAAACTGACCCCACAACCCCTACTGTCACCAAAAAACAAAGCAAAAAAAAGAAGTTTGCATCTGGAACTAGGAGGTCTACAAGACTCCACTTGAGGGAAATGACAGAATAGGTCATAGAAGAAGAAGGTGGACAAAGTAGTCCAGATGTCACAAAAATACAACCATCCCCTAAAAACTTTCCAGAATTACCTGAATAGATAGTTGAGGAAGAGGCTAGGCAGGATAGCTTGGAGGTGGCTACAGTTCAAAAGGCCACAGAAATGGTAGATGCAATTATAGACAGTTTCATAGAGCCTCCTGAACAAGAGCAGACAGATGTTGTAGAGGAAGAGACAGTTGTTGAGCAACCTACTATAGCTGACTTGTCTGCATCAAATTCTGAAGCAGAAATAGAGGAGGAAGACATCACAGAGCAGCTGAGAGCAGCAAGGAGTGTTGTCAAAACACAAACCAGATGGATTGAAGAGAGAGAAAACATCATTGAGATGCAGGAAAGAAAAATTGCAGAGTTACAGTAAGAAGTGGCAGAATTGAGAGAAAGGTTGTCACAGTCTAAAAAATAGCCAATTGTATCCATTGATGAGGACGATTTGGCTCAATTGCTTGTGGATTTATCTAGGGAAGATGACTCTGTTGAGGCAGACATAGGTGCTCATTCTAAAGAAGTGCCTCCTCATTCTGAAGCATTACCTTCTCATTCCGAAGATGCTTCAGAATTGGCAAAAAGCATAGCAAAAAATATTGGAGATGAGTCACCAACACAGGAACAGTCCAAGCAACAACATGAAACTGATCAAGTAAGTACTTCTATTGATGTCCCTGTATTTCAAACTGTTACACCTTCAGTAGAAATAGCAGATAAGGGGGTGCAAGTGGAATTACTGTCTGATGACAACCCAATAGAAATAGCAAAAAAGGGGGTACAGGTAGAATTATTGACAGATGATCAACCAGTAGAAGTGGCAGAAAAAGGGGTTCAGGTAGATCTGCTACCTAGAGTTCCACCTATAGTCAGACCACCTAATACTGTGTCCCTAGAACAATACAATGCAGACATAGCCAGTTGGGTGATTAGATATGAGAAGCTTGCCACTAAGACTGAAAATTTCAAATTGGAAGGAAAACAGCTAGAGGCCAAGGAAACAGAGATTCAGGCATTGAAAGAAAAAGTGTCTGATTTATGTCAAATTGCTGAATTTTTAGTCCAATTCAGACATCCAGCCAGATTTTACAATCTTATTCTAAAGGAGAAATACCTCAGATGGCAGGTCATGAGGATTAGCTCAGGTCTCCCATATAAATTGGACACAACTGCAGATTTCCTGGAAGCATATTTTGACAGCCCTATTGAGCAGAAAAATCTCCTGTGTGAACTATTTTTACACAACTTCTTTATTCCAAAAGAAGTAGAATTTCATCCTCAAATCTACATTGGAGATGTTCAATTGAGGGCATTCATGTCCACCTTGCAGAATCAGTTTTATTGGGACCAGGAGAAAAGGCAGAATAAAGAAATTGAAACAAGAGCTGAATTGTTAGTCAGAGCAATTCAGCCAAATCACCCAATTATCACAAGACAACACTTCACCATGATGAACAGGGATGATGTAAAGAGAATGTACTTGACAAACTTAAGGGACTATGTGACCAGATTCCACAATTTCTGTAATGACAATTTTGTGCCAGCATTATCAGTATGTAGAAACAGATGGGCTGAACTCTCCATGTCTTTACAGAAAAGAGAACCCATCTCCCCCATCAACTTAGAATGGTCCAGAAGAAGGGCAGAAGGAGTAATACAATTGATTGAAATCATGCAACATAATTGGATAGGTCTCAGATTTAGGCCTCCAACCATCATCACTCCAGTTCCATTCTACTTTGAAGAAGATGCCCAACCTGATGAACAGTTTGAAGAATGGCTCAGGAACCTTCAGGAGAATAGGGGATATTATATAGGCAAGAAGTTGTTCTACAGGTCATGGAATTTGACCATGGACATATGTGATTCAATAGCCCAACAGAATGCATGAGGACATGCATCAATATAAGTTGGGGGGAAAATGATGAGGCCTAAAAATGCCTCAATCATAACATGTTTTGAACACTAAAATTGCCTACAAACTCTTATGTTTAATCTAATATGCTAGTTAAGTTAATTCAATATGTTGTGTATTAACTATTTGCATGATAAATGTATCTGAAATACTATATTCTAATTTTTATAGCTTTTTGCATAAGTTTTATGTTGTTTTGTTATGACTTGCTAAATGAGATATGCTTAGGTTGATAGCAACATTTCACTAATCATGTTTTGATATGTCTCAAGCATTTATTTTACCTAAATCCGGCAACAGTGCAAGTAAACTCATTATTGTGCAACAAAAACTGGTTTTTCCCATGTAAATTCCAGCCAGCTACCAATGAATGGCAAGGCATGGAATTCACATGTGGAAAGAGATGAAGACCATTGGAATCTGATCCTGAGAAATAACCCACATGAGAAATGCAGAGGAAATCATTTAAGGAGCACACATTTGTTCATTCTAAAGTCTCTTCGAAATGAACAGATATCTTCGAAATGAGAAAACATAGTGTCTTCGAAATGAGCGGATCTTCGAAATGAGAATTGCAGTATCTTCGAAATGAGCGGATCTTCGAATGAGTAGATCTTCGGAATGAGAATTGCAGTATCTTCGAAATGAGCCACTTATCTTCGAAATGAAAATAGAATGTGCTTTTTGACTTGTTGACCAATTTTTGATGCTGGAAAAAGGGAAATAAAGATTGAAAAGGGTAAGGGAAAATATCTCAGATCTGACTTTGCCGTCCTTGCCGACCAAAGCCACCATTTATGGAAAGATCAAGTTTGATCTTCTTCTAGGATAAAAACCAGGAATTGTTGCAGCATAATAGGATTAGATCTTTTGAGATATTCTCAGTTGTCAGTAGATCTTAGGACATCTATAAATATGGCTCCCATTCAGGTTGAGCTAGAAGAAGGAGATAGAGAAAGCAGAGAGTAGAGAAATATAGGAGAAAATAGGCAATAATTAGAAAAGTGACTGTTACAATCCTGTAACAGGTTTTCAGCAGAATTATTGTAATCATGTTCTTGAATCAATAAAGTGTACTATTTCTATTTCATATTGCTTGTAAATGAGTGTGAGTAAGATCTAGAGAGAGAGAGAGACTCATACCTTCTTCTGGACAAGGAGGTTGGCCACTTCCAGACCTAGGAGGAGGACTAACAACAGGTTTTTATTCTGATTTTGCTGCAGCAGAATGAGTTGTAGAACTTGTCATTTCATTTCTTTGTAAACAACTAATAATATTTGCAATCTTAGCTTATTTTATGTTTTATGATTAATGGTTTGGTTGTAATCTCCACTTTCAAAAAAGCTTTCAATTTATTGCAGACTATCATTTCCAGAATTTACTATTTTCTATAATTTCTTGCATTTTGTGTTTGTTGTCAACCCCTACATAGAAGATTGACAACCTTCTATTACAGAGCCTTGACAGGGTTTCATTTCCATGCTATAAGTAGGTTTCCATTGCTGCAAAAGTAAATAGATTTCCTTTCTGCAATTATAATCAGACTTCTAATTCTGCAACTATTATTTCTGCAACATAATTAGGTCTCATTCTGCAATTGTAATTAGGATTTCATTTCTATAGTTAATGATTAGTTTCCATTTTTGCAACTTAGATTAAGGTTTAATTCATGCAATTTAGAGATAGGAATGTCCTAAATCCCCCACACAATCGGTTTCACCAATAAGACCTGTTGCTCTAGATTGACCTAAGTTATAACCCTGTTCACCCCTTCTTTCGTAGATAGCCTTGTACACTACCCTGGATTGACAAATTCATTGAGAATTAATGATGTGTATAATGACTACGCATTAAGTGCTATGAGAGGACCCACAATTTTACCATAGTTACACACAAATTTGTGATAATAGCCAGTGAGACCCAAAAAACCATGAAGTTTCTTTATGGTTTTAGGTAAAGGCCAATCCTGAATTACCTTAATCTTATTGGGATCCACTTTAACACCTTCTTGAGATACTATATGACTGAGGTACTCAACTTCTTGAACACCAAAGGAGCATTTAGATCATTTGAAATAAAACATTTCCTTGTGTAGGATGTGAAGAACTCTTTCCACATGTGATAAAATATCCTTCCTTGATTTACTATATATGAGTATGTAATCAAAGAAGACTAGAACAAATATGCATAGGAATGGATGAAACACCTGGTTCATGAGACTTTGGAATGTATATGGTGTATTAGTGAAACCAAAGGGTATGACCAAGAATTCATAATGACCTTCATGAGTTCAAAAAGCTATTTTGGGAATATCTTCTTCCCTAACTTGAATTTGGTGAAACCCTGAACATAAGTATAATTTGGTAAATAATTTGACACCATGTAGTTCATCTAGTAAATCATCAATGACAGGGATAGGAAATTTATCTTTGATCATGATTTTGTTAAGAGGGCGAAAATCAGGACACATACGCCAAGAATTGTCTTTTCGATGAGCTAAGACTACTGGTGAGGAGTAAGGGCTAGTACTATGATGGATAACACCATGGTCTAATAGATCTTGGAAAATCTTCTCAATTTTTGTTTTTTAGGGTTAGGGATATCGATACAGATGACCATTGGGTGGAAGACTACCAGGAACTAGATGTATGGCATGGTCATGAGATCTTTTGGGTGGTAGGCCTTTTGGTTCTTGAAAAACCTCTTCATAGTTAGCCACAATGTGTTGGAGATCTTCTTATTTGATTTTTGGCATATATTGTTCTAATTTTTCAATCCAATTGATTCGGGCTATGAATCCCCCACCATATTTTCTTAATATATTTTCCATGCTATTTGAACTTACAATTTTTTATGGAGATGTGGGCAGTCCTTGAAGACGAATGGTCTTTCCATTATCTTGCCATTCCACAAAGTGATGTGTGTGATTAAATCCCAATGTGGTTTTCAATTATTCCATACATGAAATGCCCAAAATAACCTTTGAATTTCCTAATTCCATAATAAAGAGAGAACCTTGCCAAGTATACGTACCCATTTTTAATGAAATTGAAGATGTCTTACCTAGACATTGAGAAAATTTTGCTTCTTGTCGTTCTGACTTGAAATCTATCTTGATTAGATGAGTAAACGTGCAGATTTAATGCTCTTGCAAGTTTTGCATCAATAAATTTATGAGTACTTCCTGAATCAATTAATACTATTACCCTCTTTTTCTTGATGAAACCTGCCACCTTGATTGTATGGTGAGAAGATAACCCCATAAGAGCATGTACTAAAATAGTCATGGTATCTTCTTCAGCTAAAACCTTTTCGTGTTTACTTTGGTCATAAACTATGGTATCCTTAGGTACGTTGTACTCCTCTATTTCTTCCTCTTCCCGGTATGCATATTCAAATTGAAAGTTTTATCATGGTGTACATGCTTGATATTTTGGATGCTAATTGTGACATTTGTAGTAGAAGTACCATGATGGTTGATCATTTCTACGAAAATAATTGTTACAAAACTGAGGTCACCCATATGAATCACGTCATGTGGATGGTCCTAAGTGCACCTTTTTCTTTACCAAATCAACAATCCTTATAGATTCATCCAGCTTGGATGGATTTTTTAGGTCCACTTTGACTTTTTTCAATTCATTTCAAAAATCCATTATCACCACGTCTGATTATAGGTCTTGCACATAGTGAAGCATACTGGTGAATTCTGAGATATAGTCCCCTACTGATCTTGTTTTCTTAAGTGACAACAATCATACTGTGTATGAAACTATGGATCCTTTGTCAAATATTTGAATAAAGATGTCCTTGAAATTATGCCAAAGGAAGGCCTGATGGGCATCTCCCGTTTATACAATGCAAACCATTGATAAGCTTTAGTGTCTAATCTGGTTGCTACAAAAGGGAATTTGTCCTCATTCCTAAATTTTTAGAACTCTAAGATGCCTTCCATTTTGGCTATCCACCCATGTGGATCCTGATCTTCATAGGTAGGCATGTCAACGCATGGATAATTGACTCTAGTAGGACCTCTTGGTTGGTAGTGATAATTGTCCCTATCGTGTTCCTCGTTACTCCTCTATCATTGGTTGTTATTTTGGTAAGGTCTATTAGAACCTCTTTGTTTCTCTAAAATTTATTTTTACCCCGATCCCCATTATTTCTCTGACCATTGTGATTTGGGGACTAACTATTTTGACCTTTGTGGTGTGTATAGTCATCATAGTGAACATCAGTACTCCAGTGATTGGTATTAGGAGGATTTGGTTGGGGTTGTTTGCTAGATGCTTTGAAGCTCGCAGTCATAAGCTTAAGGTTGTCTATTAATTCTCTTAACAAATCATCATTGACCATGGAACAATTGTTTTCTATTTGAGTAAGGTTCTCTTGTGAGGATTTTGGAGAGGTATTGGATGCCATTGGGTTGATCAATGGATGACTCGGATTATAACTACCAATTTTGAAAGGAGAAGGAGAATTTTTTGTACCTTGGCTTTGATGAGGTCTTCTTGCGTCTTTGTTGGGAGTCTTCGAGCTTGATAGATGACTTCATATACTTTGGTCCACATTTTTCTCATGCAATTTCCAAAATATTTTGCTTAGAAGCCTTTGAGTTTCAATTTTTGCAAAATTTTGTTAAATTTAGCAAAAATTTGTGCTTCGCTTCAACTTTCGCTCCAACTGCGACATGGATTTGAATATCCCTCAGGCGGCTTCCTGGTATCCTTCGCTATTTTCAATATTTGGATGCTTGATACCAATTTGATACTTAACTTTGATGGCCTTGACAACAGATGTTGATGACCTTGACACGACTGACTTGACACTGGTTAATTTTGATTTCAATGGCCTTGTATGATATACAAGATGACCTTGATACGATCAAATTTGACCACTTAAAATGTGGTACACGATCCTGGACCCTAAACCATGAATGGAAGACGTTGATGATGTGATATGACACGATGGATAGGTAGGACAAGGAGGATGCAAGGAACAATAGCAATGCTGACAACACAATAACCACATGTGAACACTGATGAATGCAAGTAGGACATAACGTTGATGATGATAGATCCTAAACTGACACAAAACCCAACATGAGGATAGAACCTAGATTGACATAAAACCCAACAAGATAGAACACCATAGAGACCACTCAGCAACACGTAGACACCCAAGGTGATAATCGACCAACACAAGAACAAGACAAACTGATAGCTAGAAATACTCGAGGATGACATGACAATGGGGATCAAGACATTGTAAGGATAGCTTTAGATGACACATAGGACTACAGTTACCATAACCCAAGATAGTGGAACCACTAGACATGGAGCAGATAAAATGACCAGTGGATAATAGATATGAAATCAAGACCAATGATACGAATGATAGCTAAGCACAAGAAATATGAATGATAGCTAAGAATTAGAGAAGGACATGCAGGATGACAACTAAGCAAAGTTTACATGCATGGGAGGAATGAACAACCATGTGACCAAAGTCATAATTATGTTATTGTGCCTTCTGATTTATAAACCACTTTGCTACCTTTACACCCCAAATGTGGGATATTTTTATTATAATAAATTAACAAAATTATACTATGCACTATTGTACCTTAGTTTTTGAACTTTAATATTTAATTTTCCTACTTTCTGATTGGTCATCGAGGCTAGTTGGGAATTGATGCTTGTTGCACATGAGGGAATTAGTGATTTCACACTGGTTGTGATCTGAAAGTTGGTTGTTGGTGTGTGAGTGGCTGGTTTTAATGGTTGGTTTTAATAAAGATGTGAATTTTTGGATGGACAACATGTGCCAGTTGGTTTGCTTGCCATAGTGATACACCTGCACAAAGTGAGTAGTTGAACTATTCTGATATTGATGCCCGCACCAACTTCTAATTATGGATTATCCATTTAGACACACCTTAAGAGTTTTCATAGAACACGAAGGGCGTACACTTTAGTTTGTGGTCGTCGAGTTTCCTGCAAGGAGTGCACTTTTGAATGGTCACCAAGTATGTAGGAGAAGTCTTCGATCATGGAAGGATGCTACCCACAGGTCCAGAGTAATTCGTCACTGAAAATGATACCACTTGGAAGGTTACAAGTACCCTTGTTAACCTTATCCCTTCAAAAAACCAAACTACTTCAAGGAAATAACGAATCATACAATGCAACAGAGAGAATTATAAATCAATTGCAAATTATAAAGACATGAATGTAGAGGTAAGTAAATGATTCACCACTCAGGGTGGGCTCATCCCCGCCTTCAAGGCAAATGTGACTAACGTATATGAAAAATATAAAAAATGCAATATGATATATGAATAATTTCCTTGTATAACTAGCTACCTAAATAGTAATCTATAAAATGAAATATATATATATACAATCGATGTATTTATATTTAGACTGTAGCAACATTCAAATAATTTAATAATTCAAATGTACCTCGTATTTAGTCATTTATTCTATAAACCTGGTAGTTGTAGTGACTTACGATCCATGCAATATGGCAAGATGAATAAGTCACCATAAAGACATTTGGGGTAAAACTAGTCATTGATGGAATGAAGATGCTCCAGTCTAGGACATCATTCCATATGCACATTAAATCGCATCGAGAGGGTCGTGATGTCACCACACCTCCTAGCATTAAAAATTTGATAGAAGGAAGTTCATATTGTGATTTAACACAATATTGAATGGGATTGTTGACATCTTGACTCCCTAAGAAGGCCATTTTGTTCGAACTGCTCCATGAGATAGAGATGTACAATTACTATTAATAGTTGTAATCATGATTGAAGTAGGCCTTGCCAAGAATATCAAAGTGTAAAAGCATTCAATTGTTCATATCGATCATGTTGGTCAAGAAACTCGTCACTTCATTCAAAGTCCTACCCTCATCGACTTGTCACTTGAGGGGATTTTCATAATATCAAAATCATAATCAAACTAATAGAAGATCACTCGATCTTGTCAAATTGTATTCATCTTACGAATCATTGCCAAAAACTATCAAAATCTTACCCTTTGCTAGGGTAAAAATAAACTATAATAGTTAAGTTACTATCTCTCCACCTTTCGATACTATTGTAGCACTGAAGCTATATGATCATCTCTAGAGCTTGAAAAAGCTTTGTAAATTTAAGCCTTCCTTCAATTGAAAGCAATGATTCTAGGATGCGCATCCTTTTGCAGGACTGGGCATCTAATTTTGATAATATCAATGATCATAATTCAACCTATGACATGGTTTTAGGAGGTCTATTTTTGCTCAGTGTTGTTCATTCTTACAATATATCCCAAAAGGGGTATCTATAGACACCTAAAATACGTCATGTCGAGGTGACTACTCATATGAGATATGCTAACAGACCATATGAAGGATCTTGGACATCTCCAAGGTGAAGTAGTGGTTTTAACCACTCAATTTGGGTAGAGTTGGTATACTCAGCCTTAGCCATGTCTGACACTTGTGGCTAACAGAGCTAGTTGCACCATAGGGCCATGAAAAACCCTAAAACTATTTTGGATCTCAAGATGAGCCAAAATTTGATTACAATGGTCCAGGCAGTGAAGATTCAAATGGTTTTGGGTGTGGAAGCTTCGAGAGTTTTCCTCCCAACTTATCCAACCTCCTAGATCTTGATCTTGGCTTACCAAGTAATCCAATATTAGGGATTAGGAGTCCTATAATACCCCCCCTTCAAATTTGGGAGAAGTTTAAAATAATCTTGAGTATGTAGTGAAGCTCTACCTAAATAGATAGTGAATTGACAACCCCTTGATGAGAGTTGAAGTGCTACCCAATTGTGGAGTGAAAAGCATGAATCCATCGATGTAGCTTTCAAAGGACTAGGAAGCACAATCCCAATTCAAGCCAATCAAACACAAATTTCACCAAATTCAACCACCAATCCATTAGAGGACACAAAGGCAATCCTTGATCATCAATTTCAAAAAGGAAATTGGAGATACAAGTCCTAATTACAAGAGCAAGGACATTTGCATCTTAGCCATGGCTAATAGTACCATATACACTACAGACCTGTGACAAGGGTTTGATCTTTTATTTCCTTTGTTTTATCATTAATTTTCTATTTCTAGTTATGTAATTAGCTTAATATAGCATAGATTGGTATTGTAGCAAACATTTGATCGATTAATTTAGGATTTAGAGGTAGATTTTATTCCTTTTCCTTGCATTTGTCAATCTAGACTAGTTTTATTGAATTTGATGCTTTTCAAATTCTAATGGTTAATAAGGCTTCCTAATTGCTAGATTTCATTCTTTCTTTACATGCTTTATAGCAATTTTATGATTTATTACATATATTCATAGTTTTACATTCTTTCCTTCCTTATTTATCATCAATTTATACAATTGTCTCAAAAGCCTCATCAAGAGATGCCTCATTTTTTATTAACCCCTTTATTATTATTTCTTGAATGCAGGGTTTATAGGACCTAATAATTTTCAAGGCATTCAAGACAGCATATACCTCTAACCAAAGGATAATAAGGCTATCCTTGGCCTTAAGCAGTTTGCATACATTCGTGAAGAGTCTATGGATTATACCACCCCCTCATTTAGAGGGTTTTCAATATTGTATTAATTGTATCACGAATTTGGGTATTCCTAAGAGGGATGAAATTGTAATCGATTTACATTACATTAATACAAAGAAATCTCTCTTCCTTGTCAAATTCATGTTATTATGGTTTAATGCTTTAAATTTGCACTTAATAGCTTAGGTGTATGCTTTTCACAATGATACAACAAGGACAAGAAATTTTTGTAGTTGAGACAATTTCATCGTCGCCTTCTAACACCTTCAATCCTGGTCCTCAAAATCAAGATGAACAAGTTACTTTTTCTAAAAAGAATTTAGTTTCTAATAATTGTTATGCACTGATCTAGGATGTTTTGCTTAAAAATATGAAGGAAACGAAGGATATGAAATTTCAGGCAAAGATCATTATCAATAAAATAAATGCTCACTATAAAGTTACAATAAAAGGGAAGAAATTTTCTCCTCGATCACAAACCAACCTGAGAAGCTTGCTAGGTTGTTACATTAAGCTCAATCAGGATTGATGAACCCTTCTGTGTTTTATGATGATCAAATTTTAAAGTCTATGTTGAACAGGTTAGAGAACCTAAATTTTGAAGCCCAAGCATATTACAACCTATGGGATTCTAATAAGAAGAAATTTTTAATCATTGATGCTACAAGAGATGTTGTTGAGGTGAGACTTTAGATGCAATAAAATTTATCATTATCTTTTGTAATATAACTCTTGATTAACTAATATTTTCTTTAATTTTTTTGTAGGTACATTTTTAAAATTTATAGAAAAAAGTTGATTTCATGGTTTTTAATCTTGAGGCTACAAAAAAAATAATTTTTATTTGCAATAGCAATGAAGGAGATCTTACAAGCTAAGGTCAGGGATAATAATTATTTAAAATCAATTATCACGGAGCATAAAGTGTATCCAAATATCTTGCTTAAGAAGAATCTTAAACAAAATAAAAATGTAGTCCTTGAGGATCTAGCCAAAGAAGATAGATTGTTTATGGGGAACTTACATAAGGTAGAGGAAGACCTCATCATAATAGGAGCACTGAAAGGGCCTATGCAGGTTATTAAAACAACAAGTTCTGTTGTATTTTTGTAAATAATTTTGTACAAAGCAATTTTTCTATGCAAATAATAAAAAAGGCTTTTATTAATTTATCTTCTATCACTCATAGATCGTTTCCATTTATATACTTGTGCAGTTTTTAAATTTAGAATGATTCAACTATATTCACAATTGTGATCAGAAAAAATAAATGATTCAACTATATTCACCATTCAACTCAATTGTGCTAGTACATTAATATCAGTACACTAACAATACTATAAAAAAAACCTATATTTTGAAAGACAATATTGTAAATCGGTTATGAATGAACATATTTTGGACACTCATATAAAACATATAATTTAAAAGACATAAAATTTATAATTTAAAAAACAATGTTGTGTTATAAATCATAAAGTTACAATTCAGATAGATGAAACAATATTGTGATGACAAATAAACACAAATTTGTAGATGAAAATGATAACTAAAAAATTCATATTGATCAATGTTTTAAAATATTATAAACATTATAAATCAGGTAACTAAAACAAACAAACACTATGATATAAAAGCAATTAAAACTATTTCAAAAATAACAATGGGATATAAAATATTAAAATTTATGAATAATAAAATTTTGTGAAATCTAACAAATCTGAAATAATATTGTGAAATCTGATATCAAATGAATTCAAATTTATTAATGTTGTGAAATATTGGAAAAATCACAATTCAGGTAGTTGAAACAAACACTTCTCAGCTTGTCCAAAATCACTACTAAGCATAGAAGATATCTTTTTCTCCACCATCTGATCACTGAAAGCATCATTATCCTCCTTATCATTTGTATTCTTGGTATCCATTCTGCCTACAATGGAATTCTAATATGCCAATATTTTGTCATATGGAAATGTGTCCAACTGATACAATGACACATAAATTCTTGAACAATTTTCTAAATTTTTTTCTAGCTTGTTACGGAGTTTAGACTTAACAAAATGTAGTGTACTAAAAACCCTCTCATATTCCACAAATCCCAAAATAATTGTTTGATATTTTTCATATAAACAAAAGTATTAACTAATAGTATATTGTAAGACACTACTTGGATACAAATTTTGCCACAAATGTGCAATAGAACCAATCTCATGGATGTTACTCAAAAGTGATGTTTGCTCAACTATTTTTCCACAAAAATATGATAACTATTATTTTAAAATATTTTTGTTGAGTATACTTTTGATTTCAACACCATTGACTTCCACACTTTTACTAAAATACTTAATAAGTGTGAGCATGTATTTAATAAACAACTCATTTGTAGAATTGTATTTAGTATAAGGACCCCAAAACATGGGGTTAACCACACCCATGGCCTCAAGCAACTCATCTCTTTGAAACCATTCTCTTATCTCACTTGTCAATGATTCTACTATTTTAAACAAATTGGTTTAATTTTTGTAATACAACTTCAAATCTATTGTGTTACAAGAACTTGTTCAACATCATAAACAACTATAATTGAATGCCTTTTAAAACAATACAAAGGTATCATATTTCCACAAGTATTAACACAAATATGATAAATAATGACAAACTTTAAAAAAATTGGATTGTTCACATTTGTCAATGTATTCCAACTATCAAACAAGGGATATTTAAAATCTACTTTAGATACATATAACCTGTCAATAATCACACATATTTGCTTTCTCATCCTTATGAAATCAATGATATAGATGGATCTCTCTTGTGCAATTTTAATCAATCTATTCATTTCATATAACAATGGGATAATACCACACAATGTTAAAAGGGTTTCAAAGTTAGTCAAATAGAACAATAAATCTTTTGCCTTATCAATTGCCCTATGATTTACGTACGTAAACCTCGTTAATGATTGATATTATTTAAATTCTCTATGTGTATGTTGATACAAAATAAATCCACCTTGTATCGACATCTTTTAATAATTATTTTCCTTCTATAACTCCTAGTGCAAACTGTTGAAACCATGCAAACCTTTTTGGACTGCAAGAAAAATAAGAATGTATTTCATGAATAAGGTCTTCCACTCTCACAAAATTTTCAAAGGAGTTCATGATTTTATATGTTATATTTACTCTATGATCCATGAAATGAATGGCTATCATATATGGGGCAGCTAAGATTTGGAGATGAAAACAAAGACCATTCATGTGCCCTTGCATTATAGTAGCATCATCAGCTCCAATGCATATTAACTTTGTGGTTATCTCTATATCATTCATTACTACAATATCTTTTAAACTACTCAAAAAAACATTATAGATGTTTTTTGCATTTGAACTTTCCAACATATTATGTAATCCTTGCAAACTAGGTTGCCTTACATGATTTTGAAATATGTACAAATGCATGCTAATCCAAGATGTGTTGTCCACAACTATCATATCATCAATAGAAAGTGATATGAATCTGGTAAGTTTTACTTTCTCCCCTAGGTCTTCCTTATCAACTGATGATATACATTTTGCCATTTTCCAAGCACTTCAATCTGACCAATGGAAACTAGGAAGGTTTTGCATATTAGATATTTGAAATAGGTGTTTATAATCAATAAAATCGAATATGGGTCTACCCTTTTTGAGAATACTATATACAACAGCAAACTATAAAATTTTTGAAGCTAAAGTGATCTTATAAATTTTATGAAATTGGGCTTTAATCGTTCCCATAAGAGATTGTGTTGCTTTAAGTGATTGTCATATTCTATTGCATATTTGACATGCATACATTCTGATGCATCCTTCCCCCTAACTTCTTTATTAATTTTACCATGACTTCCTAAAAACTTTACATAAACTTTGCCAACATGTTTTTCTATTGTATATATATTATTTTATAGTCTATGGTCCTTACCTAGTTTCCAACTACAAATTTTGCATCTACATTATTTTTGATCGAATTGGATGTCCTCAATCAGGATAGGCTCTATCTAGGAAAAAATGATGTTAAATGTCAATCCATTTTCTTGGTGAAAAAGAGATCTAATAGTTAGTTCAGGTGAAGAATGATGTCATATGTTGATCTATTTTCATAACAGTGTCAAATGTTGATCTGGTTACAAAATAGATAACAGATTTTGATACAGGTATAGGTCTATTTGAATGTCAATTTGGGTACAGATCTATTCAAATATCATTCCAAGTACATATTAGTTTCTGGATGGTGGTTCAGGTATAGAATAGAGTCTAGATGCCAATCCAAGTACAAAAATATGTCAAACTATATTTATGTCATATCGGGTATAGAATTTTGTCAGGCCATATAAATATCAATATGGGTATAGATTAGTGTTTATATGGTGGTATAGGTATAGAATAGAGATCGGATGCCGATTTGGGTGCGGAATTATGCATGCTATCCTGTGAAAGGTGAGTGATTTGCAAATAGGATTAATTGAATTAAAATTGAATCAAAGGTTACAAAGCTTAAATACAAGGTAAATAACTTATTCGAGAAAGAAAGGGGGGAAAGGAGAAATTGGGGGAAAAGAAAGTTAACTTGAGTTCTCTTGCCGCCCAAATGCTGTCGTCCACTACCGTCCAGGTAAGGTAAAGGTAAGTTACCTTTACCCCAAGTAAAATCAAATATTTTTAACTTTTACTGATGGTAATTTCCAACATTCTCCCCCTTAAAGTTGAGAGGACTAACTATATAGTCTCTCAGCTTTATAAATTGAGCTTTAGCCATGCCTTTGGTGAAGATGTCTGCTAGATTATCCAAAGTGCTACAATATTGAAGCTCAACTATCTATTGTTCCACCATATCTCTTATGAAGTGATACTTCATATCAAAGTGTTTTGACCTTTTGTGGTGGATCGGATTATATGCCAACTGTATGGCACTTATATTATCACAATTCAGTTTGGTTGGACCAATTTGTTTTTCGCCAATCTCTTCAAGGATTTTCCTCAACCAGAGGATCTGAGTACTTGCATGAGTAATGGCTATGTACTCAGCTTCTATAGATGATAATGCTACAACAGATTGCTTCTTGGAACTCCAAGTTATTAGTCCTGATCCTAGACTAAAACAGTTCCCTGATGTAGATTTTCTGTCATCTATATTATTGCCCCAATCGCTGTCACTATAACCAAATAACTTCACAGAGTTAGACTTGTGGTAATGGATTCCAAAATCCAATGTACCTTTTACATATCGTAAAATTCGTTTGGTTGCTTGAAGATGTAGCTCGGATGGGCATGCCATAAATCGTGATACAAGAGAAACAACATACTGTATATTTGGCCTAGTGTTGGTGAGAAACATTAAACTCCCAACCATGCTTCTGTAATTGGTCAAGTCAACATTAGGTGCTCCATCTTCTTTGCTTAGCTGGATTCCATGTCCAGTTGGTGTTGCAGCTGATTTGCACTCGTCGCATAGCAAATTTCTTGATCATGTCATGAGCATATTTCGTTGACATATGAAGATCCCATTCTTTGATTGATGTACTTCCATTCCTAGAAAGTATCTCATTAATCCGAGATTCTTCATCTCAAACTGATTCATCATGGACTTTTTGAACTCCATATTCATTTTATCATTACTACCCATGAATATTAGATCATCCACATATAAACAAACTATGAGGATATCTACTCCATTTTTTAGGTAGTATAATGTTGGTTCACTCTTGCTTTTTGTGAAACCATATTTTCTGAAATAGCCATCAATTCTTGAGTACCATGCTCTTGGTGCTTGCTTGAGGCCATATAGTGCTTTTTTCAATTTATAAACAAGGTTCTCTTTTCCTGGTTCTTGGAAACCTTGAGGTTGTTGAACATACACCTCTTCTGTCAGGTATCCATTTAAAAATGCACTTTTCACATCCATGTGTTGAATCTTCCATCCTTTATGGGCTGCCAAGGAAAGAACAGTTCTAATTGTTTCTTGTCGAGCAACTGGAGCAAAAGTTTCCTCATAATCTATTCCATATTTCTGAGTAAAACCTTTAGCTACTAATCTCGCCTTGTGCCTTTCAATGCTTCCATCAGCATTGAATTTGGTCTTATAGACCCATTTACATCCAACACATTTTTTTCCCTTGGGAAGCTTCACAAGCTCCCAAGTATCATTCTTTTCAATAGAGGATATTTCCTCTTCCATGGCATCCTGGCCATATATTTTCGATGCATGCTTTTTCATAGCTAGAAGGTTCTAGCTGTGCAGCAGCCAACAAAGCATAATTGACTACATCACCCCTTGGTTCATGAGACTCATCATACCCTGACATTTGAAGATTTTCAAGTCTTGAAAAAATGTCATCCATCTCACTAGCTTGACTCCTAGTGTATCTTTGTTGGAAATTCCTATCCAACATTTGAGAAGATGGATGACTCTGTAGTATGCGCTTTCCTCTATTTGTCTCTTTCCTTTGAGAAACTTAATCAATATCCATCGGACTTGGAGCGCTTACAGATCTTTGGAATCATTTTGGAGAATTTGGGGGTGCCAACAAATTCCTTCTTGGACTTGGTGTACCACTTGATGTACTTGATGAAGTTTCCTGATGTGGAATCTGTGGAGGAGGACTGCTTTTCTTGGGTTGTACCATTATGGGAGGTACTGGTGTGGTACTGTCCGAATTAGAGTCAAAATCAACAAATTTTTTATGACCCCATTCTCCCCCTTCATCAAAAATTACATCCCTGGAGATAATGATTTTATGTGTCGTGGGATTGTACAATCTATACCCTTTGGTTGAATCACAATACCCTACAAAAACACATGCTTGACTCTTTGGATCAAGCTTCTTTCGCTTCTCCTCAGGAATGTGTGCATAAGCTAAAGAACCAAATACTCTGAAATGTTTGACATTTGGTTTCTTGCCGTACCATCCTTCATAAGGAGTGATACCATCTAAACTAGAAGTTGGACTTCTATTTAGAATATATGCACTTGTTCTCACTGCATCTGCCCAATAGTTGTTTGTGAGATGTTTTGCCTGAAGCATTGTTCGTGCCATTTCAACAAGGGTGCGGTTCTTTCTCTCAACCACACCGTTCTGCTATGGGGTGTAGGCAGTGGTGAACTGCCTTTTTATCCCATTTTGCTTACAATAATGAAGAAATTCATTTGAGGAGTACTCTCCTCATTTATCAGTGCGAAGACATTTGACATAGTAGTCACTTTGCTTTTCTACATTATTTATGAAGTCTATGAAGCAATCAAATGCTTCATCTTTGTGTTTCAGAAAATACAACCAAAACATTCTAGAATAATCATCTATGAATGTTAGAAAATAAGAATTGTTTCCAAGACTCTTTGTTTGCATTGGACCACAGATGTCCGAATGTACTAGCTGAAGAGGATAGCTTGCTCTCCACGCTCTGCCTCTTGGAAACTTCTGTTCGGAGTGCTTTCCCAAAGCACATGCTTCGCATACCTTTTTATGTTCTAGTATTTTTGGTAGTCCTGTCACCATAGCTTGTGATGTTAACATTTTCAAGCTAGCGGAATTGAGGTGACCATATCTCAAGTGCCATAATTCACTTGGATTTGTAATAGCAATGTTTGCAAGTTGAGCTCCCCCTGGCTCACCAAACTTTAGAGGGAACAACCTATTCTTTGTCATAGGGACTTCTGTGATGACCCGGTTACAATTGTTTTTATCAAAGATTGTACATTTTCTTTCATCAAAAACTAATTTGTAATGCTTCTCCATCATTTGGCCAACACTTAACAAATTGTGTTGTAGCTGTGGAGTATAGTATATGTCATTCAAATTTTTAATACCTTCTTTTGTGGGAACTTCCATAGCTCCTATGCCTTCAATTTGCAAGGATTTATTATCCCCTAACTTAACTTGAGATTTGTAATTTGAATCTAATGTAGCAAAGAGATTTTCTTTGCCACTCATGTGGTTGGAGCAACCAGTATCCAGAATCCATGTATCATTTAGATTTTGATTTGGCTGTCCATAAGAGAGAAAAATATTTGGTGGACCTTCTTCTTCTCCATAGAATGAGCCATATTGACTGCTTTGATCTTTTGAAGACTTTGACCAGCAGTCACGAGCGAAGTGGCCTTGTTTCCCACAATTGAAACATGTTGTTTTAGGCTTATTACTTCCTCATCCTTGATTTCCACGGCCTGCATTGCCGCTTTGGTTCTGATTGGATCCTCTGTTTTGATTTCCACCTCTGTTTGGATTACCTCCTCTGTAGGAGTTGCTTTGGCCCTTGCCTCTTTGTTGTTGTCCTTTGCCTCGTCCTCTTCCTTGTCCTCGTCTTACACTTTCATTCGAAGTGAAGGCTTTGTCATCACCTCCATAGCTTGTTGAAGGTGCACCTTGAAGTCGCTCTTCATGTGATGTTAATGATCCAATCAAACTATCAAATGTAAGATTAGAAATATCTTTGGATTCTTCAATTATGATTGCAATGTGATTCCACTTAGGAAGAAGTGTTCGCAACACTTTCTTCACAATTGTTTCATTTTTTGTGTCTTCACCTAAAGTTTGCATCATATCAACTACTGCTTTAACACAAACACAATAGTCTCCAACTCTTTCATTGTCCTTCATTCTGAGATTTTCAAAATCTCTTTTCAAAGTCTGAAGCCCGACTTGCTTTACTTTATCACTTCCTTGGAATCCTTCTTTCAAGGCATTCCATGCATCTCGTAGTGCTTAAGTAATATGCAATTCTTGGAAAGATACTAGGATCTAATGCTGATTGAAGATGGTATAAGGCAAATGAATTATTTTTTTGTGCATCTTTGTAGATCTTTTTATCATTTGCACTTAAAGTAGTCCAATATGTTGGAGCAATGTAACCGTCTTCAATAATATCCCATAGTCCTTTTTCGATGAGTAATGTCCTCATCTTGATGGACCAAGACTCATAATTATCCCCTCTGAATTCGGGAATTGGTAGATTATTATGTGATCCCATTTTTTAATCTACTAAAACAAGAAACCTCTCTTTTATAGTCTTATTGCAAAAAGACTTTACAAACTATCAAGCCCTACTTGATTTACAATCATGAACAACTCAAACTTGTTCAACAATTACAAAATTGTCGCCGACTTGTTCATCATCGTCACCGATCAATATTATCTCAGGAGAAGGAGGTTGAAGGATTTCAACCGAATTACTATAATGAGTATATTCGGATCCTTGTGCAGCAATTGCAACTGTGTCAGATTGTTCAAACTTGCTGCTGAAGGAGTTATCTTCTGAATCGGCTTCGTATCCTTGATCAGGATTTCTCTGGTGTGCAATAACCGCGTTTTGCAACTGTGAAAAAACTATATTAAGACTTAGTGTTTTCACGCTCCTATCAAAGTTTTCAGGAGTTGTTCTCAGTAATAACTTGCAGAGGGCATGATAACAACCTTCCGATCTTATCATTTAAGAAAATTTCCCAAAATTTTCTTTTACAAGGATTTCCTCTTAGGAAATAGTAAAAAAAATTTAACTTTCCAAGTTTTTTTTTTTTTAACTTTACATATATTTCCTCTTAGGAAATTTCAATCAATAAAAAACTTCACATTTATTTCCTCTTAGGAAATTTCACTCAACTAAAAAAAAAAAATTTATAAAAGCTAATGAACAGTTTAAAAAAAAACTAAAAAAATATATATTTTTTTTAATTTTAAACTTATTCCTTAGTTTTTCTTTTGATTAAAAAAAAAATTAATTAAAAAAAAATTGATTTTCTATCGACCCCGCCGAGAGTCGATCCTGCGACCTCGCGGGTCTCAGGGTTGAGGGTAGCCGCTGCGCTACCCGGGCTGATCCGGGAGCAACGCGCGCTCCCGCCTCTTGACTTTCGCATCGAGCGCGAAGCAAGTTTTGGCTTCGCGCTTCGGCGCGAAGCTTTTATATTCTTTGGGACTATTAGTCCCACATTGCTCACAGAGCGATGTTTTTGTTGTTTAAAAACAACAAAGCACGCAATGTGCTTTGACTGCCTGCGGGCAGTCACCAATGCCGCAGCCTTTTGCCACCGATGATGCACGCGCAGATTGACACGTCACCTTCTCGGGCCACGCACCAGTGCCACGTCAGCACAATTTGCAGATCACCACGTCACCTTCTCGGGCCGCGCACCAGCGCCACGTCACCTTGCCTTGTCAGCCTCCTCGGGCCACGTGCCAGTCTCATGTTGCCACGTGTCGTGCCACATCGATCTCGCACCTCGGGCCACGTGTAGCAGATCGCCACCTCAGCTTTGCCTTGGGAATCGTGTCGGTGCCACGTCAACAGCGCCTCGAGAATCATGCGAATCTGCTGCTCCTGCGGGCCGCGTCGTCCAGTTCCACTAATGCCTCGAAAAACATGCCAGTCAGCTCCTGCGGGCCGTCTCGAGATTCATGCCTCGAACTGCGAGCCCCATCGCCTCGGGAATCGCGTCGCTCTGATACCAAATGTGAAAGGTGAGTGATTTGCAAATAGGATTAATTGAATTAAAATTGAATCAAAGGTTACAAAGCTTAAATACAAGGTAAATAACTTATTCGAGAAAGAAATGGGGGAAAAGAAAGTTAACTTGAGTTCTCTTGCCGCCCAAATGCTGCCGTCCAGGTAAGGTAAAGGTAAGTTACCTTTACCCCAAGTAAAATCAAATATTTTTAACTTTTACTGATGGTAATTTCCAACATATCCTGATGTCAGTCCTGGTGTAGAACTATGTTAGGCTGACGAATGTCGATTTGGGTGTAGAAAAATGTTTGGATGTCGATCCAGGTAAATAATTTTTCCTGACAATAGTTTCAAGTGCAACAAAGTATCCAAGTGAAAAGCAACAACTGGATCTCTTTGAGTGCAGATATGGGTTTGATTTTTATTTGAGTAGAATTTTGATCCAAATCGACTGGTTTCTAGACACAGTTGAACTTTCATGAAATTTTACAGCAAATCAAATGTTCCAGTTAATATTTTTACTTGGAAGGTTTTACTTTTCATTGCAATTGCTCATTTTTATAATATTTTGAATGTTGTAAGTGAAAAAGTATCATTGGCATGTTAGTTATATATAATGTTATAATTGGTAAATTTGGTGGGAAAAATTAAAATTTTAGAAATTTAAGACGAAAATGGTCCACAATTTAGGTGGGAGTGTTGGTGAATTTTAAAAAAATCCATAATACTATTATCAATGCATGGTGAACCAAAACCTAAAAAAAATTCCTAAAATTTGGGCGAAAGGGCCAATGTCAAGGGTCCCCCAAATATTCCAATTTGAATTTTCGAAAATATAAATATTCACCCAATTGGCGAATATTCACTGTTGAGAATAACCCTGCTTCACACCTTTAACTCCTATATTTGAACTTATTTCTTCTAATGATTGATTCAAGTGAACTATAATGACCTACTATCTAATGATGCATAAGAGTTTTTCTTGCCACTTTTTTAGGTGTGGAAAATATTGGATTTGACCTAGCTTCTCTTATGATATGATCTCCTTGTTTCATAATGAAGTTACCCTCATGCCCAAAATTTTCTCTCTCTTTCTCCATCATTTTCACTTTGTAGTCTCTTGCCATATGTCTAGTTTTATGATATTTGCGATATTAAAATACAATGTTTTCATAATCCACTTGCTAATCCCATTATATTGATTTAGATTTAATCCTATTAGATTGTAGTAAATGTTTTGAAATATCCATGGCAACACATATTAGAGTGTATACAACATGCCTTCTCTCCTTAGTAGTTGATCCCTCCTAGATGAATTTGCCTAGAGTATTGCCAATATTCTTCAAAACCTCTGTATTGATGAGTTGATAAAAAATCCAAAAAGCCTAATCCGGATTGAAAGTATTTTAATAATCTACGTCTCCACAAAAAAAAATCTCACTCCATAGTCTTAAATATAATGCATATTTTCCCATAAACCAAGGACCTCCATCATTATTTTATCCTTTATTTATAAACTGGAGAAGATAATGAGGAAAAATCCTTTTGAAAGAAAATTCATGGAATAATTTGAATTCAATCCCCATTTCCACTTGATTTGATTTTGAATCTCATACAAACCTAGCTAGTATCCATTGAACTTACATATTAACCCTCTAGTTTTAAGAACCATTATATTATGCTCAATCATGTCATCCTTGATAATCACTTCTAGTGTAATATCTGCTATCTAGAGAGGGTTTTCCATAGATCAGGGTTATGCATAGTGGTTATTTATCGCCAATTTGGTTAAAAATAAGAATTTTCAAATTTTGAAATTGGCTAATATTTGGGACCCTTGACTAGGACCCATTAGCCAAAAAATTTTGGGTGCAATTTTTTTTTGGGTCAATTCGCCCCAATTTTATAATAATTTGACCATTTTAAGTTTAAATTTCCAACATTGCCCCTAATAATAGTGAACCTTCTACATGCATTTGGACACTATTCACCTGGATTTTGAAACTGATTTGCCAATTTTTTATAAATACATTTTGGGGTTGATCCCTTACGCATAACCCTACCATAGATTTGCTCTTCCTCTTATCACAAATTAGGGCATCCATACTTTCAACTAAGGCATATTTAATTCCAACTAGGGCATCCTTAATTTCAGTAAGGACTTTGAAAATTGACTTTTCTTGTCATGTTACCTAGATTTTCTTCATATGAATTGTTTAGTTTTTAAGTTTCTCCTAATATCTAGAACAAGAAGAAGTGGCACTTGCTTCCTATTCGCACTTTGTTTTTTATTGTCTGCTCATGCTTCCTGCTTCTTGCTTCCTACTTGCTCATAGCTCACTCTCACTCTTGACTCACACTTTGGTATTGATGTATTTTACTTCATATTTAAATGCATACCTTTAATATGATTCGATTTATATATATTTTAACTAGATATTTGCTTATGTTACTATAGAATTTTCTACATATGAGAGCTTGTGGATTTTGAAATTTTCAATGTAGTTTTTTAAAATTCGTATTAGCATTTTTGGGGTGTCCTTAATCCTTATTTTCTTAATTATTGAGTTAGTATTTTATCTTATAATGAGCATATACCAAAAAATATTGTATAGGTGCAAAAATATTATGGTTAAATTATTGTAAATTCATGTATTGCTTGTGGATTTAGTAATGGTGTTGTTTTTTATTCATGCAATAATATTGTGTATACTAAGAACCTTACAAAATCTAACATTATATCAATACCATGGATTAATTAAAGTTAAAGTATATGTGACTTTCTCTATTGCATATAATACATATATACTCAAACTTTTAGATGTAATTTGTTCTAAAGTTTTCAAATTGTCAAAATCTTGGCAAATTTTTAAAATAAAAGGACAAGAAATTATAAGAAACTATCATTTAGGCTTCATTTTAGTGGTTAGATGGGTTTTACCATTTTAATATTTAACAAGAATATAAATATGTAAAAAATAATTTTAAACTTCAATAATTCTTAAGTAATAAATAATTTGCTTCTATAGACAAACTATAGTTTAAAAAACCATGTGCTATCTATATTTCTCATAGTGCTTATATATAGGACATATCTACTCTTTTTTATGTTAGGAGTTGAGAAGTATAACTTGCTCCATTCCATAAGGGATGGATTAATTTGAAATGTGTTTTGCTAATGCCATAACAAGATAATGAAATCTCACTTTAACAATTGATACAAGGAATCTCATGGTAAAAAGGTAATGTTATATTTTAAATTATATTGGCTTTACACTGATGCACTTGATATCATGTATTGAAGTAAATGCCATCTCAAATCATTTTATTAACTAGAAATATTTAATTGTTAATTTATCTTCTATACTAATTTCTATACTAATGGTTTTATCATATTTTCATCCAACAATTTAATATTTTAAAGTTATATTACTTGAGATATATACTAATGATGGGAACCAACACTCTTAACCTTACAAAATTGATGTATTACATATAGAATTAACATACTACCAATGAGAAAGTTGGACTTACAAAATTCTGACAAGGTTAAGTTATTTTTTAATAAGGTCGATGATTCTATTCCAAGCAAAAAAACCATCTTATGATGAGTAGATGAGTCACATAAAATTTTAGAGAGGACATGCTTATAATACTTTTTTTTAGTAATTCAAGTGCTTGTTGCTGAACTTTATGAGGCTTGGGGAGCTTGAATTAAATCCCGCCTTCACTGGCTTAAAGTTGATGATAGGGTCACCAAAGAATTTTTTCAAAGGCTTTGCCCTCCCATGCAAGCTACTCAATTCAAGGCAATTCAATACAATGAAATAAGGCTTACCTCTCTTCCTGATATTATTAATGCTTTTGACAACCACTATACTAATATTTTTGTCACTCAAACTTATTCCCTTGAGTTGGAGCAAGCACTAGTAGCTTGTATGGCAGTTGTACCAGTTAAGATTTCAGAGTCTCAAAGAGTAGGGTGTGATAAACTACTCTCCTTTACAGAGTTGGAGGATGCATTATATCAAATGGAAAATGACAAAGCACTAGGTCTGTATGAATTTCCCTATGAGTTCTACAAGGGTCTTTATGACTTGGTCCTAATATGCATAAATTTTACATGGAGGCTCTTCGAGTAGGATCTTTGGGAGCAATTATTAATAGGGGTTGTATCAAATTCATACCCAAGCAAGGGGACACAGATTTGATTACTAATTAGAGGTCTATTACTTTGTTGAATTTTAGTTACAAGATAATTTCTAAATCTTTGGCTCTTTGCCTTAGGCCTTTTATTTCTTTGATAGTTAGATAAGAGGAAACTGGTTTTATTCAAGGAAGGTACATCCTTGACAATGTTCTGGTTGTCTGGGAAGGCATGGAATAGGTCCGAATGTCAAACCAGAACATGCTTCTTATTAAGATTGATTTTGAGAAAGCTTATGACCACATTGAATGGAGATTCATTCTTTCTATGCTCAAAGCTTTAGGATTCAGGCTAGTTTTCATTCAGACTATTGCTATGCTATTCATATATGGTTCAACTATTCTTAATCTAAAAAATTCATGATATGAAGTAGCAGACATATTTAGGTCTGTTCAAAAAGGGTGTCCTATTCCTCCTTATTTATATGTGCTTACTACTAAAGCCTTCAGTTATCTTTTAGCTGCTCAAGATTTTATAGGTCTTATTAAAGGAATTACTCTTCTGAATGATCAGGGATAACTTATTAATGGTCACTTTGTTGATGATTCCTTTCTTACTATAAGGGAAGACAAGTAATATATTTCTAATGCTCTATTTTGTCTTAACACCTTTTGCATAGCCTCTGATTAATGTATGCGATGTGTGCATGCTAAGAGAAAACCTAAGATAACTAGGAAGGCATGTAGCACTCAAGGGATAAATGACTTTCAATGAAGGTTGACTAAGACACTAGGTATGGCTAAACGATCGAAAGAACCCAAAGACTTGCCAAATCTAAGAGAGGAAAGAGAAAAAGCATTGTGAGCTATAAATTTGGGAATAATGGATATTGTGGAAAAGTACATGTAAAGAGGTTAGACAACTATGACTATTAAGATGCCCTTGAATAATACAACAAAATCCTTTAGAGTGATACATGTCAAACTAAACTGAACGATGATCAAGATAGCATGATATTAAAACAAAATGAGAACATAAAGCAAAGCATGGAAAAAGTAATTAGATTGTGATGGAGTGGAAAATGATTAAAAAATGAGAAAAAAAGAGGGAGAAATAAGAAATAAAAAATAGGAGAAAGAAGAAAAATGGAAAAAGAGAAAAGAGAGGAACACACCGGTCCATGGTACATAGTCGTTCGAAGCATGACCATACAACTAGGAGTGATGTATGAGGAATTAGAGAAAAAAGTAATAAGGAGAACATGGAGTGGAGGTGAACTGATTGGAAAGCAAAATATGCTTGTAACATGAGCTTGTTGTTGTTTGATTTTGTGTATGTTATATTATATATATATATATATATATATATATATATATATATATATATATATTGAATTGATTATGTACAAGAAGATAGAGTTGAATATGAGCTAGGCATAAAATGTGTGCAAATAAAGGATATTAATGGGCTTAAGTTCCTCAATTTCCTTGAGAGTGATAATTTTATAGGCCCTAGATCCAAATGTTTGTGTGACAATGAACGGACCAAGCCAATTGGAAATAAACTTATCACGTAAATGAGGTGGAAGATTTGATTTTTTTTTATTTTCTTTGAGTACAAGGTCACCAACTTGGAATTTCCATGGATGGATGTTGTGATCATAGGCTATTTTGATTCTATCTTGATACACGTGAAGGTTCTCAAGAGCATTGATTTAGAGTTCATCAAGGAGAGTAATTCGATCGAACCTTGCTTGGTGGTTTGTGGCCTCATCCATGAATTCCTGCAAGGATATGTGTAGGATCAAGATCTCAAACTTGATAGGTATGATGGCTTCGACACCATAAACTAGTGAGAATGGAGTTGCCCCTATCGACGTGTGTATGCTTGTGCGATAAGCTCAGAGCACCAAAGGGAGTTGGAGACACCAATATTTAGGATTTTATTGTATAGTTTTCTTAAGAATGACACATATAGTCTTGTTGGTAGCTTCATCTTGTCCATTGCTTTGGGGGTAATAAGGTTTCAGGAAGTTATGTTGGATATGATACTTGTTGCACAATGCTTGAACATCCTTTTTTTTAAATGGGTTACCATTATTGAATATGAGCTTTGAAGGGATACCAAAATGACAAATTATGTGTTCTAGCATAAACTCTACAATCTAGGGTCTTGTCGTACTGGTGAGAGAAATAATCTCAACCCACTTGATAAAGTATTTTGTGGTTGTGATGATGAATGTATGATATCATGAGGATGGAAGGGAGATTTTCTTGATAAGATCCAGATCCCATTACAAAAATGGCTACAGGGCTTGAATGGGTTGCAATGCTTACGATGGAACATGGGTCAAATTGACATGATGTTGGTATTTAAGATATTTCTTAACATATGTGCAATAGTCACATTCCATGGTGGGCCAATAATAACCCATACATAAAATGCACTTTGCGATGGACATCCCACTATAATAACCACCACATATACCATCATGGGCTTTAGATATTATGCAATTTGCTTCCTATGGTTTGAGACAACAAAGAAGAACACCATCATAGCCACCACAATAAAGCATATCCCTTAAGAGAGTATATCAAGCCATTTTTTGTTTGAACATGCATTTAGAAATTGATGTCAATTCGATGGGAAGGATACCAAGTTTTAGGAAATCCTTTATTTGAGAAAATAAAGCATTGTCTGGTTCTACTTGGACTAGATGGATGTCATGTTCATCATTAGAATATTCCTAGGAGATTGGGAGTGTGGTAACTTAAACTTGAGTGATGCTATTAGTGGGGTTTTATGGAATAAGGGACCCAAGAGAGGCCATGGTGCCTACAAAATGAGTAGATGACCTTGGCAAAGCTTCAATACCATACTAGTCAAAGTTGGTCAATAATATTTTGATAATTTGTTTATAAGACTTTAAGACTGGGCACTTGCATTGGTACACACCCTTAACTTTTTTTAAAGTAAGGGGGGAGTCACCTATGATGTTAATACATTTAATGTGCATGGAAACAACAATTTGGAGTCCAAGAATCAATACCTTGTAGTTTGCATTATTGTTAGTGTAGGGGAGTCAAACTTAAATTAAAAAAGGATGGGAATCCCTTGAGGCATGAAGAAAATAATTTTGACACCTCCCTATTGTTCACACTTACAACCATAAAAAAAAGGGTAATATCAAAATTTTCCTCAGGTTTGACTTGCCCTTTGAACTCGGTAACACTGAAGACGAAATCGTTTGGAAGCTCAATAATAAGTGGTTTATCGTCTTGAAGAGGAGCTTCAACAAGCTAGTCGACAATGACTTAACCCTTTAAGAATTTTTGACTTATGATTTCAAGATAAAAAAAATTTAAGAGCATTATCCATTTTGTAGTGCGCGTATTGGTGTAAGTTCAATACATCATATAACGCAATGTATTTTCTCTAGTATTGATATATGTTGTATGATTTAGCATGTAGTGGTGAATATTTTTGATTGCAAATACAACAGTTGGGCATAACTTCTCCATCTATGTGTACATGGTTTCGTAACTCACAAACATGTGACTAATGTAGTAGATGGCTTGTTCTTGATTGGCATCAATCTGCTAAGCCAACATAATCCCTAGAGTGAAATCAATAGCAGATTGGTACAAATGAAATGAAATACCTAGTCGAGGTGATGATAAAACTACCAGGGAAGTGAGGTAATTCTTAATGGCATCAAAATCCTCCTAACATTTTGTGGTCCATTGAAATGTGACCCGCTTTTGCAAAATATGATTAAACAACTTGCATTTGTTTAGTAATTGAGCAACGAAGAGATGAATCGCTTGATTTTTTCCTTGCAAGCTATGAAGTCCTTTGAGGGTTGTAGGGAGTGACATTTCAATTATGGCCTTGATTTTACTAGGGTCCACTTCAATACCTCATTTGGAGACTATGAACCCTAAAATTTTCCTTGAAGTAATGCCAAAGATGTAATTTTTAGGATTGAATCGTACATTATGCTCGAGTAATTGGTCAAAAATATTTTGCAAAACATCGATGTGCTCATGGCGAGTTTTAGATTTGGCCAAAAGATCATCCACATAATCTTCAACAATTTTGTGCATGTAGTCATGAAATATGTAAGTCATGGCATGTTGGTACGTAACTCCTACATTCTTGACACCGAGCAACATGACTTTGTAACAAAATATCCCCCAAGGAGTTGTAAATTTTGTCTTGTGTTGGTCATCAGGATTGACTCGAATTTGATTTTATCCTAAATAATTATCCAT
Organism: Wollemia nobilis; assembly: GCA_028583015.1. NCBI lineage: Eukaryota > Viridiplantae > Streptophyta > Pinopsida > Araucariales > Araucariaceae > Wollemia > Wollemia nobilis. Next base: position 4,305,752 of record JAQPPZ010016897.1, on the reverse strand, counting down.
GAGGGCAATAATTTCATAGCCAATGGTGGAATCCATGAGTGTAACGATGTTGGGAAGAGGAAAATCATCCTTGGGATATGCTTTGTTTAGGTCACAAAAATCAGTGCAAATGCATATCCCCCCATTGGGCTTGCCACTGGATACCATGTTTGGAAACCATTTAGGATAATCAATGAGTTGGATAAAACCTACATCTAATTACAATTCTTCTTTAACCATGAGGGCAATGGTAAGATGAAATTTCCTCAACTTTTGTTTGATTGGTTTGGCATTGGGATTTAATGTGATATTATGAACAACAAGATTCAAATAAAGCCCAAGCATATCTTTGTAGGACCATGCAAAAACCTATCAGTATTCTGTCAAGAGGTTGACAAAACATTATTGCTCTTCATATGAGAGATATTATTCAAGTTTAAGGATTTTGGGATTTTCAGAGTCCGTACTGATGTTTATATCGATGTTTTCTTCAATGAGCATGTGGGAACCCTCCTCAAGTTAATGAGGGGTGGGAATGAGATGAATGCCATATGTGACATTATTAGATAGGGCTAGTGTGGTATCATTGACTTCAACATGATAAAAAGAATAAGGTGAGGAATAAGGAGAAGGAGAAAAGTAAACATTCGATTCTCTAAGTAATTGATCGAAAGGAATGAAATCAAATATAGATGGAGGGGATAAGATCTGCTTGAATTCTATGAGACTAGTATCAATGGAGATGGGGTTTTCAAGGTCATTTGTATTATGGAGGGGTGTGCATAAGTCAACAAATATCATGCTGACTTAGGGGAATGAAGGGGATTGTGGATTAGAGGTTGGGTTCCCATGTACATGCTCACGAGGAAGAAGTTGGTTTAGAAAGGGTGGGTAAGGATCAGGTGGAGGTGGCCATGGTGGAGGTTGGAGATGCATAGGTGCGTTGAGGCACTCTAATGGTAGGAGCTAGTAGAAAATGGGATATGATTCATTTCTAAGCTATTAGAGGCAGTTGAAAGTGCCTCAAATGGCTTGTCGATTTCATCTTCTAAGGTTTCAGAGGAAATGACATGAATAGTGGAAACTTATAAAAATTCATCTGGTGATATGTGAGCATACTTTAATTCAATGTACTCATCATCACTATCCTCCTCGAGGCCAATGGTAATGCATCAAAGATCGTCTTTGAGGAGGCTGATTGTATCCTAAATTAGATTTGTCTTGAGGGGGCTGAGAATGAGGCTCTAAAATAGTATGCATTTCTTGTTCATAGCAGCCAAGACCACATCCTCACAAATTAAATTATTGAAAATACCTCATGGAAAATGAGGGGTTATCCAAAAAATTGATGTTTTTAGAAAACAATGCTTCAGGATTTTTATCAGGACACTTATCTAACGATGAATAAATTTCCAAATACATGAAATTCATGTGATTAGAGGAGGATCCCATAAAAACTACAATAATTATGATTAAGGGGTAGGGCTAGGATGACCAAAATCCCTAACTGACTCTATAACTCGAGGTGTAAATGCAACACTATAAAATGTATTCGCCTATGCTAGGAGTATTCATATGTACAACGATGCGAGCTATTTGTGATGGGGGTGTTGGAGAAGAAGATTAGGATGAAGGCTCAAGGATGCAAACAAGGGTGGAAAAAAAGGAGTGTGGGTCACTTGAACCATGTCAATGACATATGGGTTTGTATCAGACGAATTTGGAGGTGGGGGTAGTTCAGGAACTGTGGAAGGAGATATGGTTTGGGAAGGTTATGTGGGTGTGGGTATGTTGGATATAGGAGTGATGATAGTGGTAGGAATTGTGGTGGTAGTAACTTGTCCAATGATGGAGGTTATGAGAGCGAAGACAATGGCCATGGGTCGATTGTTAGGATTGTTGGAAGGAGTAGAAAGTTGTGATCTAGATGTAGCTTATGGGGGGTAATGGATGAAGTAGGGTGGATGGGGAGGAGAAAATGGTGTGGGTAAAATGGGAGAGGTAAAAAATGGATTTCTAGTAAATGTATATGAAGAAGGTGTATGAGAGGAATCTGAAGAATGGATAATTTGGAGAGAAGAGTGGTCATCTTGAGTGCTAGAGGAAGGGTGAAATGGTTGAGCATTGGGAGAAGGCTGGAAGAAATGTGGATAATATTGGGGAGGGATATGCGAAGAATACCAAGAATGTGTATAGGTTTGATTTGGGTGATATGAGAAGCATAGTTAGTGCCCAAGGATTGAGAAGGAGGAATCGGATTGGGTGGAATTGAGTGGGTAGGTTGCAAATTGGGTATAGGTAATTTAGGTGAGGAAGAGTGAGATGTGGTCAAGTGGGAATATGGGTGAGGGATATATGTGTGGAAGGTAAGGGAGACTCATGTGGGTGGGTGACCATGTGATAATATTTGAAAGGTTCATAATCTGTTGGAATGCAATATATGTGATCCTCATGGGTATATTTGAGGCAATGATGCAACATTGAGGTAACACACCGCATATCTCGTATCCACAGTCTACTAAGAAGCATATTAAATTGTATTTCTCCATCCAAGACTTCATACAAGGTGTGAATGGTTCATAACCCTACTTGAATAGGGAGAAGGATGGTTCCAAGTGTTGAGCATAGGATGTTATTGAAGGCCTATAGAGTGAAAGTAGAATAGGTTATATGAGTGGATGGAAGGTTGAGATGTTTGAGGGTAATATATGTGATGATGTTTATTGAATAACCCATATTAATCAAAACATATTTAAAATATTCTCCATATATGTAATCCATGATGTGCAAGGGTGTATCTGGTACTTCCATCGAAATAATTTTGATTTCTTGATCATAAAAAGTAATGGCTGGTGATATGCAAGTTTGAAAATTGCCCACAAAATTAGCAAAGTCATTGGAGACGTAGGTTTGCAACCCTATGGAATTAAGGATATCCAATAATGCCTCTCAATGGGGAGGCAATTTTTGGATTAGTTCATAAATTAAGAGCCTGGTCAATGCCATTTTGAGGCTATAAGTGAGCCTACTCTTAAGATGGAGGATCGGTCTAGGTTGAGATGTCGTGGCTTGCACTGGTGGAGGTGGCAAAGTGGATGAGAAAGGCATATTTGAAGGGTTGATTGGTAGTGCTGGTTGATCAGCATACCATGAATTTTTGGTGACAACATGGATGATGCAAAAAAAACCTTGGTAATTTGAGATATTTTTGACATGATTGACTTGATTTGGCTAAGGGATAGATGTTGAGTCCTTGTTGTTTGGTTGTGTTACCCCATGTTATGGTAAGGGAGTTTATCAAATCCAATGTTTTGGTTGGGTGGGAAAGAGGGTTGTCAACTTTGATAGATCCTTTTTTTATCAGATACTACACTATGTGCTTGAGTTGAATGAAACCATTGATATTTTGACCCTTTTGTTGATGAAAAATACAGTAATGATCTTCTCTATACCATCTTTCTTTGGGTTTGTTTGGATCTTCAAACCTTAGTTTGGGTTAAGATATCAACTACTCCTCCATAAGTTTTTGAAATATGATTGACAAGGGCTCCAAAAGAGGTGTGAAGTTACGTGGGGTTGTAAATTTCAATGGGTATGATAGATGGGTTGGTTGGGATTATAAAATTAAGCAAGAGGTGACACAAAATTATATGTTGGCTATTACAGCAAAGATGGAGGTTATGGTGGTGGATATTGAGGTTGTAGGGGTTGAGTTGTTGGGCTACTCAATACTACCTAGTTGACCATGGCGGGCATGGATTGATTATTCTTGTTATTGCCCTTAAAAAAAAAATTTGGCCATTCTTTCTTTTTGAGATTGATCTCTCCCTCTTGAATTTTGATGCCTTTAATTATTTTGGCTTGGATCAAGGCTTCCTCAAGAGTTCAATATTATTGGATCTGTAGTAGGAGGGATATCGATTTTGAACTCTATGTGAACATTCGAGTCAAGTCAATGATGGGGATAGAAAATGGTAATTTAGTTAATACAAGTCTCCAATGATTGCTATAACCAAGGATAAATTCATCTTAAAATTGGTGAAGATTGGTAAGATCCATCATTGTGGTTTTCTTTTTGACATTTAGAGCAAAGCGTTCTAGGAAGAGATTGGCCAATTGTTCAAAATTGTAAAGGTTGTGTCTAGGCAAGTGGTTATACCAATCCAAGGCTCCTCTCAAGAGGGATAACAAAAAAGTGCAGAGCATGAGAGGGTCTATCTCATTGATGAGATAATAGGCATTGATAAAAGTGCTCACATGATCTTGGGGATCTTTTCCCTTGATTTTTTTAAACTTAAGCATTTCAAACAAGGGAGGATATGGTAGTGTTGGTATTGAAGGGTGTATGGGGTAATTTTAGAGTTGGATCAGTGTTGGATTTTGGTATCTAGTGCTTGTAAATTGTGATTCTAAACTATTGACCTTGTTAGCCAACAATTGAAATACATCTAGAGTGGCCTGGGGAGCTAAATAGGGTGCACCTTGATGAGTTAAATGGGATGGCTCAATAGAGGGATTTGATTTACGTGAATAAGGTTGTGAGAATGATGTTGGTTGGGGTTAGAATATGGTGCTTGGGGAACTTGGGAACCTGAGGGTGGGTATTGATGTGGTTTATGATATTGGTTGCAAGTATTTATGGGGTTCAATGGTGATTTATGAGTTGGATGTTGATGATGTGTAGGGGTGGTTAGGTTTAAGTATATGATGACTGATATGAATGGGAGGGTTTTATGAAAGTCAAATGTTATGGGTGTTGGGTTGGATGTGATTGGTATGGTTGTAAGGTATATTTATGTTGGTTTGGAGGTTATTGTTGTTGATATTGAGGGTGTTGAGGTAGATTGATGTTGGTTTTTTTGTCCCACCATGATCATTATGTGACTAAGAAAATGCACCATAATATGTAAAATAATAAAATAAGACTAGATATTGCATTGATAGACTTTTTTATTTTAAATCAACTCGTTCGATTATAATGGACCTTCTAAAAGGAAGGTTTTATTTTGCAAATGAGTTCTATGGTGCCACAAATCATCTCCTTGATCACACAACAAATTGTAGGCAGGATTTTGAAGTCTCATTGCTTGACCTCCCGAGCCTCTATGTGGATCTTAGTACCTGTACACAAGCCCATAATGAAAGCATCAGTAACATCTGTTGAGCCTTTTAGGATAAGACCCATTATCATGAAATGGGGTTACAAAAAGCTTAAAACCTTTAAAAAAAGTTACAAAAGTGTGCAAATAGGTTACAAAACCTTATAAAATGATTGATTTTACCTTGCTTGGCTACTTGTTATTGATTCTAATGCTTTGTATGCCTTTGAGATTCAACTGCCCAAGGTGTTTGGCTCTGTGTAACTGCAAAAGTTGCTGACTTCTGGGTAGCCACCCAAGGTAGTTGGATCTGTGTTCTAGGAGGGGTTTCAAAGTCAGATCTAGAGATTTTTTGGAAATGTTTTGGGGCTTCTAATATAGATTCGATGTTTTTTGGTTGTCAAATATGAGTACAACTACAAAATAAATATTAACATGCATTCCAAAGAGACTCCATGATTGGCATTTTTGAGCTCTCCAAATGAGGTACCTACAATCATAAATTAAAAAATACATAATAAAGGTCAAAGGAAATATGGGTTGAGTTTCGACAATGTTTTGTGCACTCTCTCTTGAAGAAAATGAAATGGAAGCATATTTATAATATTTCTCAAGGGTGAGGAGAATTATAAGGGGGTGATAGAATGATGGACTAGTGGCTTGGGTGAGAGAAAAGAATAATATTATGTTTCCCCACTTGGCTGCTTGGATCGAAAAATGTGCAACATTCTCTATTTGGGCTATGACACCCTATGACACACTATAACTTGCCTCACTAATGGTCTTGGATGGATAGATTCCTCACCCACCAAAATGATATGCTTCATCAATGTGCTTGGGTGGAGGGAATCCTCACCCATGTGCATTAATGAGCTTGGAATGTGGAGAGAAGGGAGTAAATGCCAACTAGAGTGAGGTGGACCTGGGTTAAAATAGAGGGATGGTCTCATGATGACCATGGGTTAGGCGTAGGAAGGTGCTTAGGATGGTCAAAGGGGCTAGGATAGTCAACATTAATATTTATAAGGTTGCAATGTATTAATTAAAATAATTGCACAATTTATCAAATATTAACATTTAATCATTGCCAATATGACACTTTTTAGGTATCTACAAAGGGTATTATTTTACGATTGAGTTGTCAACGAAAAAGTCATCCATCATTTCCCAAATTTTCTCTCAACTTTGGTGTTTGTCCCATACCAATCCATCGATGAGAGTACTTGGTCCTACAACCACAAATTCATTAGCAGTGCCATATTCCAAGTAATCAAAGCATAAAGTATAGCTACCAACACATTTTAGTAACATAACATAATGTTATGCATTAGATATCCACCCATCAATACATGAATCAAATGTTAAGAATAAGTCCTACCAAGGAGGGTTGTTACATACTCCACCCCTTAGACTAAACACAATCCTTTGTGTTTCTTAAAAATAAAGCATACATATTTCATTCAAATAAACATGGAAACTACTTGCTCATTTCCTCAACATCTTCCCAATTGCACAATTTCTAGAAAATTGGTCCCACTAAACCTTATATTGATCTAGATATTGTTTTCTCAACATCTTGGAATAAAATCCTAGAATCTTTATTGGTCTCACCTCAATGGTTGAGGGGTCTTCCATTTACAATTTAGAGACATTTCAAACATGAGAAGGATTGGTAACACATTTTCTAAGTAGGTATATATGGAAAGTATCATGAATCTTTGATAGGTTCGGCAACAAGGCAAGCGTATAGTATATTGGACTAATCTTATCAATGATATCAAAAGACTCAACATAGAAAGGATCCAACTTAGTTTACTTGATGACACTTTTCATGGGTCTTACTCTTAAGAAAATACTATCTCCCATAAATAATTCTCTTGGTGATATTTTTAGATCAACATATCTCTTTTGGAGATTGATTGCTTCCTTGAGCCTTAGCCTAATTGCTCTAAGTTGCTCCTCCATATATCTTACAATGTCTGGTCTTATCACCACTTGATCCTCTATATTATCCCATGATAGAGATTTTATGCATCTCCTACCATTCAAGGCTTCAAATGGAGCCATTCCCAAGGATGGATGGTATCCATTATTATATGCAAATTTAATAAGATGTAAAAAGTTTTCCCACTTATACTTTTGATCCATGCAATACATGCAAAGCATGTCTTCCAGGACCTAGGTCACCCTCTCCATTTTCCTATCTATTTTTGGATGGTAAGCATAACTGATATTCAATTTAGTGCCCACTACACAATGAAGAGCCTACCAAAATTTTGATGTAAACCTAGAATCTTTGTCTAATATGATCACCTTAGGAAAACCATGTAACCTAAAAATTTCCTTGGTAAACTTATTTAACACAATAGGTGCATCATCCTTGATGTTTCTCAATATAAAATGTATAAGCTTAGTCAACTTATTGACTACCATAAGTATTGCATCATGTTGGTACCTAGTCTTAGGTAAACCCACAATAAAATCCATAGATATTACCTACCATTTTTAAGTAGGTATATTATATGGGTATAATTTTCCTAAATGATGTTGATGTTCTACCTTAATCTTTTGGTATTCCAAACATATAGCAATAAAACTAGTGATATCCTGTTTCATTCCTTCCCAGTAGATCTTTTTCATGTTTTCACGCATCTTTGCACTTGTCGAATGAGCAAAATATGGAGAATTATGCATCTCTTGCATAATCATTATCCTTAATTCACCAATTCTAGGTATGACAACCCCGTCCTTGAAGCATACAAGTCCATATTTTATGTTGAAATCCTTATTCTCCTCAAGATTTCTCTCAATTTTAGCTTGGATTTCAATGCAATATTGATCTTGTAGTTGCATTTCTCTAAATTTATCCATCAAGTATATATGAATCTGGGTTAATGTTGCTATGTGCCTTCTCCTACTCAAGGTATTTGCAACCTTATTTTCTTTCTCTTTGATATACTCAATACCAAAGTCATATTTTTCTAAGAAATTTATCCATATTTTTATTGCATTTAGAATAGGCTGGGTGAAAATATACCTTACACTATAATGGTCCTTCCTTAGATCAAATGCTTTACCTAAAAAATAGTACCATTATACCTTTAGTGCATGCACAACTACTGCTAATTCTAGGTCATGAGTAGCATAATTCAACTCATGCTTCTTAAGTTTCCTAGACTCATATGCTACTTTCTGGGATAACATCTCACCCAAACCTTCTAAGGAAGCATCTATAAAAAATGTAAAATTTCCAGTAGGATCCGATATTTTAAGAATTGGTATTGTAGTCAATTTATTCTTTAGATTTTCAAAGGCAATCTCATATTTATCTGACCATTTGAACTCTTTTCCATTTCTTTTAAGGTTGGTGCTAGAGTAGGTAACCTTTGAATAAAACTTCATAAAATTCCTATAATAACTAGTGAGCCCAATGGAGCTTCTTACTTTAGACACATTTGTAGATGCAAGCCAACTCAAAATAAGCTCGATTTTCTTAGGATCTACAATAATTCCTTTTGCATATATGATATGCCTTAAATACTTACGCAACTTTCCATATAGCTAATTTTTCTTTAGCACATCTAAAACTAACCTTAACTATTGGTCATGTTGCTTTTTGGTGTGAGAAAATATCAAGATATCATCAAAAAATACCAAAACAAACCGATCTAGATATTTCTTGAACAAAATGTTCATCAAATTCATAAAATTTATTGGTGCATTTGTCAACCCAAATGACAATATTGTGAACTCGTAATCTTCATATCTAGTCTTAAAGGTTGTTTTGTGAGTATCCTCCTCTTGAATTCTCAACTAATGATATCCAAATCTCAAATTAATATTTGAAAATATAGTAGCATCCTTTAGCTGATCAAAGAGATTATAAATCCTTGGGAAAGGATACCTATTTTTTATGGTCACATTATTCAACATCCTATAATCAATGCATAATCTCAAGAAGCCATCCTTATTTTTCAAAAATAGTATTGGAGCACCCCAAGGTGACACTGGGTTTAATTAGACCTTTTTTTCAAAAAATCTTGAAGTTGCTCCTTTAACTCTTGCAACTCAATAGAGGTCATTCTATAAGGTGTCCTTGCAATAGGTTCTACCCTAGGCATTAGATCAATGGTGAAGTCAAATTCACATCGAGGTGGTAGAGCTAAGAGATCTTCTGCAAATACATCCCTAAATTCATGCAAAATGGGATATTTCTTAAATATTTTTCATCCCCTTTATCTTTCGTCTTGCCATTTATCTTGACTACATACAACATACCACTTATTTTAATAACTTTATTTAGTTGCATAGCTGATAATAAATATGGTCAAAAAGACCCTTGCCTTCTTTGAACTCTTACTCTCTTTTTATCCTTATCGGTGTAATACATCCACCTCTCTTGGAAATTGATTAAGGCTCCATGAGCCTTTAACCAATCCATATCTAATATAATATCAAAAGCATGGAGTGGTGCCACATATAAGTTCTATATTATGGATCCATTGGGTAAGGTAATCTCATCTATAGGAAAACATTTATCCACTGAGTAGGTCTGCCTAGACCCATATTCAACTTTCCACCCTTGTGCCAAAAATCTAGGTCTTTTTGACATATCCCCAATAATAATAGTGGAAATAAAACTATATATAGCTCCACTATCTATTAAAACTTTGACATATTTGTTAAACAACTTATCATTCAATAACATAGGATTTGCTTGTCCCTCTATGTTTTGGTTTTCCTATAGCGACATATATTTGTTGTGGCTTCTCCTCTATTCTATTAGTTGGCTTTGGCCATTGGGGACATTTATTAGCATAATGAGGATACCCACAGATGAAGCAACCTATCTTGGGTGCCTGATATCTTTCCCATATTTTCTACCTTGTTCCCTCTTTTTGCATTGAATCATCCTACTTTTGAGGTTGGGTATTTGATTTGTTCCTTTTTCTAATCTTAGGTCCCTCTCTTGGTTTTCCTTTGCGTTCTCATTTTTTGATTCTCGTTTAGCAATCATCTCCAACATTAATCATTGTTGTTCCATATGGTCCTGCAATGACCTAACTAAGGACGTAAGTTACTTCATTTCCTCTTGTAGCAACTCAACCAAGAAAATAACATTTGTCTTTATTTTGATGGAATCCTCTTTTTCCCCAACTTTCTTGTTGGATTCTATTGTTATCTTAGTTTTATTGTTAGATTCCATTGGTCTTCTAGACTTTCTTTGGTAACATATTACAAATTTCTTCTATACAACTAATCCCACCTTCTTGGATGATCTCAATACAAGTTCCATATCCTATACACAAAAAGGAGTTGGATCGGTTACCATCTCCCAAAAATGCATTTTCTACAAATTAATTATTTTCATCCCCCCATGAATTAACTTTGACCATTATCATTCATTTGATAATGATGATGATCATGCTTGCCTCACCACAAGATTCCATCTCTAATAATACCATTATCATTTACCCGACAATGATCTTTTCCACACTTGCCTACTCGTAAGGTTCCATCCCCAATAAGAAACTATACTCTCTAGGATTTTTACTCCTTGGTCTGAATAACACAAGCTTATATTGAGAGGGAGGGTGAACATTATAAGACCACTTTTTACTTTTCCTTCCCAATAAATATTATGCAATGTAAAGATAGCAATATCAACAACAGTAATCAAAGCAATGCATAAATCACCACACACAATAGAGACACCAATTTAACGTGGTTCACCCAATGTGGACTACTCCACGAAGAAAATATTTCACTAAAATTTTCTCAATCAATCTCTTGGAAATCATTTCCATATTATAATGTTTATGGACCTCTATCCAAAGGAGATACCAACCCCCTAATCAAGTTAATGGATCTCTATCCATAGGAGAACTCCTTTCTCCTTAGATATGACTGGTGATCTTCTAGAAGAATTTTTACCCCCACTATTTTGGCTAATGGATCTCTATCCACTTAAGACACCTTTCCTCACTACCCAGGCTAATGGATCTCTATCCAATAGAAACTGTCATCCTCTATACTCTATCACCTTCAAATATTTGTCTCAAATTTTTACTAAACACGGTCCTTTGATCTAGCATAAATCTATCCTCAATATCTATCCTATGATCTGCACTAAACATAGTCCTTCGATCTAGCACAAATATGTCCTCAATATTTGTCCTTAAGCCTTAAATCAAAGCTTGACTTAATCACAAATAAACTCTGTTGTATCTGCCCCAAATCTTAACTCAAGTTTTTAACAAATCAATCAATCAAATCTGCTCTCAAGTCTTCTCAAAGACTTGTCTCAAATCTTCCTTGTAAGCTTCCACAAAATCTCACACTAATATGTCCACAAGTCCTCTCTAGAACTTGTCCAAATTTGCTCAACAAGTCCTCACTAGAACTTGTCCAACTCTGCTCTCAATATGTATTGTAAGCTTCCACAAAAGCTCACACAAATTTGTCCACAAGTCCTCTCTAGAACTTGTCCAAATTTTCTCAACAAGTCCTCACTAGAACTTGTCCAATCTCATAGAAATACAAGAAGAATTGTTAGAGACTCAATATGTTTCACATTCATCACAATGCTCAATCACTTTCAATCACTCTTTTAGAAACATATAGAGAATTTTTAGAGACTCAATATGCTTCACATTCACCTCAATGCTCAATCACTTTTCCTCACTCTTTTAGAAACATATATATAATTGTTAGAGACTCAATATGCTTCACATTCACCTACACTCAAAATCTCTCTCAAATCAATTCAAAATATAGAACAATTTGTTTCATAGAAATTAAGCTATCACTTCACACATCCACTTGACTAGGTTCAACCAACTCTACTCAATCAATCACTCAATGAAATAATCCTTGCTCACAAATCCTATTCCAAACATATGAACACTCACTCAAATGTTTCCAACAATCCTTATCAACAAATATCACATAAAAATGATACTCATGTTCTTTGCAAACCCTAGTTCAAGTTCTTCACTCAACTTAATCACTTTAACAACAACGCTTATAAAACAAGGTTTTATCAACAACTCTTAATTCCAGAAAACCTTGAAGCATTAATTAAAAACACACTCAACAATGCTTAACCAAACAATCCTTTTCACTCCAACTTTTCATTCACAACTTTCAACAATCACTCACTAGGAATAATATGCCCATACCTTTTGTTGGATGTAAAGGTGCCTTTAGAAAAACTTATCTCAATCACAATTTCCTTCTTTCCAATTCCAATGGTTAGACACAACAATATCACTTCAACACTTTCTCAAAAATATTTCTTAGACACAAAATAATCACAACTCAATTTATGCCTTATTGCTTCCTTTTAAAAATAACACTCATCATACCATACATGAAAAATAATTTCTTTAATACACCTTATAAACTCCAACTAAAAAATATATCCAACACTTCACAAACACCTTACAATTCTTTCCAACCATAAAAGCAAATGACATCAAAATATTTAATTTGCATAACCCTTATAACTCCCCATGCAACCTCATAAACCAAATATAATGCAAAAATTAATTTTTAATTTCTCAACAACCACTTTCAAAAATTTTGGTGCCTAAATTCCAATGCATACCTTGCTTTCTCCAAAAAAGGGTTTCGGTGTGATTCGATATGTCGTCCCCCTAAGGCCTAAGCGCCTTAGCGCTTGGGAGCCCACTGCATGGGCTATAGTCCCCACATGAAGGAAAAATCACTTCCTCCACCTTATGCCTCGTGCGCCTTTTGACTTCTTCAAAGTCCACTACTCTCTTCACTTCACTGTAGCACACATTGCAAGCAATTCGCATTAATTTTTCGAACGAAGGCACGATAAGTTCTAAGGTGGGTGGATCCCCATTTTTATACACAATTTAATTTTTCTCCCACGTCGGTGCTTTTAGTAATTCTAATTATGATATAAATTAACTTTATAATTAATATTAAAACTAATTAATAATTAATTTACATAACTTAGGTTAAGTAAATTAAATTATAAATTAATTTATAATCAAAATTATATTAATTATTACAGCTGTCATGACTCTCCATTGGAGGGAAGAAAGTAGAGAGGGGAGGGCTCTGGTCCCTCCCCTGCTCCCCCTCCCATGGCTCCTGGTTCCTGCCCAGTCCCTGGCTCAACCCAGGTCATCCCTCCCGGGGAGTGGTTGTTTGTAGATGATCTCCTAGGGGGAGATCCTTCTCCACTATCTGCGCCCCTCCCGATCGGCTAGGGTTTCCTTGGTTGTTTTTTCAGACTGGTGCTTCCCAGGGATCCCTATTTGGTTGGGGATCCCTTCCCTTTTTCCCTCAGGCTTCCCCTTGGGGTTTTTTGCAGGTTATTCACGTGGATCTGGTCCCCTACATTTCTCGGTGTGGTGGAGGTGATGGTTTAGGGTTTGGACAGCTTTCTGGGGTCTCCCTTGAGGTCCTCATAGCTTTGGGGGTGGTCTGGGGGGGCCTCTTTCCCCCTTTTGCTTATGAATCCTCCGCAGGATCCTGGCTGTTGTTATTCCCGCGTGGAGGCTTCTTCGTGCTGGTTCTGCTCCTTGGTGGACACCTTGGGCATATGGTTTGGCCTTGGGGGGGGCTTTTCCCTGTCTGGGTTGTTCCCATTCCCAGTCCCAGTTCCCTGAAGCTGCCTCTGTGCTTGGACGGGATTCTTGGTCCCTGCTGCTGGGTTTCCTTTTTTTGCTGCATGTTTCATTCTTGGGGGGTCTGATCTATGCGTGCAGACCATTGATCCCACTATTTTTGTTCCTAAGGATCCCATCCCTGTGACTGTTTCCTCTTCTCGCTCGGGATTCCCAGTCCCTGGATCCCTGGTCCCTTAACCTGCTGTTTCTTTTTGTTTTGCCGGGACGGGATCCTCTTCTGTTTTCCTGGGGCGGGTTCCTCGTGGTGCAGCTCTCTGGTCGCTTCCTGATGGGTTGGATCCTCTCTGTGCTGGCTGTCGACTTCCTACAGGATGGCTCTCGCTGAATGGAATGTTTTACCGGTGGGCGGGATGGTTTCTCCACAGGGCGGGATCCGCAAAATCCATCAGTTTTCTCGCAAGGCGGGATCCTTTCTTTTCTGCTGGTTTCCCGGATGGCGGGATTTCCCTGTTGCTTCCCGCTAGGTGGGACTGTTTGTGGTGGTTTTGACTGCTTCCCGCGAGGCAGGATTTTATTGTAACGGTTTTTCTTTGCTTCCTGCTGGGCGGGATCTTCTCAATGGTGGTTTTTGGCTACTCCCCGTGGCGGGATCTCCAAAACTACTTTCTTTCTTATTTGTTTTGTTTCCCGCTGAGAGGGATTGTTTCATGCTTACTGTTATCGTTGGGCGGGATTTCTGTTTTGGTGTTCAGTTTCAAGGGATTGATGCCCTAGGCCCATTGCTTATGTAATCAGGTTTTGGGATCCTTGTTAAAACCCACTGTAAATACAAACACTACTTACCAAAAAAATTATATTAATTAATTTAAAACCTCATTTTATAATATTATAAAAATATTATAATATTATTTACTTGGGCATCTTCTTTTGCACTTTGGTCCACATTTGATCTCCTAAAACTGGGTCTTGATCAACTGAAACTGGAGAACCTAAAACTGATGTTGCCCACTAAACTGCCACTGACTGGTGTTGAAATATTGACATCAATGACCACTCACTCTTGACATCAATGACAACTTATCTACTCAAAATTTCTAACATGATGATCATGCTTGCCTCACTGTAAGGTTCCATATCTAATAAGACCATTATCATTTACCCGATAATGATCTTGGTCACACTTGCCTACTCGTAAGGTTCCATCCCCAATAAGAAAATATACTCTAGGATTTTTACTCCTTAGTCTGATTAGTCCAGTAGGCATACAATACCCAGCTATCCCAGATCACATTAAGGTCCCTAGTAGAGTAAGTCTCCCCAAAGTAGCACATCAATTCAAGGCTCATCCTAGGTGCACTCCATGGAAGCTTCTAGTCCTATGACCTAGAGATATGATACCTACTATAAAACTGACTAAAAATAACATTATATATATATATATATATAGATTCACAAGTAGGATTCAGAAAGGGTCCTAATATTATTTTCATCATTCTCGAGGTATCATCACATTTGAGTTTAATATCACTACAGATGACACTCAATTGGACAGGAGTGGCTAACATCCTATATTTTTGGGGTTCACCTTCTAAACCTCATCATTTAGAAGGATGCCAAAGTGGTACCCCCACATTTCCCATACCCTTACCGACATAGGATAATTTGATCACAATGTAGAGATAATCCTTTAAGGCCCATAACACATAAAGGAAATTTTCTATTCCTTAACCCTTCCATAAGTCCATCTATGTAGGTTATTTTGGCGTAAAGCCTTGGTTATTAGTTACCACACCTCCACGGTTTAACTAAGTTCATTATCACTCACTTGGTAATGAGCATGGTCACATGAACCTTATCGTTCAAGGTACTACCACTATTGCCTTATGAATGATTCCATTAACTCCATAGCTATGGAACATCATATCCTTATCATTCAAGATGCATCATTCATGAATATATTGCTATTGTAGAACCACAACTCCTTATATATTCATGAGTACTCGGTTATTGCATCATCGTAAATCCTTCCAGGACTCACAACTACCTAGTTATTGCATTACAACAACTCCTCCCAGGAATGGGTTAAAACTTTGACTCAGGGAATAAGGTTCTAGATCCATATCCAAGAACCCCTATAAAACCCAAGGATTACATAAAAACAATATAATATCTCTCCCTTGAAAATAATTAAAACTTTTCCAACTTGCTTAATTATAACACAATGCTATATTTAGAATTTAAATAAAAAATTTCCACCCATACTTAAATAAAACATAACTTCCAACATAATGCTAGCATCTCTTTAGATTAAAATATGATTAAAACAATCATAATGATAACATCTAAACCTAATGTTAGCATAAAACATCTTTTCAATTCAATTATTTAAAC
Source organism: Wollemia nobilis (assembly GCA_028583015.1). Lineage (NCBI taxonomy): Eukaryota > Viridiplantae > Streptophyta > Pinopsida > Araucariales > Araucariaceae > Wollemia > Wollemia nobilis. The sequence goes on along the minus strand of JAQPPZ010016897.1, from coordinate 4,289,674 downwards.
AAAATATACTTTAATATACATAAATCTAACATCTACCATACATTTCAACATAATGTTGGCATAGGAAACTACTCTCTAATTGAAGCCAAGATAAAACAAGATTAAATAGATCATAATGTCATCATTTAGTTTTCCTTATTTACAATAATGAAAGGACATATTCAATAGAACTCATGTACTAAATCAATATTTGTTTACATAGAAACCTAATATTTCAAAATATTTTACAAAGGACTAAATAGTTTCCAGGGCTTCATGAATTCAAAATGATAACATAACATGACCCCATTTTCATAACAACTTTTCATTCCTAAATAAAATAGATCAAGTCCTCCTAAGTGGTCTCTACACCACCTTCTCCATGATCTTCTTCATAATAACAATCTTCCATGCACTTTGAGAAGAAGCTTAGGGATCAAAACAACTCATGAATTGCTTATGCAACTTAACATGCTTTAAGCAACTAACATGCATTTATGCATCAAAACAATTTCATACAACCAAGGAGAAAATCCTATACTTTCCTCCGTAATGAATCCTTTATCTACCCAAGCCTCAAGAATCATTACAACAACAATAGAAAATAAACCTCTATATATATTTATTTCCTTATTTTAAAGAAAACAACACTCAGGGATAACAACTATATTAAACACCCTTTTTATTTATTTTTGTAATTACAAAAATAAAAACCATAAATAATGCAATATCTAAAGTTTCTCTAAGCTAAACAACACAAAATTTTCCAAACCTTCTTAATGCTTATCAACTTTATAAACTCTAATCAAAACCAAAATCTTGCTGCTTAAAATGAGAGCTTAAAAAAAGACTCTAACGACATCAACTATTTTAAAGCCAAAGCAATAATAATTAAATCTTTCCAAGAACCATCAATATAAATCAAAGGCATGAAATAAAAGCTAAATAACCTAGACTGCAACCGAAGCAAAGGGAGCAACCCAAGCAGAAATACCTCATCCAACATCGAACTAGCTAAGACTCAAACAGACAACAACCTCAAATGCTCAACATGATCTCAGACGACTCATGCAAACCAACAAGACTGACCATTCAAGCTATAGGATAGGCTTTGATGAAACCAAAGAACTCACATAAAGGAACAACCATACTAATACGAAAACAACAGAACACACACAACATAGCCAAACATGGTCTAACATAGCAAAGATACACACAATGCTTTGAACCTTTGAACTTGAAGCAAGGCACCCAATAAGAACCCAAAATAGTCCAGGGAACCATGAAATTTGGGTTAACAAAAGATACACCCGCTCTTTGGTAAATCTACCAAGGCCATCCACCAACAAGAAGGGCTAGAAGCTAAAAGCCCATGCACAAAGCTTTAAAATCAATGAAGACTCACATCCAACACAACTCTTACACAGACTCCTATAGAACCAATAGATTGCTTCAAAACCCATAATGAAAAAATAACATGCATAGAAATGCACACACAGACATATATTGTAATATAGAGAGCCAATTTTATTCGAGCAAAAGCTTAAAACATCAAACAAAGTAGAACAAGGGGAAAATAATATGATCAACATACAATTTATAGACATACCTTTTACTCTTAGAATATCTATTTTCTAATCCATACCTCTTGTTTCCAAGTTCCATTCTCAATCCTTTAGCCCACTAAACAATATTCAAAATTCAACACTCCGGAACATAAAATAGATCACTAGGAGGAATCTCAAATGTTTGGAAGGTGGTTCCTTTTGTTCCTTGCCATGCAAACTGGCCACGCCACCATCTCAGATATCCATCATGTTCATGAATTACGTTGCCAAGACCCAATGTAAACTATTTAATAACTCCCACCTTATTTTATTAGCATGTTATTCCTTCAAGTGAAGGCTTTTTCCTTGGCTAATAATGTTATCGTACTATTTTTTAGAGATGAAAACAATATTAATCAATTTACCTCTTCATAACACTATTGTTCCTTTTGCATTAATCCTTTATTAATCTAATAACTCGTCCAAATCATTAATAATACCTTTGAGTGTTAATTACTAACAACAAGGTACCTACCAATTAATATCATATGTTAATATTAATTATTAACATTGATATTAATTTTCAAGTATTAATATTACTAACCTTATTAATACTTTATTGGATCAATCAACTAAATCTATGCTTCCAAAACTCAAGCAATACAAAGACTTTTCAAATCAATAATACACCATGTTATTTTATCCTTAAGTAGGTGGCTTTTTAAGATAACTAAAACATTATCCCCTACCTACTAAGGATGACTCCTTTGCCAATAGCAATCTCATGGTCCAACGGTGTATTCAAACAACAAGCATATATGTAATACATTGATGTGAAGGGTATTATTTATCCCTTGAGCTATCGATGAACAAGTCATCCATCATTTTTCAAATTTTCTCTCAACTCTAGTGCTTGTCCCATACCAATCCACTAATGAGAGTACCTGATCCTATAACCACAAATTCATTAATAGTACTATATTCTAAGTAATAAAAGCATAAAGTATAAGCTACCAACACATTTTAGTAACATAACAAAATATCATGCATTAGATATCCACCCATCAATACATAAATCAAATGTGAAGAATAAGTCCTACCAAGGAGGGTCACACAAACTCGATGTTGACAATGCAGTTGATGTGAGCAGGATCAAAAGTGATATATCAAATTGGTGCTATGGAAAAGTGGTCAATCAACTAAAAGAACGTAGCTTGATGTCAACTAAATATTTTCACCAAAAGATCAATATCGCAACAAGAATTCAACTCATCGTCCCGTGTCACTCACATACCAACAACTATCTTTAGTTGAAGTCTGTGAGAGCAACATGGATGGTCGTTGATCTATTTAGAGTTGGAAAATTTTTATGAATGCAAATGATTAATGTAACTAATGGTTCCACCATGAAGAGCCCTCAACTATATTGTGCTTGACATAAGAGTGTATCTATCTATAGTTATTGGAATGAAGGATAAAGATTCCTTCAAAAAAACTTGTAGCAAGCTTCAAAAAGCATAAACTCAATTGATGATTAGAATGGAAGAATCCTAATCCTAGATATATAGTGCTTTAATACCACTAATATGGATCTACAATAAAACTAAAATTATATTGTCAAACCAATGTTTAAATAAGCATAAAATATATAACATATCTTCTAAATCTACATAAATAGATTAAATTAAAATATATTTGATAACAGCTAACTATAAATAGATGCTAACAAACAAACTATTCTAGAAATGCTAACATAAGCTGCTCTAAAATATTTATCAACAACTAAACCTAAAAAAACCAATGTAAATATTTTGGAGTCTCACGATTTACATAACAATAATGAAAAAACATAAGAATAATAATCCTAAGCCTAAATATTACTTCTTATTGTGTTTCTCATCACATACTCTAATGTTTTCTAGGATCCATTGGGAGTACTAGTGTACTACTCAATGAAGTACTCAATATACCTAGTTTTAATTTTAACATTATTTAATAGTCCACTATGCCACTAGTATGTTTGGGAGAATAATGAGATCAAGTAACATATTCAAGAGCTAATCGACTAGAACAAGATCATACTAAACTTATCTACTTGTAGTAGTTCCATTATCTTAGAATCAAAGAAATCTTCAAGGGTTAGTGGATTGGTAAGTGTAAGTATGGTTGGCCATTTACTAAGAAGAGACCTAGGTTTAAACCTTGGGGGAAGTCAACCCTTTGCAAAGGTAGTAGTCTGATCTAAATTTTCTAAGTGTGCACCAAATCGACGATAATATTGCAAACTCCAAGCGATCGATGGTCCTCATCTCATTCTAGGTTACCCAAAAACAAAACGGTGGGTTTGTTGTTGCAATCCCTGTGGTTTGAACCCTACGTTGTCCAATTACTAAAAATAATGGTTGTTGCCAACTCTCCTATATATCCAAAAAATAATAATCTTAGAACCAAAGAAGGATTCAAATAAAAAAGCAAAAAAAAAATTACACTTAAAAAAGTTTCAAGGGTAACGGGTTGGCTTTGGCTCTTCTTTGGAAGGTTCAAGGATCAAACCGCGACGTGGGCGAGTGTGTGAGAGGTTGGATGTGCAGTGGTTATGTATTAAATTTCCTATTGATAAGCATAACTCTTGGCTTTACGAGGGGTCATGGTTGGGAAGAGATTGTGTGAGAAGTTGGATGTATGGTGGCTGTGTTAATTTTCCTATTGATAAGGTAACTCTCGAATTTACAAAAGGAGGCTTCCCATCTTGTGGGTTGGTCGTAGGAGTTTATCATACTAACCAAATCTAAAAAAGGCTTTACAAGGGGTCATGGTTGAGAGGAGACTGCATAGAGCCCTGTGTGTTGGTCGTAGTAGTTTATCATACTAACCAAATCTAAAAAAGACTTTACAAGGTATCATGGTTGGGAGGAGACTACCCAGCCCTGTGTGTTGGTCGTAGAAGTTTATTATATGGATCAAATATAAAAAAATAAAAAACTACACTTTAAAAATGGGAGGAGACTATTAGAACCCTGTGTGCTTGGTCGTAAGAGTTTATCATACTAACCAAAACTAAAAAAGGCTTTACAAGGAATCATGGTTGGGAGGACACTGCTCAATCCTATGCGTTGGTCGTAGAGTTTATTATACGAATCAAATCTAAAAAAATAAAAAATTACACCTTAAAAATGAGGGATTACTAACCAAATCTTAAAAAGGCTTTATGAGGGTCATGGTTAAAAATAAAAATTACACTGTAAAAACGAGGGATTACTAACCAAATCTAAAAAAGGCTTTACAAGGGTCATGGTTAAAAATAAAAAATTACACTGTAAAAACAAGGGATTACTAACCAAATCTAAAAAAGGCTTTACGAGAGGTCATGGTTGGAGGAGACTGCTTAGTCCTGTAGTCCTATGCATATCATACCAAATCTAAAAAAATTAAAAATTACACTTTAAAAATGAGGGATCATGGTTAGAAGGAGATTGCTAAGCCATGTGCGTTGGTCACAAGAGTTTATCATACTAACCAAATCTAAATATATAATTTAAAAACAAGAAACATCTACATAACCATGTATCTTTAAAAAAATTAAAAAAAAATAAAATGAAAAAATAATAATGTGGATAGCAAAATTTATAGAAAATATGATTATTATTATTTTTATTTGGTTAGTGTGAGAAACCCCTACGACCAATGCACACAAGTTTGAGCAATCTCCTCCCAACCATAATCCTTCGCAAAGTCAAGAGCTATACTTATCAATAAGAAATTTAACACACACCCACTCCCTCGCACTCGCCCGTTAAACTTCTTGAAAAAAAGGAACCGTTACACTGGCCTCGTAAAACTACGAAAAATTATTTTATCTTTATAGATAAAAGATTTGTGTCTTTTAACATCACATAACCTCTTATGCAAAAGTTACCTTATAGATAAAAGATATTGTGTCTTTTAACATCACATAACGTCTTATGCAAAAGTTACCTTGACTTTCATCCTTTATGGATAAAATTCAAGAATTCTTCTTGTAAGCTAATATGAATATGACTTACATACGGTAAAATGTCAAAACACGTCCAAATTAAAAAAAATATATCAAAACACTTTACTGATAAGAAATTAAACAATAAAAAATATTTAAATAAAATTAAAATAGATTATTTTTGAAAAGATACGACCCGTTTCATTTAAGTTGCCTTCTTTATTTGTCTTAGATTTAAATATTTTTATTAACACAATTCCAATTTGAATATAAATAGATATAATATAAAAATCTTGAATCTAAGATTTAAACTTATAAAACAAGGTTATACCCCTAAATTTAATTGAATAACACATATTAAATAATAAAAAACAAATATAGTAAAATTATTTTTAAGATAATTATAAATTTAAAATTAGTGTTTTAAGAAAATTAGTAAAATAGAAGAAAGAAGATTGGGCATTTACTAAGAAGATATCCGGTTTTAAATTTAGGGGACAGTTTGTTTGTAAAAAAGTAGTAATCTAATCTGTATGTTTGTTGTGGTGCGGTGGTGAATACCTAGGGTGCTGGTAGAGGCCGACCCAAGTTCCATTCTCCTTGTCTCCATCTTGTAGATATATGGTATAGTTAGGAATGTCCTATGTGCTGGTAGAGGCCGACAAGGCTTCATTCCTTCTATGCCCAACCCGTTGAAAGTGGCATCCCGAAAGGGATGTTTTCCACTATAAATTAGTTTTATGTCAATGGAGGATATGGATTTAATTGCCAATAAAATTTGGCCAGCTGGAAAAGTGGTTTCCCTCAGTTCCCAAGGGACTTCGGGTGGCATTGCTTGTCTTTGGGATCCAAAAGAGGTAGTTATTCACCATATGGTTGGTAGTTGGGGTTTGTTGGCTATAGCTATTCAAAGTAGACATTCCAACCAGATTATGCTCTGCATTACTTGTTTATGCTCCGACTTCTTTGGAGGAAAAAAGAAGATAGTGGAAGGATATTACTCATATTATCTCTCATTTTCCTAAAGCTTGGATCTTGATCGGAGGAGATTTCAATACCATCCTCTCTCTGGATGAGAAAAGGGGGGGAAATAAAAATTTGGACAAAAGCACTGACCTCATGAGCGAATATATTGCAAACCTCCATCTTGTGGATATCCAACCAGATAATGGCCTTATGACTTGGTCTAACGAAGGCAAGGCTTAGCTTGTATAATGGAGAGATTGGATAGGTTTTTGCTCTCTAAAAATTTCTTAATCCATGGTCACATTCCTAAAGTGAAGACTCTTAATAATGTTGGTTCGGATCATTGGCCAATCATGGTGGAAATGTGGAAAACCAATGTGAGTTTCTCTCCTTTTTGTTTTCAGTTAATGTGGCTTAGAGACATTTCCTTCAAACCTCATGTGCACCAATGGTGGAATGAAGGTAAACCTAGGCATGGGACTAAGATGTTCTGTTTTGCCAAAAGACTGCAATACATTAAATCCAAAATCAAGACTTGGAGCTGGAAAGAGTTTGGGGATGTTCATAAAAAAAACATGAAGTTATTGCTCATCTTGAAAATTTGAATAAGAAAATCTGTTTAGATGGCCTCACAGAGAAGAGAAGTGCAGATTAAATTAAACTCACAACTCAATTAGAGGAATGGGAAACAAGAGAAGAAATCGTATGGAAGCAAAAATCTAGAATTTAATGGCTCAAAGAAGGAGATCGAAACACAAATTTCTTCCACAAATCTCTTCTAGCTCGAAGATCTCACAACTTTATTTCTTCCTTAAAGTTAGATTCTGGAAATGTTGTTTATACTTGGGATGGCATGAACTCTATTGTTGTTGATTACTTTTCCAATCTTTTTGCTGCTACTCCCCTTGACTCAGCTTCACAATATAATGTTTTTCAATCAATCCCTTCTCTTATCACTTCTGAGAACTCTATTTTGACTGCTCCTGTTACTATCAATGAGCTTCAACAAGTAGTTTTTAAAATGCAAAAAGGGAAAACCCCAGGTCCTGATGGTTCTCCCATTGAGTTCTACCAAGAGTTATGGGATATCCTTCATGTTGATTTATTAGAGGTGGTGGAAGAAGCCGGGAAAGCCAAAGAAATTTTGAAGGTTATAAATAAAACTTATATTACTCTTGTTCCAAAAGCTCAAGAGGTTGATCATATCTCAGCTTTTAGACCTATTGCTTTATGTAATGTTCTTCTCAAAATTATTACTAAAATCATGGCAGAAAGGTTGAAGCCTCTTTTGCATAAGATTATTTCCCTAGAGCAAGGGGGTTATGTGGAAGGACGTCAAATAGTATATGAGATAGTTCTTACTCAGGAAGCCATCCATTCCATGGATATGCAAAATTCTCCTTCCATGTTCATTCGGTTAGACTTATCCAAAGCTTATGACAGAGTGGATTGGCACTTCCTTATCAAAGTTTTGAGGCAATTTGGTTTCTCTAAGGATTTGATGGATTGGATTATGGGATGTATCTCTTCAGTTTCCTACTTAGTTCTTATCAATGGCAGGCCTTCTCAGTATTTCCTAGCTTCCGGAGGTATTAGGCAAGGTGACCCGCTATCCCCTTATTTATTCATCATTCTTGTTGAATGCTTGGGTAGGACTATAACCAAAAAGAGGGAAAACAAAACCCTTGAGGGAGTTACCATTGCTCATGGAGCTAGACCTATCTCTCATCTTCAATTTGTGGATGACTCTACTCTTTTAGGTAAAGCTACTATTAAGGAAGCTTCTAATATTAAGCAAATCATTAGCTATTTTTCTAAGGCTACTAGGCGAGTTGATCAATGAAGACAAATCTAAAGTTATTTTCTTTCACCAGCTCTTCTAGACTAGGAATCCATGGTCTTGGATAAACTAAGATATAAGAAGACCTCTATTCCAATCACTTATTTAGGTATTCCCATAAATATTCAAAGGCAAAAAAATAAATATTGGAATTGGTTGTTGGACAAAGTCAAGAAGAAAATTGGAAAGTGGACCAACAAGTGGCTTTCTTATGGGGGTAGAATCACCTTGGTAAAATCAGTCCTTCAAGCTATTCCTATTTATGTTTCTTCCGTTTGAATATCCCAAAGGTTGTTCTTCGAGAATTGGATCAAATCAGTCATCATTTCCTTTGGAGTGGTACTAAGGAGAAAAGAAAATGGGCCTTGGTGAAATGGGATACTTTGTCTTCCTAAGAGTGAAGGGGGGTTAGGATTACGGTCTTCAATTAATAACAACAAAGCTTTAGTCTGCTAAATTATATTGGAGGATGTTGCATAACCCCAATGCTCTTTGGGCCAATAATCTTCGTGCTAAATATGCTGAGAACAAAAGTCCTAAAGACATTTTTTACTATCAACTTCCTACCAAAGGTTCTCCCATTTTAGCGGTTCTTAAGACTGGTGAGGATTTGATAAAGAAAAAATTATTTTGGATCATTCATAATGGTCGACATGCAAATTTTTGGACAGATTCTTGGGATGGTCACAAGCCTTTGATAACTCAGTTTCCCGATTAGAGGCCTTGGATGGAGGAGCTTCACCAAGCTAATTGGATAAAGGTGGATAATTACTGTCGATACCATACTGGTAATTCAAAGGTTGGTGGATATTGGATTCCTATTGAGGATTGGCCTATCCAAATTCCAGAAAGGCAAAGACAAGATATCCAAGGCATCCTTCATATGAGATCCCTCTCTTGGTCCCATGATAATGATTGTTTTGGATGGAACAACACTACTAAGGGTGAGTCTTCAGTTGCTCAAGGTTATTTGACCTTATGGCATAATAATCCCAACCGTTCTTCTGACATATTTTCTCGATTGTGGGCTCAAAAACTCTGGCCTAAGGTGAGGTTCTTTAATTGGTTGTTATTGCATCGTAGGGTGCTTACTGGTGAGCAACTTATGAAGCGTGGTTTTCATGGCCCTTTTAGATGTGAAATGTGTGAAGAGAATGTAGAAAATATCAACCATCTTTTTATTGAGTGTACTTTAGCCTCTGAGTTGTGGAGGAGAATGACCACTTTACTTAGCTTACAGTGGTCCAATTTTGTTACTTTTGAACAGCTTTGGAGGGATTTGCCTAATCAAGAGGGTGTTGATCATTTTATTAGGCAATTAGTTTGGATGGGTTCTACCATTCTTCTTTGGAATATTTGGAATGAAAGGAACAACCGAATTTTTAATCAAGATAGGAAGGATATTCACTATATTTGGCAAAAGACCATAGCCAACTTAGTTGAATCAGTCCATCATCTCCTTAATCACCCCCAAAACTCCCACCAAAGATGGGATCAAGTGATGCAAAATTTGAAGATTAAACCTTCTAAGGGCAACCAACTTAAAGGGAATGTGAGTATTAGGAAGATGGATAGGAATAGAAATTGGCAACCTCCTCCTAAGGATTTTGGAAAATTCAATACTGATGGAGCCTCTAGAGGGAACCCTGGAAAAGTCAGTGTGAGAGGAATTGGTAGACTTTCAAATGGCTCCCTGGTTTTTACTTTTGCTTGAGAATTTGGGTATTCTTTCCAATAACCTTGTTGAGGGGTATGGTATCCTCGAGAGGCCTTCGAGGAGGCTACTAAGGTTGGATGGGAAAAGGTGTTAGTTGAGTCGACTTTCAACTTATGATTAATCTCTTGAAGGATCCTTCTAAGAATCATAAGGTGGATTGGAGAATAAAAATAATTATTGAGAAGATTCAGTTAATCCAGATGGGATTTTTTAAAGTTGATTACAATCATGTGGTCAGAGATCAAAACAAGAGTGTTGATGCTTTAGCTAATTGGGCTTTGGACAAAGGTGATCTTACTTGTTATGGCCACCCTCCTATATGGTGGGCTTCTCAAATTAGGGAAGCTCTTCTTTCTATCATTTCTTTGGATGGCTCCAGTTTTGAAGTTACCTAGTTTTTTTTTTTTTTTTGCTTCTCTTTGGTTCATTCAGTTTTTTTTAGTTCCCTAGCTCATTCTATTCTTTATTTTGTTTCTTCTATTGATTCTTGCCTTCATATTCTTCTGGTCTAGACAGGTCATTGTTTTGTTCATTTTTTATTTTTTTTTTTTTTTTTGTTTTTGTTTTTGGTTTTTTTTTTAGTTTTTTAAGGTGGGTGGGTTTTTTTATTTTGTTTTGTTTTTGTGTTCTTTGTGTTGTTTTTTGTTGTTCTTGTGTTTTTGTTGTTTTGTTTTTTTTATGTTTTTTGTTATTGTTCTTGTGTTTTTTTCGTTCTTGTTCTTGGGTTTCTCTTTGTTTGTGTTATTTCGTGTTTTTATGTGTGAGTGTTTTTTATGTTTTTTGTTTTTGTTTATTGTCTGTTGTTGGTTGTTTTTTATTTTTATTTTTATTTAATTTTTTAATTTTTTAGGTTTTGGTTGTGTTTATTTTTCATGTTTTTTTTGGGTTATGTCTTTGTAGTGTTCTGTTGTTTTTGTCTTGTTTGTGTTTTGTTATGTGGTTCTTGTGTTTTTCTATGTGGTTTGTGTTGTGGTTTCTTTTATCTTATTGTGCATGTTTGGTTGTGCTTTTGTTTTTGACACACTCAACGAGCATGTTTTTTATTTTATTTTATTATTTTTGTTGTTATTTATTTATTTCTAAATTGGTTTTGTGTGTTTGTTTGCTCCTTGAGTATGTCAAAGGTGGTAGGCCAGGTCCGAGTCCAGGACGTTTTTGGCAGAATGGATACCCCTGCCTCTTTGGGTCTTACCCGAAAGTGGCATCCCTTTTGAAATGTTTTCCAAAAAAAAATAAATAAATAATAATCTAATCTGAATCCTCTGAGTGCAGTAAAAATCTCAAACGACCCCTTCACGTCGGGCCAACAATAGCACAGCAAAATAGGTTTGATGATCACCATCAACAACAACAAGAAATAAGTTTGGTGGCAACAGCTCTTATAGTTTAAACCTTACACTTCTCAACTAAAAACATTGATACAATTAAGGTATACATTCCCTAAACGTGCCTTGCTGGAGACCACCGACCCTGCCCCTCGAAGTAAATGGAAAAACCACCTTGGAGGCATGGGCGCCCCTTGTAACACACGGCTAAAGTTTATTATTGGTGCCGTACTATTACTTTTCTACTATCACATTTTTCTACCAAACAGAAGAGACTGCTCTTTTCTCTTTTCTGGTGGCGGAAGCAAACCAAATCCGAGCGAGCCATCCAAATAAAAAAAACAGAGGGCGATGCCCACCTTCAAAAACCCCATTCCCCTACAAGTTTTATGTGTGCATCTCTCTTTCTCTCACGCTTTGCATTGATCGATTCAGAACTCAAAGTGGTGATAATCAAATATGGACATGCCTTCACTAAGGAAATGGATGTCGGAGAACAAGCTGAGCACGGTGGGGGCATTGTGGGGATCAGCTTTGGCGAGTTCCTTGGCTTACAACTGCACAAGGCCCTCCATGAAACCCAGCATCCGGCTTATACACGCCAGGTATACCTATCCCTATCGTTTGTTTTTACTCTTTTTTTATGGCGATCTTTTTGTTTGCCTGTCTTTAATTTGGGGGTATTGTTTGAAAGAGCAGGATACACGCACAGGCGGTAACTCTGGCTGCACTTTCTGGAGCGGCTCTCCTCCACTTGTACGAGCAGAACGCCAATAAAAGAAATAGAACAACCGCATAACGCCGCGTGCCTTGGCACGTATTTTATTGCTATTATAATCAGTATGTAACCAAATGTGCTATGCTACTTGTGATGTATCAAATGGAACAACAAGGCAATAAATGGTTAAATTGGATTATAAATATGTAAATCTTTGCAAGGCTATCTAATGTTTCAGGAAAAATTCTATGTAATTTCATTCATTGTAATATTTTTCAGTTTTTTTTTTTTTAAGTTCAGTTGGTTATATTAATGCTAACGTGGTAATTTGTTTTAATTTAATTTAAATATTGAAATGGTACAAGTTTTACACGGAAATATGCCAGCGGATAACATGAGTAAACACCACGTTTTGAAAATTTAAAAGTAAATCCGATGGTTGTTACGGAGATTCCATTTGATCTAAATTATTCTTTTAAATATAAAAGAAATATTTATTTGTTTTTTAAATATTTTTATTATATTGTATTTGAGTACTAAATAAACAATTAATATCGCAACATGACTTATTTTGCATCTACTATTATATGCCTAGGAAATTAGAAATAACACATGAAAAATAGTGGGTCCCTTATATTTCTATGGCAAGGGTATCGCAACATGACTTATTTTGCATCTACTATTATATGCCTAGGAAATTAGAAATAACTCATGAAAAATAGTGGGTCCCTTATATTTCTATGGCAAGGGTATTTGCTTTAGTAAATGTTCTTTTAAACAATTGTATCATCAGCTATCGTTATATTCCATTTATTTTTTATGTTAATTCCTGAGACACAGCTATTTTTAGATATAAAAAAACACACGAAACCTGGAAGCTTGATCGTTCACCCAGGGATTCTAAAGGACTTAAGCTTATTGATATTAAAAAAGAAGGCTAGCTGTGTGTGTTAACTGGATTATTCAGTCGTTGAATGGCTTTAAGCTCGAAATATTATTCTTAGGTATTCCACCTTCATCAATTTGTATAGGGGCTTGGGGCTACATTCTATTCTAGTCATCATAGTACCAATTAAAATATTTGACATATTTATGGATAAAATAATTTGGAAATCTCGGAAAGCATCAAACCCTAGCTCAAGGGTCATGTTTGTTACTTTATTTTTAAAATAATTAAAAATATAACACCCACTTAAATTTTATGTAATAAATCAAAGTGGGTGAAACAAAAGAGTGATAGATACGCACAAATGGCTTATAAATAAAATAAAAGTATAATATTAGCTTAAATTTTATGTAATAAATTAAAATGTCTTATAAATAAAAGTATAATATTAACTTAAATTTTATTTAATAAATTAAAATGGATAAAAGAAAAGAGTGATAGACAAGTAGATATAGTTTATAAATAAAAGTATAACATTAATTTAAATTTTAAATTTTATGTAATAAATTAAAATGGATGAATGGAGAGTGTGATAGACACCGAGATAGATTTCCTTTCTTGAGTACCAGCTGTGAAAATTATAATTTATTTTATGGTTAAGTGTCAAACATTGTGTGAGATATATTGGATAGATCTATATTTTATTGTGTATTATATTTATTATTTTGTAATATTTTTATGTAATTATATTGGCTTTTGGTTATTAATTATTTTAGTTTTTATGGTTAAATATTATTAATAATTTGCCTCTCAAATACATAAATAGGAGGAAGAAATTTGGATAGGGACAACTCAGGATAAGGATAAGGAATTATTTGCCTCTCAAATACATACATAGGAGGAAGAAATTTGGGAAAAACTGAGGATGGGGACAACACAAGAAGTACAGGAAAATGAAGAAAAACAAATTGTACCAGAGGTGGATGAGAAGAATAATTGTGAGATATTACATGTATCTATTTATGGGTTACATAGTGCATGAGAAGAATAACTGTGAGCTATTACATGTATCTATTTATGGGTTACATAGCGCAGAGAAAGACAAATTTAAAGCAACAGAGAAGCCTAAGGGAAATAAAGAAGAGGCAAAGCAGGAATTAGGGAAAACCCTTTATGATAACCAAGATCAAGAGGATTAGCAAAGACAGAAAGCAGAAGTTGATTTGCATCTTGGCACCGGCCAAGAGAGGCAAGTTACCATGAAAATAATGTAATAAGTGTTTTTTTTAATACAAAATTTTTAACTTTTCACTCAAAAAAATGTTATTAAATTTGTAGTTAACCTAAAGTTTATATATTATGTTAGTTTAAGTTAAATTTTATTATGTAATTGAAATTTTGGTATTGTTATAAATTTATCCCACACTCTTTATTTCTTATTGAGTGTTTAATAATATCCATAGATAGTGATTATTATGGTGTACATGGGTACCTCAAATATTTCTTCATTTTTCTTTTGTTTTTGTGTAAGATTTGATTTATGGAAAATATTATGAATTCTATCATGGTATTAGAGTGGGTGTGGATCCACATTGCATGGTCACATAGGAAGTACCTTTATAGCCTCTAGTCCTTTCAAACTACAAGGCAAACCTTTTCTCTTCTACACTTTTTCGATAATTTTGAATTTCTTTTACCAGATGTCTCTTACTCTGTTGTGATCAAAGTTTCTTTGGCTTTCTATTAAATTCTTTAAACAATATCCAACTCTATTTTTCCAGCTACTCCTTTCAATCAAATGATAAAATGGGAGAGAACGCATTTCAATTTCAATTTGAAAACATGAGCCAAATATTTTTTGTGCACATGTCTTGCAACTCACACCATTTCCTTTGTGAACTTCTAATAGGCTCTCCATAGGGGGTCATGTTGGATCTACTGGCAACAGAGGGGTAGTGTAGCGGTCTTGTAATGGTTTGTGGGAGCTTTGGCCTTGGAGGGTCAAGGTTTTGATTCCCCACATGACTTGGCTTTTGTGCATGGGAGAAAAATAAGGATCAACTAGTATTTCAGGTTGTAGGTTTCCAACCAACAACTTTGTATAGTGGCCAACGAGACAACTGCAGGAGCACAAAAATGCAAAGGCTCTAAGTTTGAGCCTTCAAAATGTTCTTTTGCACTCAAAAGGAGGTCCACGTAGTATTACCTATAGCATTAACAATGGTCCTATTGTAGTTGGAGGTTGTGGTTTGTTGGCAAGTCCGCCTTCTAAAGCACATTTGAGACCCTGAGGTCGCATGATTGAGTCTATATAATTTTTTGTTGAGGTTGATTCACATATCAAAGGCAAAAGGTAAGTCTTAAAATTTTCTCCTCAATGCCTTGGTTACACCAATGCTCTTAGCAATGAAAGGGCTTGTTTTCGAAACCCATGAAGGAAAATATTGGTTTATTCATAATAGATCAACCCCTTGGCCAACATGGCGGTCAATGTGGACCTCTTTAGCGCTATATATATATATATATATATATGCCTAGTGAATCATAATAATGCAAGTGACAATAAATAGGCGGGCTAGAGGAGCTAAGATGGTAAAAAGTGATTGGATTGCTCCATAAAATAGAGTTTGCCAAATGGTAGGTCGAGGTTGGTGCTTGTATCCCTAACATTAGAGTTTTTCATTTTTCATTTTCAAGCTTGATTAGGGATAGAGACCATAACTTTTGTATACAAAAGCATTTTGAGCCCATTTTTTTCAAATTGCATTATTTTTCAAGCTCTAAACATTGGTGGCATTAGTTTATGGACTTGTTGTGGTGTTAGGGATCATATTGTGCAAGATTGACCACAAAGCCCTAGTTACACACCTTAATATGTAAAATTACAATGTTTGGTCAACCCAAATGATTGGCTTGCTATGAAGTAAGATCTTGCAATGTGCATCTTTCATGAGGATAAACTAGTTATTCTTGATGATGAATCTTAACACCAAAAGGTAAAAGAAACTCTAGATTTGTTTTCCTTTATGATTGAACTATACTTACTTTTCCATATCAAAGAAGAGAATGACCCTATCAAGGTATGTTCAAATCTACATGAACTTTTTGGAAAAGTTGATACTATTGAAGTAAGTCACGTGGAATTTGAGTTTCTTATCTTAATCTTGTTAAGTTTGATAATATTGAAGATTATATTGTGAGCTTCAAGGCTCTAAGGATATTGCATATTCTAGAGGCAAAAAGAAAGATGATGTAATATGCATTAAGACTATCCTTGCTAATCTCTCACTCTCCTTTCAAATGTTGAACCTCATGGTTCATATGATTCCTATGTTCTTGGAATCTCAAAATAATCTTCCTCTTGACCAATTATTTTCTCTCCTAGTTCACTTTTAGGTTGCAATGTAAAAGTGTAGTGGTGGGACTCCTCAAATTCAAGCTTACACAAAGGAATGCAAATTTACTAAGATAGAAAAGCCTATGAGCAAGGTTAAGTCACCAAAGAAATTTAAGACCACTTGTGGATATTATAACAATGAGGGACATCCGATGAAGAATTTCTTGTTGAAGTTGTAAAGGATTGAAGTTGAGTTCTTGAAGTTATCTAGATGTCTTCTAGATGATAAGGGAGATTTGGATGGATCTACATCAACTATAGAGGCCCTCTTGGTCTGCGATTTGCCTAGTGGATTGAAGTGCATCCTATATCATGAACAAGATTTTATGGTCAAGTATTCCTCCTTATGGCAACCTCCAAAGAAGGTTGGTTCCTTGTTGCAAAGAAAAAATAAAAGAAATGAAATAAGACTAAAGATAAAAATGGAGGGTTAATGAGAGATAAGGGAGAGAAATGTGGATTTAAAAGCAAATGATATTTGACTAACAAAACTACCACATCCTATGCAAATCACACTACAACTTGACTATATTAAAGGTCTAACAGACTAGCCACCAAGCACAACATTGCAGAATGTAAATTAAGCTCAAATCATGTGAGAAAATAGACTCATTAGATTAATAATCATAAGAACTTACAATGATTTTATAGCACTCCAATCAGTTTGAAATATCTACTATTATGGAGATCTTACTTGCTCCTACTATGTTTAGAAACACTCTAAACAATTCCCTATATGCTCTCACAACAAAACGGATTTCCTCTCAAATAGTAAAGTTGGTGCAACTATATTTAAATGAATGCTAAATATTTAGAACCTATATACTTTAGGGAAGATACTCTAAAGTATGCTCTAGAGTCCAATATTCTCCCCCTTAAATTTGAGAGGACTTACTATATAGTCTCTCAACTTTATATATTGAGCTTTCGCAACTCCTTTGGTGAAGATGTCCGCTATGTTGTCCAAAGTGTTGCAATGTCGTAGCTCAATCACCTATTTCTCCACAATGTCTCAAATGAAGTGATACTTCATGTCAAAGTGCTTTCACCTGTTGTGATGGATAGGATTATGTGCCAATTGGATGACACTCATATTGTCATAGTACAATCTGGTAGGAACTCTTTGTCTTTATTCTATTTCTTCAAGAAATTTTCTCAACCATAAAGCTTGGATACTAGCATTTGTGATTGCTATGTATTCAGATTCATTAGATGATAATGCTACAATAGTCTGCTTTTTGGAACTCCATGTAATTAGTCCAGACCCAAGACTAAAACAATTTCTGAAGTAGATTTTCTATCATCTATATTGCTGCCCCAATCACTATCACTAAATCCAACTAATTTTATAGAATTATATTTGTGGTAATGGATCCCAAAATCCAATGTACCCTTTACATATCTCAAAATTCGTTTAGTTGATTGTAGATGAAGTTCAGATGGATCAACCATATATCTTGAAACAAGAGAAACTGCATATTGAATATCCGGCCTTGTGTTGGTGAGGAACATTAGACTTCCAACCATGCTCCTGTAAGTGGTCATGTCAACTTTTGGTGCTCCATATTCTTTGCTTAATTGGATCCCATGACCCGTTGGAGTTGCAACAGACTTGCATTGCTCCATAGAAAATTTCTTTATCATATCTTGAGCATATTTGTGTTAACATATGAAGATCCATTTACCTGTTTGATGTACTTCCATGCCTAGGAACTAATGCATCAAGCCTAGATATTTTATTTCAAATTCTTTCATCATGGAGTGTTTGAACTCCTTATTCATCTTAGCACTACTAACCATGAATATTAGATCATCCACATATAAACATACAATGAGAATATATTTACCTTGTTTCATGTAGTAGAGAGTAGGTTCACTTTTGATCCTAGAGAATGGCTACTTTTGAAAGTAGCCATCAATGCGTGAGTACCATGCCCTTGGTTCTTGATTGAGGCCATACAATGCTTTCTTCAATTTATAGACAAGGTGCTCCTTACCTTGTTCTTAAAAGCCTTGAGGTTGTTGCAAAAAAATATCTTCATTCAAGTACCCATTAAGAAAGGCACTTTTAACATCCATGTGTTGAATTTTCCACACTTTGTGGGTAGCCAAAGAAATGACTAGTCTGATGGTCTCTTTTCTAGCAACCGAAGCAACGGTCTCCTCATATTCAATCCTATACTTTTAACTAAACCCTTTTGCTACTAGCCTTTCCTTGTGTCTTTCAATGCTCCCATAAATATTGAACTTGGTCTTGTAGACCCATTTACATCCAACACATTTATTACCTTTAGGAAGCTCCACTAGCTCGCAAGTATCATTTTTTTTTATAGAAGTTATTTCCTCTTTCATGGCTTGTTGCCATACACCATGAGCACATGATTTTTCATAACTAGATGGCTCTAGATCTACACTAGTCATTAAAGCATAGTTTACAACATCTCCCTTAGGCTCTTGGGAGTCATCATCACCATACATGTGTAAATTTTCAAGTCTTTTCAAAACTGCATTCATCTCACTAGCTTGGCTTCTAGTGTACCTTTTTTATAAATTCTTATCCAACATTTGAAAAGAAGGATGGTGCTAAAGTTTTATCTTACCTCTTGATGGTGAATCTACATCCATTGGAGAAGAACTTACTGATATTTATGGAGAAGGACTTGGAGTAGCATCTGTTGTACTTAAAGTAGTACTCATGCTTGGGCTTGGAGGAGGACTTTATTTATTGTTTTTGGGCTGCACTTGAGAGGAACTTGCATCTTGAGATCCATCATCAACAAAATTTTTTTGATAACCCCATACTCCCCCTTCATCAAAAATCACATCTTTGGAAATTACATCTATGTGTTTTTGGATTTTAGAGCCTGTATGCCTTTGAAGACTCACAATACCCAATGAAAATACATGCTTGACTATTGGGGTCAAGTTTCTTTCTTGTTTCATCAGGAATGTGTGCTTATGCAAGACAACCAAAAACTTTGAAGTGTTTTACATTTGGTTTTTTCTCATACCAACCCTCATAAGGAGTCATCCCATCTAAACTAGAAGTAGGACTCCTATTCAAAATGTAAATACTTGTTCTAACAACATCAGCCCAATACATGTTACTAAGTTTCTTTGTTTGAAGCATTGATCTAGCCATTTCTACAATAGTGTGGTTTTTTCTTTCAGCCATACCATTTTATTGTGGGATGTAGGTAGTAGTTAATTACCTTTTGATCCCACAATATTTACAATATTTGAGAAATGCATTTGAACAAAACTCCCCTCCTCTATCAGTCCTTAATCTCTTTACAACATACTCACTTTGATTCTCTACATTATTTTTGAAATCATTGAAACATTCAAAAGCTTCATCCTTAGTTTTCAAAAAATAAATCCAACACATTCTAGAGAAATCATCAATGAAAGTGAGAAAGTAATAATTGTTACCCAAACTTTTGGTATGCATTGGACCACAAATGTATGAATGTACCAATTGTAGTGGATGGCTTGCTCTCCATGCTTGACCTCTTGGAAACTTTATTCTTGAGTGCTTTCCCAAAATACATCCTTCACACACCTCCTTGTTCTCTTCAACTTTTGGCAATCCACATACCATAGCTTGTGAAGTCAACAACTTCAAGCTTGCAAAGTTAAGATGACCATATCTCAAGTGCCAAAGCACACTTGGTTTTTCAATGGCTACACTAGCAAGTTGAGCACCTCCTTGTTCCCCAAACTTAAGAGGAAACAACCTATTCGTTTCCATAGGTACTTGTGTAACAACTCTATTACAATTGTTTTTGTCAAAAATTACACATTTTCCATCTTCAAAAACAAGCCTATAGTTCTTTTCCATGATTTGTCCAACACTAAGCAAATTATGTTGGAGTTTGGGGGTGTAATAGATGTTGTTTACCTTATTTGTGCCTTATTTGGTTGGAACCTCCATGGCTCCCATGCCTTCAACTTGTAGTGCCTTGTCATCTCCTAATTTGATCTTTGATTTGTAGGTGGAATCCATTGTAGCAAATAACTCTTCTTTGCCACTCATATGATTTGAGCAACCAGTATCCAAAATCCAAGTTTCATTAAGATTTTGATCTGATTTTCCATATGTGAGGAATAAATTTGAAGAAGTTCCTTCCTCTTCTCCATAGTTTCCATAGTTATTACCTTACCCTTCTTGAGAAGGCTTGGACCAACAATATCTAGAAAAGTGACCAACCTTGCCACAATTGTAACAAGATTTCTTTGATTTGTCACCTCCTTTTCCTCTTCCTCTTCCTTTGTTTTCATCTCTTGATCTATCTCTTCCTTTACCTATCCTTTGTTCTCTTCCTTGGCCTCTTCCTTGTCCTCTTCCTTCACCCTCCTTGGATGATAATGCTTTGTCATCACCTCCATAGCTTGTTGAAGTAGAACCCTGTAATCTCTCTTCATGAGACATCAAAGAACCAATTAGAGCATCAAAAGTTAGAGTAGACAAATATTTAGACTCTTCAATAATGATAGCAATATGGTTCTATTTATGAAGAATTGTGCTCAACACTTTCATCACCACTACTTCAGTTTTGATGTCTTCTCCAAGGGTTTACATTTTGTTTACAATGGCTTTCACTCTAACACAATAATCACCTACTTTTTTATCATTTTGCATTTTGAAATTCTAAAAATCCCTCTTCAAGGTTTGAAGCCTTACTTGCTTCACTTTTTTACTCCCTTGATAGCTATCTCTCAAGGTTGTACATGCTTCTAGGGTTGTTGAACAAGAAGCAATCCTTGGAAAGATGCTTTTCTCCAAAGCTGCTTGGAGATGGTAGAGAGCAAATGAGTTTTTATTTTGGGCATCCTTGTTATTGGTTCTATCAGTTGCACTCAAGGTGGTCCAATCTGTAGGTTCATTGTAGCCTTCTTCTACAATATCCCATAACCCCTTACCTATGAGTAAGGTGTTCATCTTGATAGACCAATACTCATAATCTAACCCATTAAATTCAGGAATGGGAAGATTGTTATTGGCAGCCATTGATGCTAATCAAAAGAACTTTGGAATAATATAGATAGCTTCTAATAAAATATTTTTGCAATAAAGAGTAGTAGCAGATCTTATTTTACTCAATTGACCCAACATGTTAATTCAATCTCTCAGAATTAACCTTTGATTGCAAAAATACATGCTTCTTTTTTATTTACCAAAATCTCAAGCACCAAATTTAACATAAATCGGCCAATACTAGTTAAAACAAACTAAAATTGTTACTGTAGAATTTTGATATACATATTTGAAAATCCACTAAATTTCATAAGCAAATTCGTACAAATGATAAATATGTGATAAATTTATTTTTGCCCATTCTAGATCTTAGAGTGTTTTTTGAGACAACCTCAATGTTTTCACATATATCGATCCATACAACTCCAAAATTTCTGAAAATTAAACTCTGTATTCCTGAGACAATAATCTGAAAACCCTCTAAATTTTAGAAAAAAAAATTCAAAGGTGAAAATATGTGATCATTTACTTTTTCCCTTTTTATCACAATTCTGGATCTAGGATTTTTTGAAGAAAAAATAAATATTCACACAAATCGATCAATACAAATCCAAACGACCTAAAATTTTGTATGAATGATGATTTTATCTAAATAATATTTATCGCAAAAATTTAGAAGCAAATACCCTTCCACCTTATACAACCATTTTATTACAAAACTCAAAATGCTAATAAAATCAGCAAATTAGCTCTAAATTACCTAAAAAATTTATTGCGTCCTCTTGATGCAATTATCTAAAAACCCTCAAAATTTCATCATAAAATACCTCAGGATACGTGAGATATGAATGATTTAATCGAGCTCTTCTTTGTAACTCTGTTGAGTGTTGGCCACTTGATTTTCTCTAACAAAGTCATGCTTTAGATCTCTTCATGCCACTCTCCATAGGTTTTGATCTATCCGAGCAAACCTGCTCTAATACCAAAATGAGAAAATAGACTCACTATATTAATAATCATAAGAACTTACAATGATTTTATAACACTCCAATCGGTTTGAAATATCTACTATTATGGAGATCTTACTTGCTCCTACTATGTTTAGAAACACTCTAAACAATTCCCTATATGCTCTCACAACAAAACTAATTTCCTCTCAAATAGTAAAGTTGGTGCAACTATATTTAAATGAATGCTAAATATTTAGAACCTATATACTTTAGGGAAGATACTCTAAAGTATGCTCTAGAGTCCAACATCATGCCCTCTACTCCTCCAATAGCCCTCAATGATAGTCCAATAGTAGTTATGTCCTAATAGAATAGACTATTAACAACCTTTTACAAAATAAAGTAGAACCACAACGATTAAATGTTATGCATCCCTAATATTCCAATAGATTGGAGTGATAATCCAAACAACAACTATGACCTAATAGAATAAACCATCCATAAAGCTTTTATAGAAATATCTAAAGACTATAGAGCATGCATACAAGAAATAATTCAACAACGCAATATTGACAAAGGTTAAACATCAAGTTGATTCATTAAGAAGCATAATGAAATTACATAGTATACAATAGATAAACACTCAAATTATTGACCCTCATACTAAGATAAATTGCAATATTTATAGTTTACTTTACTATCCTAGCTAATGATTACAAGGATTTCCTACCATAGGCCTGATAAGAACATGTTCATCTTGGCCCAGTGTAGGGCTCATGCTCAAGCAAAATGCCTAGGAGGTGGATGTCGCTCTCCTACCCTGTAACTACCAACTATTTTGATCTAATGACCACCCATAATTTTTAGAATTCATGTGTCTTTAGTAAGCTTGAGTCTTTTGAGTGTGCTCAACTTCTCCTACACTATGTTTTATTACTATACCAGTTATCATATTTGCAGGCACTTTTGTCAGTAGCAACTAATAATGTTGTAAGTACTAGAATACTAGTTGTTGCTTTCATGTCTAACTACTTTATTTTGGAGGGCTGAGAAGTTTCTAGATGACCCATGCCTTTTATGCACACGACCTTTATCGAAAGAGACTTGTTTGGAAGCCTTCATATATTGTCACCATTTACTACAGGTTTTTGATTGTCATTGAGGCTTCAAGGACCTAGTTGAGACTATTATGAAGCCTTGTTGATCATCATTCAAAAATCTTGATCATTACTGATTCACTTCAATGTTAGTGGTCAGGGCTTTTATGGACTCAGGCTAATTTCATCCTTTATCTTCTCCTATCATTTTGTTCTATACTGATTGGCACTTCAATTGCATAGATGTAGACATCACCTTTGGAAATCTTGGGTCAATCTTATCCCAGGCTCTAAAGTGAACAAACTTTCTTACCTAAAGTTTTGGGTTTATTATAGTGGATGATGCCCTCCAGCTAGTTTCATGCAAAGGAAATAAGACCCAACAAGGTTTCCCTGTATCTTAAACAACAAAACTTTAACAAAACTAATAGTCCAAAAAAATCTACGAAGACCTATGGGAACTCTAATTGACCCACATGCCCTTTAAAAAATCCATTATAGAAGGGAATATATTATTATCACTAATGTCTTATCTTCTTGTTCCCTCAGTCTAGATTATGGAGGGTGTGAATATGCTTCATGAAAAATGGCCAACATTGTACGATGTATTGGATAGGCCTACGTGCATTTTATTGTGCAATGTATTCATTATTTTGTAATATTTTTTTATGTAAGCCCATTTGGCCTGGTTAAACCCTATTAATTATTTGTAATTAACCTAAATCCCACTTAATATACTGGCTTAGGCTAAACTTTATGATGTAATTGAGGTTTGAGCATTGTTATAAATACCCCCTAACACTCCTCATTTCTTATCCTAGTGTTGTGTGATAATATCTATAATTAATGATTAAATATGGTGTGTACGGGCGCCTGAAACATTTATTTGTCCTTTTACTTTCTATATAAGATTTGAGTGAATGTTATTGCTCCCATTTATTTTTAATTTTTTTGTGGATTTCATCACTAGTCACATATGATCAGATTTTGATGCAATAGATAAAGTGGTTGAGAGATATATGTACCAGATACCTAAGCATCAAAAATAAAATTTCACATTAACCAATGTCAACATAACTTAAATGTATAAAGGTTGATTACAAGTTACTAAACTATTTTTATAACATGTTAGACATAATAAGGTTTTAGTAAAGGTAACTATAATAACTTTTACTACATTAGAATAAAATGTACTTATGCCTAGTGTACTACACGTCCAATTCACTAAATATTTGTGTTGTTATAAATATTATTACATAATTATTGTATTTTATAATATATTTATATATACATTATTTATTGGAAGGAGGAGAGTCGGGGGGAAGAGAGAAGAGAACAAGGAGTTTAGAGAGTGAGTGTGCATTGGATTAGCTGGAAAATAATTATTTTGAGCTGATAGAATTTATAGGTAGACTCGTTTTGAATGCCTTTTAGTTCTTTGGGTGATGTTGAGTAGCTTCTGGTGCATGTTATGTGTATATGTTTTAGTGGAAACAAAATATCACTTCACTTAAAGATAAAAATACACATAATGGTATTCTTTGATATGCAAAGATTCCCCATCAAGATTAGAGAAGGCGAGCGCATCAGTGCTAGGGTAGCGAAGTAAAATAATTTAAAAGTGTTGTAGTAGTGCTAGGGCAGTGAAGGCGAGTGCAATAGTGCTAGGGCAGTGAAGTAAAAATATTTTTAATAGTGCTGCAACAATGTTAGGGCAGCGAAGTAAAAATATTTTAACATTGCCATAGTAGTGTTAGGGAAATGAAGGCGAGTGCAGCAGTGCTAGGGTAGAGAAGTAAAAATATTTTAATAGTGCCACAACAGTGCTAGGGCAACAAAGGCTAGTACAACAGTGCTAGGACAGCGAAGTAAAAATATTTTTTATTTGGTATATTTTTAAAATATCAATATAATTTGGGAAAATGGTTTCTTATTTTTGATGGAGAATGAAGAGGGATGTTTGGACTTCTCAGAGGACCCCTTTGAGGGGTAACACATATTTTCAAATCCAGGGACCAAGAGTTCCATTTTTGGACAAGATTTAGAAGTTGAGAATTAGGGGTCCTTGGGTTTTTT
Organism: Wollemia nobilis; assembly: GCA_028583015.1. Lineage (NCBI taxonomy): Eukaryota > Viridiplantae > Streptophyta > Pinopsida > Araucariales > Araucariaceae > Wollemia > Wollemia nobilis. The sequence goes on along the minus strand of JAQPPZ010016897.1, from coordinate 4,264,225 downwards.
GAGTGACCAGAATAATACTGTAGGTTATCAGACTTTAGTGGACAGAGGAGAGTCTATGTCAAAAGGTTCAGATCAAGTCAATTGTCTTATTGACTGCTCACTCTTAGGTGTCTCAAAACACTCTACTCAAGTGATGGGTCTAATGAATGAGCAAGCATTTCATTGCGGGAAAGAAAAACTTGAGTAGACTCCAAATAATCCAAACTCACTTTGTCTAACAAAGTTTCTTTTGTTTGGTTTTGGTTTTATTGGTAAAAGTCTTGATTTAGAGGTCCTAAGTGGAGTGGGTCCAAACTTACAATCAACACAGTCTACAACTCCGATTACTAAAGTGCATAAGACACATAAAGTGGTTAAAAAGAGAAGGTCAAAGATCAAAATGGTACTTGGGGAAGACTTGAGGATGGAACAAGTTCTAGAGTTTTTGAGGAAGGTCCTTATTGGAAAGTTTCATGGACATCAAATAGTTGATAATACACTAAATGAGTGGTTTCAGAAGGTATGGGTCCCAATCTTAGGATATGGGCCAATTTTTTACTTACTTGCCAGAGGATGGATGGGTTTCTTTTTTTGATCTGAGGAAGATGCATAAAAAATTTTAGGAGGTCGTTGGTATTGAGCGTCTTCTTTTTTGGATTTAAAGGCTTGGACGACTTGCTTTGATCCTAGGACTGAAGTTGCTAGAAGAATCCTGATCTGGGTAAAACTTCTAGGTCTGCCAATGGAGTTATGGTTAGAAAGAGCTTTGAAAGAGATTGGAGATTCATTAGGTAAAACCTTGGATATAGATATTTCTTTCAAATCTAGTATTTTTTGGTTTGTAGCTTGGGTTTTGGTTGAGATGGATATTAGTGAAGGCTTACCAAACTGTATGGAGATAGTTGTGGGGAATACAATTCATACTCAAATCTTGGATTATTTGAAGATTCATTTTAGATGTGTTCATTGTCATGTTTATGGACATATTGCTAAGGAATGTTCTCAAGCTTTCACATAGAAAGTATAGAGGAGAAAATAAATGATTAGTGGGTATTTCAAGTCAGCTAACAACAATCAAGAGATAGCTATTTTTCAGAGCTCAATAGTGCTCCCTGATTTGGCACAAACAAGCAAAGAGAATTTTGTTGAACCTAGAACCAAAACTCTAGAGTAGGAGGAAGAAATTTTGGGTCTAAATTTATCTCCATTTCACTATTCACAAGCTATTAGAGAAGGAGACAGAGTCATAAAAAAACTATGAAAGGATTGGAACCCAATACTATTAAGTTTGTTGGTCAGACATCTAAGCCTTATGACAATTATTGTCCAATACATGGGAATAATATGGACTTAGGTAATAAAGAACTTAGTACACTTTATTTTGAATTTTCGAAGAGAAGTCCCAAGGACAAGGAATTTTCTAAGATTTTGGACAATGGGCCAACAACCTCAAACACATTGAATAGGGATTGTGATCCAAATATTTCTACTATTGGGGGAAGTCTTTGTGACCTATCAAGTGAATCTTCTAGGGAGGTATCTATTTTAGGGGATGGTTTGGAGACAGGTTCCTCTTGCAGATATTTATTACGTTCTAGGAAAAGAGAATCCGAGGTGAGAACTTGTGTAGTTTTTGGAAGGTTAGGGTTAGGTATTTAGACCATATAAAGGAATCTTCCACTACTTCAGCAGGTAGAAAATCATTTTTGTTTCATGCACAGGAGAAGGATTTGAGGGAAATTCAACAAGGTAAACAAAAATCTATCAAAGGGGTCCTTAGAGTGGGACAAAACCCCTCTAAGATGTTTAAATGATCTTGTTATCCCTTAATATCCAAGGTCTTTGCAGTCCCTCTAAAAGACTTGCCTTAGCTAGAATGGTGGAAATTCATAATCTGAATGTTATCCTTCTACAAGAAACCATGGTGACAAGGACAAAATTCATTGAAGGGTTAAGTAAATTTCTTAGGGACTAGGAGTTATTGTCTCTAGCTACTACCAAAAATTAAGGGGGTGTTTTGACTGGTTGGAAGAACTTAGTATCCTTAATTAATTCCTCCTTTATGGTTTTAGGTTTGTGGAAGAATTTTTTTAAAGACTTCGGTTTGAGGTTATTATGTATTAATTATTATGGTCCCTATGAAGATAGGCAAGTCTTTTGGGATGATTTTTCTCCCATAGGTGTGTTAGGGATGAAAGAGTTATCATTGGTGGGGATTTAAATTTTACTATGAATAGAAGTGAGATATTGGGAGAATCTGCAAGACTTGATAGACTTGCAGATTACTTCAAGCATAAGATTGAAGAAGTTGGTTTAATTGATTTGGAACCAATAAAATTAATGTCTACGTGGAGAAATAATAGAGTTGGGAAAGCTGGGATCTCAAAGAGGTTGGACAGATTTTTGATCTTAGAGACATTTTACAATCAAATATATAGAAAACGGTCATGGGTTGAGACTAGAGATGGCTCAGATCATTCTCCTATTTTTCTTCAATTAGAAAGTCAAGAGGAAAAACCTACCAGTATTTTTAAGCTCAATATAATTTGGTTGGAGGAAGAAGATTTTCAACAATTGATTAAAAAAGAATGGATTGGTTATGACCAAATTTCTAGTTCATCAACGAGTTTTCAATTTGTTGCTGCTCTAAAAAAAATAAAATGAGTTGTGTCATCTTGGATTGCAGTTAAAAATGAGAGTATGGATAGAGATCTTAAGTTGGTGGAGAAGGAAATTTCAAAAATTTATAAAAAGAATGAGGTTGGTTTGTTTAAAGAGGAGGATAAAACAAGATTGGTTGAACTACAAATTAAGAATAAATTCTTGGAGTGGAGGGAAGTTGAATGGAGAATGAAAAGTAGAGTTGTATGGTTAAAAAAAGGAGATGAAAATACTAAGTTTTTTCATAATTTTTATAATCATAGAAAGAAGGTTAACACTATTTGGGATATGCTTTTAACTCCACTTTTTTAGCTTTGATTTCAAAAAATGAGAAGTCTTAAACGTTTAATAAATTTAGACCTATTTAATTGTGTAACTATATCTATAAAATCATTGCAAAGATTTTGGTTGTTAGATTGAAAAATATTTTCTCTGAAGTTATTTCCCATGATCAGTTTGGGTTTTTAGCAAGTAGATAGATTTTTAAAGCCACAAGAGTTGCACAAGAGGGCCTTCACTCTATTAAAATCAAAAATCTTCCTACAATGGTCCTTAAACTAGATCTATCTAAAGCTTATGATAGAACTAATTGGTTGTATCTCAGATTGATGCTCTTACATGTAGGTTTTAACTATCTGGTAGTAAAGTGGATTATGGGATATATTTCTTCTCTATATTTTGTTATTCTTATTAATGGACTAGCTTCCAAATTCTTTAGATCCTCGAGAGGACTGAGACAAGGATGTCCTTTATCTCCTTTATTTTTTTGTTGGTTGTTGAAGGATTGAGTAGAGTTATTTTGGATGCAAAGAGGGCAGGATCCTTTTTTGGGATCAAAGTGGGGGTCCTTTATTTATCTCATTTATTATTTTTTGATGATGTATTGTTAATGACAGTTTAAGGAAAGCTATAAAGTTGAAGGAAATATTGGACACTTACAGTATTAATACTGACATGGAGATAAATTTTCAAAAATCCTCTATTTGCTTTAATGTTCTAGAGCAAGAGACTAAACAGGATCTAATCATAATTTTTCCTTTTAATCTCTTAGATTTCCAAGAAGTCTTTAAGTATTTGGGGTTTGTATTGAAGCCAAATACTTACAGGAAGAGATATTGGGGATGGCTTTTAGAGAATATTGAATTTAGGATTAACCATTGGTGTAATAGATGGTTGTCTATTGATGGGATATTAACACTTGTAAAGTTGGTTCTTGAGGCAATTCCTGTGTTTTGGCACTCCTTGGCCTTCATTCCCAAAGGATTTCTAGAGAAAATAAGAAAACTCTGCTTCAAATTTATTTATACTGGACACAAGGAATATGAAGGTATCCCTTTAGTTAAGTGGCAGAGTATTGCTAGGCCAAAGGAGGAAGGTGGTTGGGGCCTTAAAAATATTCATCTTTTTGGTTCTTCTTTGGCAGCAAAACATTTATCGAGGATTTTGACCAGAGAACGATTATGGAAGACGATTATTGAACATAAGTATATTTGTCCAGGGACCTTTATGGATTGGATCAGAAGTCCACAAAAAGCATTAAAAATATTTCCATTCAATGGAAGGCACTAGTACAGGCATTTTCTATGATTGAAAAATATTTGGCTTGGAAAGTGGGCAACGATGAACAAGTTAGAATAGAGGTTGATTCTATTTTGGGTAGGGTTATGCACAAGCACGAAATATCGCAAATTGGCTCTATTTAGGATTTTTAAAATTTTGAAAAGGCTAATTTTGGATCATTTCACTGGGGCCCATTCGCCCAAAATTTACGGGATGAAATTTTTTTGGGGTAAATTCGCCCGTCGTTGATAATCAGGAACCTAACTTTATTTTAATTCGCTGACCTCAAATTACATATGATTTTGATTTTCCCTCCCAATTCGCCTTCAAATTATAAATGATTTTATATTTTCCACCCAAATCGCCTTCAAATTATAAATGATTTTATTTTTCCCGCCCAAATCGCCTCATATACTACGCGTATATATACTATACTAGGTACCGATAAACATACATCAAAAATACTCTAACTCAAAAATAGCTCTAAAACAACGAAAAACTTGAGAAGGTTGCAGAGGAGTGTCGATCGACGCAAGACGATCGGTTGCAGAGCCATGACTATCAAAATAAATCGATCGATTACAGACGAGTGTCGATCGATGCAAGACGATCAGTTGCAGAGCCGTGTCTATCGACATAAGCCGATCGATTATAGAGCCATGTCTTTAGATAAGTTGATCGTTGTAGAGCCGTGTCGATCGACATAAGTCGATCGGTTGCAGAGTCGTGTCTATCGGTAGAAGTCGATCGATTGTAGAGTCGTGTCTATCGGTAGAAGTCGATCAGTTGTAGAGCCATGTCTGTCGATATAAGCCGATCGATTGCAGAGCCATGTCTGTCGACATAAGTCGATCGGTTGTAGAGCTGTGTTTGTCGATAGAAGTCGATCGATTGTAGAGCCATGTCTATTGGTATAAGCTGATCGATTACAGCTGTTTGTCGGTATAAGATGATCGGTTGTAGAGTCATGTCTATCGATATAAGTCGATCGATTGTAGAGTCGTGTCTATCGACATAAGTTGATCGGTTGTAGAGTTTTTCGATTGGCATTTGCCTATCGGTTGTAGAGGTGTCGATCGACATTGGTCTATCGGTTGTAGAACCATCTTGATCATCTTTAGTCGATCGATTGTAGAGGTGTCGATCAACATTCGTCTATCGGTTGTAGAGGTGTCGATCGGCCTTGGTAGGTCGGTTGTAGATGTGTCGATCGGCATTAGTCTATCGGTTGTAGGGTCATGTCGATCGATGTTAGGTTGTTGGTTGTAGTGTTGTCGGTATAACTCTATCGGTTGTAGGGATGTGTGGTCGGCATTCTATTGCTTGTAGTGATTGTCGATCGGTATAAGTCGATCGGTTGTAGGGAAGTGTTTATCGATAAAAGCGTATCGGTTGTAGAGGATTCATGACTAAAAATTGATAGAGTATTCTTATTCCATTGTTCTTTTGTCCAAATATCTTTTTCTACAGTTTCATAGGCATTGTAGGTGAACTATACGCAACAGTGGTAGACAACTATCAATGTCATCTGGTTGTGTGTCAGGAGCATTTCTTTTGTTAGAGACTGCTTCTTGTCTCTTAGAGTATGTTTCATACGTAGTGTAGAAGCACTATCTGCAACTCTGGTCGATAAGTATTCCCTGTCATGTTGTGTGTTAGGATCATATGTTCGTCTTGAGGGATGTCTGCTATTTTCCTTCAAATTCATATACATTTCCTAACATCTGAAGGTTTTTCTTTATAGATACAATGTCACCTACTGAAGATGGAAAGAAGGGAGGCCAATCTTCTTGTAAAAAGACAATTCTAAAATATTTTACACCAAAATGCAATGAGACATCAATCTCTACAGACTCTACACAAATTGCAGGTACAGACACCTTTTACCATCAGTTTTCTAAAATTTATGTTCTTCTTAAATGTAAAACCTTTCTCTATTAATAGATAAATGGTTTTCTGCTTATCTACCTCTTTTTAAATGCTTTCTAAAATTGTATTCTGTTAATTCTTTAAAATAGTGCCTTTTTTACAACAAAAAATGATAGAGAACACCAAACATTGAATGCAGTTAACATTGTCGACCCTGATGTGCGTTCACTCGAAGATATTCTAGAAGATGAGATGGGACCACATGATAATTTTCCTAATAATGACATTCAACAACCACTTCAGGAGATTTTAAATTCAGACACATCAACCAAAAAAGAAAATGATAGTACAATTAAAATTCAGACCTCTAGGGAATCTTCTAGTCAAAAATCTAAACGTCAAAAGATAAGCGAATGGACTATTGGAAGGGATTTTAAAAATGAATGGGCATGATTATACCCCTTTATTGAGCGAGATGAGAAACTGAATGTGTGTAAATGTATTATTTGTACATGGAAGCTGGGAAAGGATCATTTATTACAAAATAAGAAAGACACAATAGAAAAACATTGTGGGAAAGTTTACATCAAAGAAATATGAAGTGATGGAACAATTAATAGAATTCATAGGTGGAAGGATGCAATAGAATGTGTGCATGTGAGATATGCTCTTGAATATGATAAAGCAATGAAACAAAAACAAACTCTCATTGAGAAGGGTGGAACAATCGAGGCACAATTTCAAAAAGTTAATAATACTTTATTAGCCTCAAAGAAATTGCAGTTTGCTATTGTATACAGTATTCTAAAAAAGGTCGACCCATGTCTGATTTTGCTGATTTTAAGGAAATACTTCAACTAGCCAATGTACAAAACCTTACCAGTTCACATTGGTCAGATCGAAGTGGTTGGGAAATGGTAAAATGTCTATCACCGGTTGAGAAGGAAGACCTGAGAGAGAATGTGAAACAAGCCAAATTTATTTCACTTTCCATTGATGAGGTAACAATTGTTGACAACACATCTTGGATTTGCATACATGTTTACACATTCAAAAATCATTTGAGACAACCTCATTTACTAGCACTACATAAGATGATTGAAAATTGTAATGCGAAAAATATTTATAATGTTGTTGTAACTAGTTTAAAGGATATTTTCGGAATGGATGAAAAGGAAATTGCCACAAAGTTAATTTGTGTTGGAGCTGATGGTGCGGCTACAATGCAAGGACAAAGGAATGGTCTTTGTGTTAGGCTTCAGACTTCCATTGCCCCATATGTGATTCCTATTCATTGCATGGCTCATCGAATGAATCTTGCATACAAAATTGTGAGCAATTTTGATAATGTAGCCAAGTGGAAGAACTCATCCACGATATACACTCATACTTTTCATGCAGTCCAAAAAGGTTTGCAGAGTTTCAACAGTTTTCTCTAGGTGTAACGAAAGGCAGAAAAATGTTAAAAGATGTGGAAACCAGGTGGATTTCACTGTTTCTTCCTGCAAAAAGGGTATTTTCAGAATATCAATCCTTGGTTGGGTTTATGTATGCACATCGTAGAGATGTTGACAAGGCAAAATATTTGCTTTTTCGTATGACTGACTTGGAAACTCTTCTCACATTATGTGGTATTCTACCAATGTTACAAGAAATGAATACTATGATTAAACTTGCACAGGAAAGGGCAATTTATATTGTCGATTTCATGAGGATGAGAAAACAAATATGTATGGTTATTGACAAGATTTATTTATCCGAAAAACATTTTGAGGATCCCAAGTTTGATAGTTGGAATACGTTAATTAATGTCAATGAACCGAACAACTTTTTAAAGTTCAACATCAACGATAATATTTGTATTGCTATCCATGGAAAGTTGATTCTTGTATATCATTTTGAAAAGCGATTAAATACTCTGACAGATGATGTTGAACAAGTGCCCGTTACCCATTCCGGATTCGATGAGGTTTTGGATAACACTAAGAATAAATTGAAAAGAATTGCAAATGCATTAACAAGTGAAATAAGAGATCGTTTTAAGAGAGATGAGACACTTGAGGCCATGGCTGTTGTTAATCCTAATTTTTGGAATCCTTGTGGTGACCAAAGTAGTAGAAGTGAGTTGTTTGTAAAATATATGGGTAATCTTATGAAACATTTCTCTAAAAGTGTGGAAATAAATGGCATTGAAATCAATGGTATTCTAAACAAAGATCTTTTGAGACATCAGTCAACCAATTTTGGAATAACAATGGATAATCAAATTGCACAATTCAAAAATCCACATGAGACTGGTTCAATCACGCGTTTCTGGAAAAAATTGTATCGAAGTAGTGTCTTGCAAGATACTATGAGTGAATACTTTGTTTTATATGAATTATGTCAGACAATGATTTTGGGATCTGTTGAAGACGAAAGGGTTTTCAGTGCATTAACTTTTGTTAAATCAAAAGTTCGTAATAGGTTGGACAGAAATTTGGAAAATTGTTTGAGAATGTATGTGTCATCGTACGAGGTGGGTAACTTTCCCTATGATAGAGCGTTGACATATTGGAAGTCCCTAGCAAAAAGAAGAGGTCTCTCTAATATGGTTGATAATGACGAAAATGATTCAACTAGGAGTGATGATGAGATTATGGAAACGCAGAATTCATAGATTCTCAGTTCTTGTGGAGAAGTTGATAAAGCTTTGTATTACCTTCCAGAAATGTAAAAATTGCAATGATTATATGACAAATTCATATAATCTAAGATTTTTTCGGATTTGAAATCATTTTGTAAAATTTTAGTGATTTGAATAAATTCATATTAACAATGATTTTCCGGATTTGAAATATTTCATATTATCAAAGATTTTTTGTATTTGATTTGTTGTAAAATCATATAATAATTCAATTTTCAATGATTATGCATGTTTGCTTTTTAATGTTATGGATTGTCTATGTTTTCAAAATTTATGATGTATGTTATAGCTTTGAGTAAGTTGAAAATTTGAAAACCATGTATACGTAATGATGCTATGTTATTGAACTAAATGTATATGTTGACAAAAAATAGTTATTTTTCCTTTGAATTTAAATGTATGTATGTATCATTAGTATCATTAGTTGTATGATATGACAAAATATAGTGATTTTTTATGATTTATGCTTTGTCATTGAGTAAACCGTGTATGCATATTAAAAAAATTTGTACATATGTATGAAAAATGCATGTAGTATATTACTCTAGATATGGAAAATGAAAATTTAAAACCCATTCATAGATATATCCAAATTACCATATTCATTTTTATACAACTATAATGACTAACTATGAGTATGAATGCATTGAAAATTGAAACCCATTCATAGATATATCCTTCGTAAACTCACTTGAAAAATAAAAACAATATAGCTTAATAGAAATGAAAATACTCACTTTTATACTACAACAGGAATGAATATGAATAAACTGAAATTTAAACACATGCATAGATATATCATTCGTAAACTCATTTGAAAATTGAAATATAAAAACAACATAGCATAATATAGGGAAATTGAAATTTAACTCTTACATAAATATCTCCATCGTAAACTAACATTGAATATGAAAACAATATAGCATATTAAAAAAGAAAAAACACTTTTCTATACAAGAACAAGAATGAATATAAATAAACTCAAATTTAAACACATGCATAGATATATCATTCGTAAACTCATTTAAAAATTGAAATATAAAAACAACATAGCATATTTGAAACACCATAATACTTAAAAGATGAAAATAACACACAATTATAAAAGTGTATTTCTTAAAAGTAAAATAATAAAAGCAAGTATCTTGTTTTCATACGAAAACATATGAAATGTCATAAAATTGTCTTTCAAAATATCAAATTTTAAAATTCAATTTCTTGCTCCAAAATATTTTCCCGTTGGTAGTGGACGTAATGCAGCCCTAGGTGGGGGTTGTCAAAGATCAGGAGAACTAGATGTTCTAGGTTTCCTTGTTGATCTTCTCCATACAGGTAGTGTTGTTTCCTTCGAAGGTGTTTTGGAGTCTCCTGATTCCTCTTGATTATAACCTCTGATAGTAGCACCCCGCTTTGAAGAGAAAGATGATGCCTTTTTCTGTGTATATATAAAATGTCAAAATTACAAAAAGATAAATAATGGAAAAATAAAAATATTTATTTAAATATTGATTAAAAAATTACCTGAACCTATTGTTCTCTCATGGTTGCATTGTCCAGGATTGAGTGCCATGATGTTGGTACTGGAGTGTTTTGCAAATTGTAAAAATATTCATAAAAAAAACAATAATATAATTACATGTGCTAACTGTCGATGAGGGTGAAGCGTGGGTTATCACGTTCTCTATTTCCAATCTGATCCGATGTGAGACATAGGTGGACCAGTCAAATTTTTGGTGTGAAAAACAATGGACCAAATACGCTAAGGCCCACATCGAAATTTTTGTCGGCCTTCCTTGCAGAACGAGTCTAGCAAGGAAGAATTCACACCATGCCCGAAGAAATTTATTTTCAATCGCCAGTATGGTCAAACCCCTTCTAGACTTGGTGGACGTAACTACAAAAAAAACAAAATCAATAATACACCAGTGACTAGAATTTAAATTCAATTAAATAAAAAAATAGTTATACCTTGAAAATATTCCAACTACACATTGAAGTTGGTCTCCAGGTAGAGTTTGTCTTCATTAGTTAATTGGTATTTGGAAGTGATAGGCTCAACACCAGCGTGGGGCAATGTTGTCAATCTGGCGACATCTGCTGTTGTGAAAGAAAGAACGATGTTTTTGTTGTCGACGACAAGATTTACCTTACCCGAATCCATATCATAAGCTGCAATGATCCTCTCCACCAGTTTAACATCCGTATCGAAATGGGGCATTGAAACAAGACCCCGAAGACCAGAGTCCGTGACCCAAGACATGTCGTAACCCGATGTTGATAAAATTTTTGAAATCAAGGGGCAAACCAGGTTCTTATAATTAACTTTAAACATTCCAGGGGTTGCAAGGGATGCCATAGGGTGTACGGGTATGGATAAGAAGACACAGAGAATGGTACATGACACTTGATAGAAAAGGATTCAAAATGGAGGAAAAGGGTTAAAACTGGCTTAAAACTTATGGTAAAAGGTTAAAACTAAGATAAATCTAGAGGAAAAGGGTTAAGAATGCATTAAAACGAGAGGAAAAGGGGTAAGAATGAGTTAAAAAGGGAAGAAAATGATTAATACTATGATAGAATAGATGAAAAAATGATTGATAATCCCTTTATATAGAATTCTCTACATACAATCAGCTTCTGGATGGGTGACACGTGGCCTCTACATGCAATCGTTTCATAGAGGGTTGACACGTGGCCTCTGAATGCAATCGTTTCATAGATGGTTGACACGTGGCACAGATGCAACGCTATACCTGCAATCGATCGACATGTCTATAGTCGATCGACATGTTTGCAACCGATCGGTATATCTATAGTCGATCGTCTTGCCTACAATCGATCGACATGCCTACAGCCGATCGACATGTCTATAGCCGATCGGTATGTCTACAGCCAATGTACATGTCTGCAACCGATCGGCATGTCAATAGTCGATCGACATGTCTACAGCCGATCGACATGGTTGTAGCCGATCGACATGGCTGCAACCGATCGACATGGAAACCCATGCGTAGATATATACAACTATAATACAAATGACCATATTCACTTGAAATATAAAAACAATATCGCAAAATAGAAATGAAATTACTCACTTTTATACTACAACAAGAATGAATATGAATAAACTAAAATTTAAACACATGCAACAATATGAAACAATATAGCATAATAAAAAAGACAAAACACATTTCTATACAACAACAAGAATGACTTTGAATAAACTAAAAATTCAAACTCATTTGAATATTGAAATATAAAAACAACATAGCAAAATCCACAAGACAAAACTCATTTTTATATCACAACATGAATAACATTGAATAACATGTAAATCTATACCTATGCATATATTCTACGTAAACTCAAGCATATTTGAAAGTTGAAACACCATAATACTTAAGAGATGAAAATAACACACAATTATAAATGTAAATAGTGTAATAGTAAAATAATAAAAGCAAGTATCTTGTTTTCCAATGAAAACATATGAAATGTCTTAAAATTGTTTTTAAAATTCATTTTTTCCCCTCAAAATATTTTCCCCCTTCCTCCACTAATTTTGCCTTCTCATTGGCTTCCGTAGTCTCCATAGCAACGACCCCTCCCTCATCTTTCCCTTGTTCAGCTCCTTTTTCCACATCCACTACTTCCATGATTACCACATCCTGCATTTCGATAACTCTTTTCTCGGGCTAGGTAACAGTACTATCAATTGCTCCAGAATTGACAAGGATCATCTCAACATTTTGCATTCCATCGAGAAGGGTTTTTTCTTCTTTGCCAACATCTTTAGATGTTGGTCCTTGAACTTCTTTACCCTTCTCCTTAAGCAGAACATCAGGATCCAATCCATTGCGGATAATGATTTTTCGCAAAATGTTATTTTGTCGAACTGATTCCTGTGCTCTTTTTTTATTGCCATGGAAGCGTTTAAGAACTCCTTTGCCATCCTGAGATAGTCTTGCAGGTTTTGAACCCGCTTCTTGAGATTTTCATACTTTACCTGCAAAAGGGAAAAAAGTTAATCAACATGAAAAGATAATTACATTTTAAAAAAGAGAACAACAAATTTTTGAACACAAAAGCGATTGAGTCAAACCTCAACAACATTCTTTGCAGCTACAACAACAACAACCTTTTTCTTATCATTTGCCCATTCATTGTAATAAGCTTGGGCCTCACCGTTTATATTCTCCAATCTGTTCATTATAAACTTTAAAATTTCATCTGTGTATGATGTATTCAACTTAAACATGCCAAATTTTACTTGTTGTAGCAGAGCCTCCATATTTTCTAGTTCATTTTCAACAATAGAAAATTTTCTCTCTTTTTGAAAAATTATTGTATCGGGCATTAATTTCCTTTATCAACACCTTAGCCCGATACTCCCATTTTTTCATTTTTGTTATATCTGGAAGTAGAAAATCTTTAATTGTAGATTCAACGTTATCAAAAACCAAATATTTTTCTAAAAAATTATTATATCATCCTCTTGTCGAGGAGGAGCCTGACGGGTGCTTCTTTCCCTTGGAGGAGATTTGCTTGAACATTCTGCACCTTCATTTACTTTATCTTGAACCAATTCTGATAGTTGAAATTGAGTGTGTATGTTATCTTGCAAAAAGTAATCTTTATCAAGTGGAACATCAACCAACCCAGTACCAGAAGCTTCTGGTATATCCTTAAAAGTAAAATTATTAACAAATATACGGTCGAAACCGGAAAAAGTCTTTGATGCTTCTCTCTCTGAAATTTGTTGTGTTGCTTCTCTCTGTGGCCTAGATGGAAGAAAGTGTTTTCCAACTGGGAAGCATTGACCTCGCATTTGAGTTGGGCGTTGTGGAGGAGGGGGCGGCATTTGTTGATTTTGTTGACGACATTGTTGCGAGGGACCTTAAAACATAAAAATAAAAATTAGTTAAAATTTTTGTGAAGGTAGAAAATAAAAACTAGTTATAAAATTACATTATGAAAATTGGTTGCAAACATTGTTATAACACTTACCGGCAGAAGAAAAAACATCTTGCATAGATGTTGCTGCAAATGGAATGTGGTCATGTTGTACATCTGAAAAAAAAAAATTAATTAAAAATAGTAAAAATATTGTAAAAAATTTGTTTCGATAGTAATTAAAACTTACTCCCAGAAGATGAAACCTCATGCGTAACTACGCCCGTTGGCAACGGACGTGCAACAGCATGTGGAGATCGTCGACAAACAGGAGAAATAGATCTTCTACGTTTCCTTGATGATCTTTTCCTTATCAATGGTGTTGCTTCCTCTGTAGGTGTTTCGGAGTCTCCTGATTCCTCTGGATTATAACCACTGACCGCAGCATCCCGCTTTGAAGAGGAAGAGGATGCCCTTTTATGTTTTGGTATAAAATGTCAAAATTACAAAAATACAAACAATGGAAAAATAATAAAAATTACTTAAATATTAAAAAAATTACCTGAACCTGATGTTCTGTCATGGCTAAATTGACAAGGATTGAGTGCCAAGATGTTGGTACTGGAGTGTTCTACAAATTATGAAAATATTCATAAAAAAAAGCAATAATATAATTACATGTGCTAACTTTCGACGAGGGTGAAGCGTGGGTTTTCACGTTCTCTATTTCCAATCTGATCCGATTTGAGACATAGGTGCACCAGTCGAATTTTTGGTGTCCTATACAATGGACCAAATACGCTAAGGCCCACATCAGAATTTTTGTCGACCTTCCTTGCAGAAGGAGTCTAGCAAGGAAGAATTCGCAACATGCCTAAAGAAATTTATTTTCAATCTTTGAAATGAATTGTCCTATACAATAGACCAAATATATATTATTTATAAATAATATTTTTATATTTAAAAAATAATTCATATTCTGCTACAAAACTATGACATATTTTTTATCGAAGAACAAGGGGGTGTAATCGGGTTTCCCACCCTTGACAAATCACAACTCTCTTCTTTAGAGTTTGATATTTTATAAATAAATTCACTTCTCATCTCAATTGAGATGCTATAGCTAGAAACCTACATCATTTTACATAAAATATTTGAATTCTTGATTTTCATTTTCTAGATTTTTTTTCAAATTTTTGTGTGAATACAAATATTCCATAATTCAACATCTTTCTTGAAATTTTTCTATAGAAGCCTTCATAATACCAAAACTTCACCTCTACTATCTATGCATTGCATCTTAGTAGAGTAATATTTCCAAAACATTGCACTATCATAGTCCGCTTTACCAAATCTGGATTGCTAGTTTCCTTCCTAAAGCACAAGTGCAACCACAAAAATTATAATAAATAGTTTATATGAAAACACATTAATGTTATAAAATAAAGAAGACATTACCAATTGAAAACATTATATTAAATCTTAATCATTATTTGATTCAGGTAGTCAACATTTTTTTGTTAGCTTTAGTTAAACTTACTACTTCCTTTAACCAAGGAAGAAAGAATTTAACTTCACAATCCTCAATTAAAATCCTCTATTGGCTAGCATATCTGCACATTTGTTTCCTTCCCTTAATGTATGTGTAAACCTGATTTCTTCAAACTCTTTAGCAAGATCTTAATTTCCCACAATTATCTCTTGTACGTTCCATGGAGCCTTTGTTTTCCTCAAAATTGTCTTTATTACCGAGTGAATCACCTTCCATCCATACTTTGTTCCATTTCATTTGTTTGCATATATTTAACCCTTCTAAAATCGCCCAAGCTTCAACTTTATTATTTGTCTTAAATCCACTATTGAAAGAGTAATGAGACAAAATATCTCCTATATTATTTCTAATTATTCCTCCTCTACTTGTCTTGGATTTCCTTTAGATGCTCCATCAAAATTAAATTTGATCAACTTCACATCTTGTGGTTTCCACTTTATATTATAAATCTTCTTTTTGTTTCTCTTGTACCCAACATCATAATTCCATTTGATGACTTGAATCCATCTACCATGGCTCTCTCCTTCCAGGTTAGGGATTGGGCGAGTTTATAGGGTTGGATTAGACTCCTCTATGGCTAAACATATCTTTCTTGTCATGACCTCTAAACTACTTTCCTTTCCTTTGTTTTCTTCTATTCCTTTCTAGCCATATAGTCCAAAGTATTGTATCTTTTGATATATCCCAGATTGTCTGTAAAGCCTCACTTTTACAAATGATTTGCCATTGCTTTAACCATTCTTCAATTTTACCATTCATCACCATGAATTTACCAAATATATTAATAATCCATTGCTATAGTTTCCAGACAATTAAGCAATGTCCCAAAATATGGTCTATACTCTCCTTCTTTTTACAAAGAACACATTGTGAGGGGCTATGAAAACCCCTTTTCATAAGATTATTCCAAGATAAAATTCTTCTATGACCTACTAGTCAAACAAACATTTTGACTTTAGGAATGCTTGGGCTATCCCAAATATCTCTCCATATTCTTGCAATATTCTTATTTTGTTGGTGCTTTACATTATATCCACTTCTTGTTGTGTATTCTCTTGAGTTATTCAACTCCCAAATAAATTTATCCTTACCTCCCCTCGAAATAATCATTTTTGTTATCTTTCTACTAAAATGCCTCCTAGCATGAATGTCTTGTATTCTTGTAAAACAATCTTCTTTCCATTTGTATCTTCCTTCTTGATTCTTGTACAAAATATTTGAAACCCTATCACCATATTTATCTTGAAGTAATCTCATCCAAGGTTTCAAAATTGGATCTAGATTGAGTGGTTCTTTATCACACCAAGTATCCATTCAAATAGAATATTTTTCTCTAATTCCCACCACCATATTAAACCTTTAATAACTAGATCAATAGATTTTTTAAAACCATTCCAAAGTGCAGTGCCATTTGGTAGAGAGGATGCAATAAATATTAAGATTGTATCATTGGGATCAACACACTTAGAAGAATTATTGCCCATTTTCTTTGACTCTCTTTGTACAATCTCTAGATTATGTTTCCCCTAAGCACTAAGTTTGCATCTATAAGAACTCTTAAATCGAGAACTCCCCTAGCTTTATCATCACACACCTTGCTCCATTTCACCAAAGAATATTTCCTTTTATCATGTAATCTTGACAACAAAAGGATAACATAACTATGAAACATAATTCATTTGACTCCATAAAATGGTTTGAAAAGTTTCCTTCCATAACATTACATCCCATTACATCGTAAACTTTCTATAATATCTCTTTTCTATATAAAAAATGTATGTAAAATATTTTTTATTAATGGAAGGCTATAAACCAAATGTATCATCAACTATCACCATAGGTTATATATCTATATATTCCATGTATTTTTTTAATGTTAAAAACATAGGAAATCTGAGACCCGACTATTTTTAGACATAAAAAAATATACATGACACCTAAGAAGATTTCCTAGAGGCTTGATTGTTCGCCTAGGAATTCTAGACGACTTAATCACTTTATGATGTAATTGAGATTTTTGTATTGCTATAAATATCTCTCTCACTCCCCATTTCTTATTGAAATGGTGTGCAATAATATCTATGAAAAATGATTATTAATAGTGCACATTGGTGCTCTAAATCATTCTTTGTCCTTTGGCTTTTTGTATAAGATTTAAGCGAATGTTATTACTTTTGTTTGTTTTGGGAAAATATTATGAATTCCATCATGGTATTAGAGCAGATGTGGAGTGGGAATTGCATGACCACACAAGAAGTGCCTTTAGAGTATTTAGTCTCTCTTTCAAACTACAGGGAAAATCTTTTCTCTTCTATTATTTTTCAATAATTTTGAATTTATTTTACCAAATTTTTCTCTTACTCTGTTGTGATAAGAGTTCCTCTGGCTCTCCATCCAATTATTTAAACCAAATCCAACTTTGTTGTTTTATGTCCTCCTTTAGTAAAATGACAATGTGGAGGGAAAGAACACATTTGAATTTAAATTTGAAAACAAGAGCCAAATGTTTTTTGAGTGTGTGCCTTGTAGCTCACAATATTTCTTTTACGTGCTTTTGATAAGCTCTCCATAAAGGGTCATGTTGGCTCTACCAGCAACAAAGGGGTGGTGTAATAGTATTACGATGGTTTATGAGAGCTTTGGCCTTGAAGGGTCGAGGATTTGATTCCCCCCATGCTCTAGATTTTTATGCACAAAATAATAATAGGGATCAACTTGTATTTTAGGTTGTAGGTTTCCAATTGATAACTTAGCACAACAACCAACTAGATAGTTTTAGGAGCATAGAAGGATGAAGGCTCTAAGTTTGAGCCTTCACAATGTTCTTTTGTACTCGAAAGGAGGTCCATGTGGCATTACCTACAACATTAACAATGGTCCTATCATAGTTGGAGGTTATGGTTTGTTGGTAAGTCTACCTTTCGAAGTACGTTCGAGATCTTGAGGTCGCAAGGTTGAGTCTCTATATAATTTTTGGGTAAGGTTGATTCATATATCAAAGGCAAAAGGTAAGTCTTATACTCTCCTCCTCAATGGAAGGCTAGGTGCCTTGGTTACATCAAGGCTCTTAGTAATGAGATGACTAAAGTTTGAAAAGAAAAATCTTGGTTTATTTAGAACAAATTGACCCCTTAGTTGACATGGCAACCAACATGGACCTCTTTAGAGCCACACACACACACATATGCTCAGTCAATCATAATGATGCAAATATCAATGACTAGGCGGGTTAGAGGAGCTAAGGTGGCAAAAAATGAGTGGATTGCTCCAGCAAATTAGAGTTCATCAAATGGTAGGTCAATATTGGTGCTTGTATCCCTAACATTAGAGTTTTTAACTCATTTTCGAGATTCATTAGGGCAAATCTTTTGGAGAGCATAACTTTCATATACAAAAGTATTTTGAGCCCTTTTTTTAAATCACATGATTTTTCAAGATCTAAGCATTGTTGGCATTAGTTTATGGACTTGATGTGGTGTTAAGTATCAAATTGTATAAGATAAGCTACAAAGCCTTAGTTACTTGTCTTAATATGTGAAATTACAATGTTTTGTCAACTCAAATGATTGTCTTGTTACAAAGTAAGATCCTGTAATGCATCTTTCAAGAGGATAAAGTAGTCATTCTTGATGATGAAGCTTGACACCAAAAGATAAAAGAGGCTCTAGGTTTGTTTTCCTTGCTAATTGAACTATATTTACTTTTCTATATCAAATAAGAGAGTGACCTAATCAAGGTATTCTCAAAGTTGCATGAACTTTTTTGGAAAAGTTGATACTATTGAAGTATGTTGCTTAGAATTGGAGTTTTATTATCTTAAGCTTGCTAAGTTTGATAATGTTGAGGACTATATTTTGAGATTCAAGGCTCTACGGATATTGCATCTTTTGGAGACAAAAAGAAAAATGATGCAAAACGTCTTAATATTGTCCTTGTTAATCTCTCCCTTGCCTTTCAAATGTTGAATCTCATGGTTCATATGATTCTTGTGTTCATGGAATATCAAAAGACTCTTCCTATTGACCAATTATTTTCTCTCCTAGTTTACTTTCAAGTTATAATGAGGAATTGTGGTGGTAGAACTCCTTAAATTCAAGTTTACACAAAGGAATTTAAATCTAAGGAGGCTAAGATCCAAGCGCCTATGGACAAGGCTAAGTCTCCAAAGAAATTAAAGACCAGTTGTAGATGCTATAAAAGTGAGGAACAACCAATAAAAAATTGCTAAAACTACAAAGGATTGAAGTTGAGTTCTTGAAGTTAGGTAGACATCTTCAGATGATGAGAGATATTTGGATGAATCTACCTCAACTACAGAGGCCCACTAAAGCATCCATTATAGGGAAGGAAAAGATATTATTTTCACTAATGTCTTCTCTTCTTGGCCCCTAAGTCTAGATTATGGGGGGTGTTGAAATTATGATTTGCTTCATGACGAAGGACCAATGTTGTACAACGTATTGAATAGGCCTAATGGCATTCTAATATGCAATGTATTTATTATTTTGTAATACTTTGTTATGTAATCCCATTGGACCTTGTTTAAACCCTATTAATTATTTGTAATTATCCTAAAGCCCGCTTATTATGTTGGCTTGGGTTAAAATTTGATGTAATTTGAGTAATTGTATTGTTATTAATATCCCTCACATTGCTCATTTCTTATATCTACGGGTAGTGATTATTTATAGTGCCTACGGTCACCCCAAATCTTTCTTTGTCTTTCTTTTGTTTTTTATATAAGACTTAGTGAATGTTATTAATTTCATCCATTTTTTTATAATTTTGGTGAATTTCATCACCAATCATATATAGTCAAATGTTTATAATCAAATGTTGATGAAATGGATAAGGTGGTTGAGAAATATCTATACCAAATACCTAAACATGAATAATAAATTATTAAATGTCACATTAGCCTATGTTGACATAACTTAAAGTTATACAAGTTGATTGCAAGTGTTTAAACAAATTTTCATAAGATTTTAGGCATAATAGGATTTAGTAAAAGTGACCATAATACCTTTTACTAAAACATAATATATTTATGTCTAATATATGACACATAAATGCCTTAAATATTTATGTTATGTGGTGTGGGCGGGTGTGTGAGGGGTGGTTGCGTATTAAATTCCCTTTTAATAAACATAGCTCTCGACTTTACAAGGGATCATGGTTGTGAGGAGATTGCTAACCTTGTGCGTTGGTTGTAGGGGGGTTTCTCACACTAACCAAAATCTATTAAAAATAAAATAAAATAATGTTATAAGATTATTATATAATATTTATGTTATTATATTATTATATAAACCTTATATTTTACAATATTTTTTTAACGAGTTTATACGATTTTTACGAGGGATCACGGTTGTGGGGTTTGAACCTTAGACTTTTTAAGAAAAGCCAAAACCTTCACCAGTGTAGTAAACTTACAACTTTTATATTTTACAATATATTTATGTATAATTATATAAATATTTTTTATATTTAAAAAAATTATTATACCTACTATATAACAGTAAAACATAACTTTGGACGAAAGTAGTGGACCAATTGATTTCACCAGTTCCAATTTAATGCCTCTGGAAATCCCTTCACTCAAAATGAACATATGAAAAGATGAAACAACGATTATTCTCTTACTTAAAAAAAACAAAAACTAACTGTGAAACATAAACTCTTAGAAGAGTTGTCTTCTATGAAACATAAACTCTTAGAAGAGTTGTCTTCCAAGCAAAAGTTAAGAGATGCTTGCATCCATAAATCTTGACTTTCATCCTTTATTAAAGGAATTTAAGAATTCTTATAAGCTAATATGAATACCACTAAATGTTAAAACACTTTATTCAAACTTTAATCTAATAAGAAATTAATCACTAAAATTACTTAAATTAGACGAATTATTTAAATAACATTAAATTAGACGATCTTTGAAATGATATGACACGTTGAATTTAGGTACATTTCTAATGGCAACAATAAAAAAGCGCTTGCTAGTCAAATGTCGACTACTAAAGAGAAATGACCTACTGCTTAGCTTTTTACTATTAAATAAATAAATAAATAATTCAAGGTTATCTGGACACATGAATTTATAGTTTTTGGATCCGTACTGCGACGCGTACACATACCACATTCTCGATGTGCATTCCATCTTAAAAACATATTTACAATATGGTTAGTATATTCCATTTATTTTTTATATTTATTTTTTAAATTAACATTTTTATTTATATGATTTAAATTTAATTTAATAATAAAAATTAAAAATTAAAAAAAAAATTATACACAAACTTAATTAAATAATATTTATTTATTCGCACTAAATATTTTATGGCAAGTTTCCTCGATCCTCGGAGGTTAAGGGTTTAAGCCTGAAGACCTACATCAGATACAAAAAAGCCTACATCGGATACAAAAAAAACCTAGCTGGCTTGAGGGGTATACTCGGATGGAACAGGTCCCGTGGTACGGAAATTCCTGTCCCCAACGAATACGGGGAACGGTTTTCCTTAACATAAGGTTTAGCTTCAAAGGGGACAATGCAACGTTTCGGGCTTTGGCTCTTCTTCGAGAGGTCCAAGGTTGGAACCGCGGATTGGGTGAGTAAGGTTGGAACCGCGGATTGGGTGGGTGTGCAAGGAGGTCGGCTTTACTGATAAGCATAGCTCTCGGCATTAAAGGGACAAGGGACCATGGTTGGGGGAAGTGTGCTTAATCCTTTGCTCACGTAAATGAGTTGGAAAGGGTAGGGCAATCCTCCAAGGGAGGTCCTTAGTTCAAATATCTACCCTACTAAACGCACATTGGATACCCAAAATCTAATTGATAATGTTGGTGACGGTGTAAAACCCCTAATCTTGGTTTCTTAGACCAACTTGGTTCCCGATACGAACCTAGACCAACTTGGTTCCCGTTACGAACCTGGAATGATTTTGACGGTATAAAACCCTTAATTTTGGTTTCTTAATAAAAAAATTGGTAAAATTAAGTAATACACTGACCGGACACCGACTGCCCTGCCCGTTGAAGTAAATGGAAACCACCTCGGAGAGTCGAAGGCATGGGCGCCCCTTGTAACACTCGGCTAAAGTTTTTTTAATTGGTGCCATAATATTCCTTTTCTACTATCACATTTTTCTACCAAACAGAAGAAACTCCTATACTCTCTTTTCTGGTGGCGGAAGCAAACCAAATCCGAGTGAACCATCCAAATAAAAAACAGAGGGCGATGCCCGCCTTTAAATACCCCATTCCTCTACGACATTTTTGTATGCGTCTCTCTCTCACGCTTTGCACTGATCGATTCAGAAGACAGAGTGGTGATAATCACAGATATAGACATGCCTTCAATAAGGAAATGGACGTCGGAGAACAAGCTCAGCACAGTGGGGGCACTGTGGGGCTCAGCTTTGGCGAGTTCCTTGGCTTACAACTGCACAAGGCCCTCCATGAAACCCAGCCTCCGACTCTTACACGCCAGGTACACTATTCCTATCCTCTGTTTTTACTCTCTTTTTTGGCGATCTTTTTGTTTGCCTGTCTTTAATTTGGGGGTATTGTTCGAAAGAGCAGGACACACGCACAGGCGGTAACTCTGGCTGTGGCTGCACTTTCTGGAGCGGCTCTCCACTTGTACGAGCAGAACGCCAAGAAAAGAAATAGAACGACCGCATAACGCCGCGTGCCTTAGCACGTATTCACATGCTATTAACCAAATGTGCTATGCTACTTCCGATGTATCAAATGGAACAAGGCAATAAATGGTTAATGCAAACTTTTATTTTAGAAACAAACATGATTCAAAATTTAAACCTAAATTTGTTATTACCAACTCACTAACCCCATCAATGAGTAACCAAATGTACTATGATACTTCTCATGTATCAAATGGAACATGCCAATCAATAATTGAATTGAATTATTAATATATAAATCTTTGCAAGGCTTTGTAATGTTGCAACTCTATGTGATTTCATTCGTTATAATATTTTTATGGGAACTTATTTTAAAAAATAAGTTTGTTGAAAAATATTGATTATTACTTATTACCATCTATTAATTTGAAAAAATGTTCAATAAATTATACAAATACTACGTGGTAATTTGTTTTAATTTAGTTTTAAAATTAAAACGATACATGTTTTACTCAGAAATATGCCACAAACAACATGGGTAAACACCACGTTTTGAAAATTAAAAAAATAAATAAATAAATCTAATGGTTGTTAGGGAGATTCTGTTTGAGCTAAATTTTTCTTTTAAACATAAAATGAAATATTTATTTATTATTGCCATTATACTAAATTTGAGTTGTTAAATTTAATAAAAAATTAACATCACAATATGCCACGAAAACATGTCTTAAAAATTATACATTATGCCCATAATATTGAATGCCCGCGTGCAAATGAGATTGCATCTACCATTTTGCCAGGAAAATTATAAATAACTCATGAAAAATAGCGAGTCCTTTATTTCTATCATCGACAAAGGTTTTTGCTTGTGTGATCGTTCTTTTAAACAAATGTATCATCGGCTATGGTCATAGTTATATAAATATCTTATATTCCACATATTTTTTTAGTGTTAAAAAATACAGGAAACCTGAGACCCAGTTTTTGTTTTTGTTTTTAATTTTTGTGGTAACTTTTTTTCATTTTTAATTATTGGACTCAAGGTTAGACATTATTTTTGGGAAACTCACTACTAGACACAGGGTTAGACATTATTCTGGGAAAGCTGCAGTTAAATCATTAAAAATAATCCCTGGGAATAGGTAACGTCCTTTTCAGGAGTATCCTTGGGGAAGCTCACTACTAAACAAAGGGTCAGACATTATTCCTGGAGAAGCTGCCTCAGAGCATAGGTTAAATCATTGGAGCTACTTTCATAACCCTTGCAACTCCAGTGGCTTGGGGTTGGTACAGTTGTTGAAGTGTATTCAATGGAGTCAAGTCAGACTATTACCTTTGCCCCAACAAAATTTGCCTCTAAAATTTGAACCTAAATCTCTTCCTAATAAATACACAAAACTTATCAAAAGAAAACCCTTAAAACTAAAACCCTTATATTTTTATATGTATTAAAAAAACATAGAAGCTTGATTGTTCAGCTAAAATTGTAGAAGGCTTAAGCTTATTGATATTAAAAAGGAAGGCTAACTATGTTTTTAATTGAATAATTCACTCAGCTCGGATATTGCTCTTAGATATTTTATCTTTATCAATTTCTCGGTAGAGAAATGTGAATAGAGGGGCTAGGGCGCAGTGATCGTAGTCCCAATTAATATATTTGATATCTTTATGGAATCATTGGGAAGACACAAAACCCTAGATAATGAGTGTGTTACATGTTAAAAATAAATAAAGCATAGTATTAAAATATTGTAATGTTATGGTTAATTAAATAATATAATCTAATTTTAAAAAATAAAAAACAAAAAACAAAAATATTAACTTGAAAGAAAGATTGAAACATATAGATAGGTTTTCTTAATTTTTTTAAATTATAATACATTTTATGACCAAGTTACATTTTATAATATATTAAATATTTTTAAGGGAATTTTATTATATAAATTTATTAGATTTTTTATTATTTGTAATTAATTTAAAGTTTAATTATTATGTTGGTTTAAATCAATTATATGATTTAATTGATATTTAAGTATTATTATAAACACTTCTCTCACATTCCTATTTTTTATTGGAATGTTTAATAATTTCTGTAGATAGTAATAATTATCACACTTCTCGTTTCTTATTGGAATGTTGTATAATAATTTCTATAGATAGTGATTATTATCACACTCCAAGTTGTTCAATAATTTTTATAGATATTGATTATTAATGGTGCACACAGGTGGCCCAAATCTTTATTTAAGTGAATGTTATTATTTTTGTTCGTTTTTGAGAAATATTGTAAATTCCATCATGGTATTTGAGTAGGTGTGGAGTGATATTGTATGGTCACACAAGTACTTTTAGAGCCTTTGGTCCTTCTTTCAAACTACAAGAAGAATATTTTCTTTTCCATTATTTTTTACTAATTTTAAATTATTTTACCAATTTTTTTTTCTTTGTTGTGATTAGAGTTTTTTTTGGCTCTCCATCTAGTTCTTTAAACCAAATCCAACTTTGTTGTTTTATGTCCTTCTTTCAATCAAATGAAAAAATGGAGGGAAAGAATGCATTTGAATTTGAAATTAAAAACTAGAGCCAAATGCTTTTTGAGTGTGTTCCTTGCACCTCTCACAATTTCCTTTATATGCTTCTAATAGGCTATCCATAGGGGGTCATGTTGGCTCTACCAACAACAGAGGGATAACACAATGATATTTTGATGGTTTGTGGGAGCTTTGGCCTTGGAGGGTTGGGGGTTTGATTTCCCACATACCTTAATTTTTTATGCACAAAAGTATGATAAGGAACAACTCGTATTTCAGGATGTAGGTTTTAAACCGACAACTTAGCACATCGACTAACTAGACAATTGCAAGATCATAGAAGAATAAAGGCTCTAAGTTTGAGCCTTCACGATGTTCTTTTGCACTCAAAAGGAGTCCATGTAGAATTACCTACAACATTAACAATGTCCCTATCATTGTTGGAGGTTGTGGTTTGCTGGTAAGTCTACCTTCTAAAGTATGTTCAAGAGGTCGTAGGGTTGGGTATCTACATCTATTTTTTTGTTGAGGTCAATTTAGATATCAAAGGCAAAAGGTAATTCTTAGACTTTCCTCCTCAATGGGAGGCTAGGCACCTTGGTTACACCAAGGATCTTAGCAATGAGAGTTGAAGTTCAAAATCCATGAAGAAAAATATTGGTTTATTCAAAACAGATTGACCCCTTGGTTGACATGGCAGCCAACATGGACCTCTTTAGTGTCACACACACACATATATGCTCAATCAGTCAAAATAATGCAAGTGTCAATAGCTAGGTGGGTTAGACGAGCTAAGGAGGCAAAAATTGATTGGATTGCTCCAAAAAATTAGAGTTCACCAAATGGTAGGTCAATATTGGTACTTCTATCCCTAAGGTTAAAGTTTTTAATTTTTCATTTTTGGGCTCCATTAAGGCCAATCTTTTAGAGACCATAACTTATGTATACAAAAGCATTTTGAGCCGTATTTTTTTAAATCGCATGATTTTTCAAGTGGCATTAGTTTATGGACTTGTTGCGGTGTTAACGATCGAATTGTATAAGATGGACTACAAAGCCTTAGCCACTTGCCTTAATATGTAAAATTACAATGTTTGGTCAACTCAAATGATTGAGTTGTTATGAATTAAGATCCTATAATGTAGAAGTAATGATGATTGATCAACTCAAAGAGAATAAAGTAGTTATTCTTGATGATGAAGCTCGACACCAAAAGACAAAAGTGACTCTAGGTTTGTTTTCCTTGTTGATTGAACCATATTTGTTTTTAATATCAAAGAAGAGAGTGACCATATCAAGGAATGGTCAAAGTTGCATGAAGGTTTTGGAAAAGTTAATACTACTTAAGTAAATTGCTTGGAATTGAAGCTTTCTTCTCTTAAGCTAGCCAATTTTGATAATGTTGACGACTATATTGTGAGATTCAAGGCTATAAGGATATTATATCTTTTGGAGGTAAAAAAAAAAGATGATGCAAAATGTGTTAAAATTTTCCTTGCTAATATCTCCCTTGCCTTTTAAATGTTGAATCTCATAGTTCATATGATTCCTACGTTCTTGGAATATCAAAAGACTCTTCCTCTTGATCAACTATTTTTTCTCCTAGTTCACTTTCATGTTGTAATAAGGATATTGCATCTTTTGGAGGTAAAAATAATGATGATGTAAAATATATTAATATTGTTCTTTCTAATATCTCCCTTACCTTTCAAATATTGAATCTCATGGTTCGTATGATTCCTATGTTCTTAGAATATCAAAATACTCTTCGTCTTGATCAACTATTCTCTCATAGTTCACATTCAAGTTGTAATGAGAAATTAGGGTGGTAGAACTTCTCAAATTCAAGCTCACACAAAGGAATTCAAATTTAAGGAGGCTAAAATCTAGGGACCTATCAGCAAGGCTAAGTATGCATAGAATTAAATACCACCTGCAAATACTATAAAAGGGAGGGATATCCATTGAAGAATTGCTTGCTAAAATTGCAAAGGATTGAAGTTGAGTTCTTGATGTTAGGTAAACATCTTTAGATGATGAGGGAGAATTATATGGATCTAGCTCAACTATATAGTCTCAACACAACATCCATTGTGGGGTGAAGATATTATTTTCACTAATGTCTTCTCTTATTGGCCCTTAAGTCTAGATTATGGGGGGTGTTGAAATTATGATCTACTTCATAAAGAAAGACCAAAATTGTACAATGTATTGGATAGGCCTAGTGGCATTTTAGTGTGTAATGCATTTATTAATTTGTTATGTAAGCCCATTGGGCCTTGTTTAAACCCTATTAATTATTTGTAACTATTATGGTTGAATTGTATTAATTATTTGTAATTAACCTAAATCATGCTTATTATGTTGGCTTAGGTTAAACTTTATGATGTAAATAAGATTTTAGCATTGTTATCACACTCCTAATTTATTATACAAGTGTTGTGTGATAATATCTATACATAATGATTATTTAAAGTGCCTATAGGCACCCCAAATATTTTTTGTCTTTCTTTTATTTTTTGTATAAGATTTGAGTGAATGTTATTGCTTTCATCCTTTTTTTTTTGGTGAATTTCATCACCAGTCATATAATCAAATGTTGATGCAATGGATAAAGTGGTTGAGGGATCATAAAATCAAATGTTGATGCAATGGATAAGGTGGTTGAGGTATATTTGTACCAAATACATGAAGAGAAATAATACCCCGATAAACAAAAACTAACAAAATAGTAAGTGCAGAATCAAAAAGAAAAACAGAGAACACATTACACAATAATTTATCATGGGAAACCCTTTTAGAAAAAATCCAACAAGAATATCTCCTTATTGTATAAACTTTACCATAATAATATCCTTTCGCTCGCTTTTTTCTTGCGATTACATTTCTTGAAAATTCATTACCAAACCCTCATGCAAGTTTTGTTTTATATACCAACAACACAAGAAGGGATTTTACAATACCATGGACGTGAAACTATGGACCGACATTACATTGACCCAAAAATACCCATATGGGTCTAAAAATAGCTTAAACCCCTAAAAACATTTCCTCGAGGGCTAACACCTTGGATCCCCAAATAGGGGGGCCTGACCCGACCCTGAACCCCGATGAAGATAAGGGAAGAGTGTAAAGTCCTTTTAGAGTTAGCCCCACCTGAATAACATGAAAAATATTCAACACAAGTCCAACATCCTCCCACTTGTTGAATACTTTCCATAGGGGCTAAAAATTGCCATTGTCAACTATCAAGAGCAACCATACCCATAGATCTTCTACACCAAGAAAATTTTTGAGCAGGAACAACCTTTGTTAACAAATCAACAATATTATTTTTTGTATCAACTTTCTCCAACATCACCCGGTTCTCTTCAACCATCTCTCACAAACTGGTACTTGATATCAATATGTTTTGATCGATTATGAAAACCAGGATTGTTTGCCAAAAATATTGCACTCTGACTGTCATTGTCAAATGGAAAATCAATGGCTCATAGACCTTAGCACTTCCAAGCCATCTATTTTAGGCATAAATGGAGTGTCGGTCATTGACGAAAGATCTAATGGTTGGCATGGTTTCAAGATCATCTATCTTTCTTTCTATTGTTAGAGCTGACACATGCCCTTTTGACCAAAGGATATTTTCTTCTCTTAACCTCCTTTTATTTGTCTTGTTTCCTTAGATCTCAAAACCAAAGTTGACTGTGGACCTAAGATTGTTATATGCTCATGGAGGTTCACCCATGGATCCCACTACTGGATACCACAAAGTAGTTGATATTCATAGATGATAAAGGCTTCAGAGCACTCTTACAAGCAACCCTCAATTTGTTTTGTATTTTGGGTTTCACAAGGATTCCTTCTCCATTATGTGACTCTAACTTCTGCTTGTTTGATCCCCTTGTGGTGGAGAAATGATGCATGCTACAGTAGGGTTATGAGGACAAGCAAACACAAATAATATTTAGTTTTGTAAGCTCTCCTATGGGGAAGTTAGACCAACCCAAATACTTTGTCTTGATCACAAACCCCATTAGTAAAAAAATCTCTTTATTTATCATCTAGAGGGCTCTATGGCTTCTTCTACCAGTGGGGTCCAACTTAGATATCACCGAGAGGGTTGTCATAGATGGCACAAAATGTTGACTAATCGAAACAAAATACTGGTATGGATGCATGATCTAAGGCCTTCCATGATAGTTTTGATTCTCCATCGAATAATATCCTCTATCAACCTTCAAGGCAACCTCAAATTCATGAGGTGGCAGTCGTAGTGAATTTTTATTACGACTTTGGTGACTCACAAGGGATCCCTTGCTTATGAGATATGAGGGACTTAGAAGATGGTAGCTTTATCTATTAGGCAAAGGAGAAACCTCAATGAGCTCGAAGAGGAGGAGAGCACTATAGACTTTGACTTAGAAGCTTTGGCTTGTTGGAATTTATGCAAGAAAGTTGACTTTATATAAAAATTTCACTTGGATTGGTGACACCAACTTGCACTAAGTTCTTCTTATGTGCATTTAGATCCCCTTCTTGCCCTCGATCCCTTATTTCTAATTTTAGATTTGGATTTTATCGATATGATACCAACAAATCACTGCTTCCTTCCTTTGAGATAGATTTGCTTCATATGGCATTACTATTCACACATACTAGGTCAAAAGAAGATAATTATACCTTATGATTTCCTTAGATGAGTCGCCACCATTCCAAACTTGGCTAGATTATTTTTGTTGATCAATCATGATCCCAAGAAGTCACCTCTTTGGGAAGGTATGTTCATGTTTTAATGACCTAACTAGCATCTTTGAGAATATTACCCACTCATGCGACTACATCTATTTTGCTTTGTGTGCTTGGTTGGATCTCATTGTTTTAGGTTTCCCTACGAACATCCCTTCTTCTACTATAGCCCATGACTCTTTAATTTATCCATGGGTTATGACTATCTGAGACCTCAAGTATTCCTTTTTGACCATCTATTTCCTGCAACATAATAACACTTTTTGAAAGAAAAAATAGCACAAAAGTTAATAATTTATATATAGATATATTTAAAGGGATGCCTTTTTAGGTAGATTAGTGATGATATAGGGGCCACTACATATGGTGTCAAAATTAGTATGGCTACCTAGTTTGGTACTCTCTCCATCCCATTTGAGCACACAGTTGCCAACCTTGAAGTTTTGGGAGGTCACCTTTTTATTGAACCATGCTTAAGTCACTTCCTAATATCGAAGTAGTCGGTACCAAGCGATATATTTTTACTCTTTTACCCTAAGAAATTATCCTATCCTTAAGGTTTATGCATCATTCTCTTGGAGTTCTAACTGGTGGAGTAACTACAAAATTAGTAATTCTATGGAGACGAAAAATCTTAATTTCTTCCTGTAAACCAAGGTATAAGACGAGCGTCCTATCATATTTTTGGAAGTAATCCTATTAACCCATAAATATCATCTAATGTGCATAAGCAACTACCTCTAGTTATCAAAACCCACTCTTTTTAGGAATTTTAGCAAATTCTTGTTGATGGATTCAACCAACCTGTTTCCTTGGGGGTAATAATTTGAGAAAGATTTTAGATATATGCCATGATGATAGGAGAATTTAGTGGTATTGGACCCTATAAATTATTTGGCATTATCATTAATGACTATATAGGGTACTCCTAACTGTGTTATGATTTCTTCTAAGAAATCAACAATTGCCTTTTCAGTTGCTTCCTTCAATGATATTGACTTAGTCCATCTAGTGAAGTAGTTAGTGGTAATGGGAATCTACTCATATCATTTTCTTGACAGGGGGTTGATCATGATGAAATCTAAGCCTCTTTGCGAGAATAGTTCATCCATCGTGATGGATTTTAAGAGGAGTGGTGTATTCCTCTTTCTCCCAATGAAGAATTTCTATTTGTTGCACCTCCTTATCCATTGATATGTATCTGTAAACAAGGTGAGCCAGTAATAGCCAACTTCCATTATTTTGATGGCCATGTTTTGATATGATAAGTGCCCCATAGAGAATCCTTGATGAAACTCCTAGAGCAATGATTGAGTCTAGTTTACTCCAACACACGTTAAAAGGACACCATCAAAATTTCTTCAAAATAAGATGCCTTTGATTAGGAAAAAATGAGAATTTTGTAGTCATAAGGCTTGTATCTAGGTCTTATCTAGCCCTAATCATTATTGTCCCAATTGCATATATCGAACCCACTAGCCCACCCAATCAGGTTCTTCTCCTTCATCATTGATTAAACATAGGTCTTTGTCTGTCTCTTTGTTAGCCACATCTTATACCATCTTCTAACACATGGGCCTTCCTCTGATTAGCTTCGTGGGTTGGATATCTATGTCAAATTCCAATATTTTAGCAATCCATTTGGCTTGCTTCTCATTGATTTTACCCCCATTATATATTCATTTATGCTTGAGTGGATGACGTGTACGAGGATTTTATTATTAAAAACCAAATGCTTAAATTTCTTGAATATTTTTTTAGGGCGTATACCTATTTTTCAATGAAGTTGTATCTTTCTTCATAGCCTTTTAGAGTATGGTTGAAGAATGTGATCAAGTGTTCATGTTAATCACTATCTTTCTAGCTAAGTAAAACAAAAAAGATAGAATCACCCCCAAAAGAATAGTGTATAAACTATTTGTCAAAGTCATGATTGGCTAACACTAGTGCCTCTACTATAGCCATCTTGATCTCTTTGAATGTTTTCTTCCCTTCTTCATTCCATCTGAATGGTTGATCCTTTTTAAGTACGAGGGTTATTGACTTAATGATTCCAACAAAGTTTATAATAAACCTTCAAATAAAATTTATCTACCCGAAGAAGGATTGGAGGGCTTTCTTATGTTGTGGTAGGAAGATGTCATCAATGGTCTGAACCCTTTTTGAATGAATGACTACATCTTTGGAAACAACATGGCCAAGTAATTTTCCTTGAGGAATAAAAAATATATTTTTTGGGTTCATACATACCCTGAATTATTGGCATAACTTGAAGATATCCTCCAAATGTGGCAGGTGGTCCTCTTTCTGTTGGCAATTTGAGTTATTTTATGTTGTCATTGATCTCACATGAATCAGTGATGTCATATGGATCACATTGAGTTTTGATGGGCAAATGAAATTTTGGAAAGCATAGATAAAATTAGGGTCTTTTGTGAAAACAAAGGCAGGAAAAATAAAAGGTTTTATTTAAAGCCATGGATGCCAGATTTGAAATGGGTTTTTCTTAAAACCTAGGTTGGCCTTTTGTTTCGTCGAAAAAGGTGCCTCGATGATGGAGATATTTAATTTTAAATATTTAGTTTAAATTTTAATTATTTAAAATTAAAGTTAGCACCGATGTCTAAAGAAAGAGGGAAAATCAATAATACGCTGACGTCATCGAAAATGAGGAGAAGACTATATAAAGGGGGATCCTAAGGTTCGTTGAAAAATCATCCTTGCTCGTGTTAATCGTTGGCTAAGCATCCGAAGAGAGCTCGTGCGAAAATCATTTTGAAAAGGGAGACAGCGAATAAATCCAAGGTTGGTCGAAAGCCCAAGACATTGTGGGCAGAGTGGTGCATTGGCAATTGGCTTTTTGTTTAGGTGTGTGGCAGCGCTTTACGTCAAGGTTCGAATCTTCTTGACTGCATTCGAAGGTATTGGAAGGAATGCGATCGAAGCGCTTTTGGTTTGCATGGAAGGGAGGAAGGACTTAAGGCACGTCGTACCTTTTCCTTTTGAACAAGCAACTAGCTTGTGTGGCAACCTTAGCCGTGGCTAAGACATTCACGATGTGGGCAATTTGGGGGTTCGAATCCCCTTGAGGAGGTAATTATGTTTTACTCTAATTAATTTCGTTGATGCCCTAGGATAGGAGTTATAAGGTGGTTAAGGAATAATTAAAGTTTTAATTAAACTTTATTTTTATAAGGGCTATGATTATTATTTCAGAGGAGATGAGTTGTTGATTTAAATTTGATATTCATGAAATTGAAAATTAAGATTTAGGAGAAATAAGGAGTTGTTATAAAATATTTTTGAGAGCCTTATTGATTATTATTTTTGATAAGGGTTTTTATTAAAAAGGACTTTGGTGGATGTGTTTATTAAGTTGGAGTAAAAAGGTGTAAATTGAGTTATGCTTTTCTTGTGATTATTATTTTAAGTCCACTAACCCTTATTGATATTGGAAAAGAAAGTTGTGTTTAGTGTGGCAGATTTTGTGGATAACTTCTTGGTATCAAAAAGGTATGGGCAAATTCTCCTAATGATTGTTTATGGTGGTTGATTTCTAAAATATCATTGGAGTGAAAAGGATTGATTGTGGTTTCCTTTTCGAAAATGGTTGGTTAAATGCTTCAAGGTTTTCTAGTTTGAGATTTGTGTTTAAACCTTGTTTTATAAGCATAGTCATTGAAGTCCATTGGTTGTGAAAGAACTTGAAAAGAACATGAGTATCATTATTATGTGAGATTTGTGGTTGAGCATTGTTGGAAACATTTGAGTTGGTTGATACATGCTTGGACTAGGGTTTTTGTGAGAAAGAGTAGTCCCTTGTGGTGATTGGTTGAGTTGATTTGATTAAGCCTAGTCAAGTGATTGTGTGAGGTGATTGGTCAAGTTCCATGAAACAAACTATTCCATAATTCTGATTTGAGTTGAGAGTGAGATTAGAACATATTGAGTCTCTAACAATTATCTTTATGCTTCTATGAGTTGACTTGAGTTGAGTTGAGATTGATTTGAGTTGAGTTGAGTTGAGAGTGAGATTAGAACATATTAAGTCTCTAAAAATTCTCTTTATGCTTCTATGAGTTGACTTGAGTTGAGTTGAGATTGATTTGAGTTGAGTTGAGTTGAATATTGAGCTTAGAACATATTGAGTCTCTGACAATTCTCTTTATGCTTCTATGAGTTGATTTGAGTTTAGTTGTGTTGAGATCATTGTGGATCATTGTTGTCATCTATTGAAGAGTACATTGTCATTCATTGTTGATTTCATCTTTGAGCTTTACCTTAATAGATTTATGGATGAGATTTGAGTGCTACTTGTGCATGATTGATTGAGCCTTTGAGAAGGCTTTTTAGGAAAGTTTTGGGATAGCTTTGTGGACAGTTTTGGGACAACTTTGTGGATAGCTTTGTGGATAGTTTTGGGACAACTTGTTGGAGCATATTTGAGCAAGTTCTTGGTGAGCTTGCTAGAGCATATTTGGGCAAGTTCTTGGTGAGCTTGCTAGAGCAGATTTGAGCAAGTTCTTGGTGAGCTTGCTAGAGAAGATTTGGGCAAGTTCTTGGTGAGCTTGCTAGAGTAAATTTGAGCAAGTTCTTGGTGAGCTTGCTAGAGTAAATTTGAGCAAGTTTTTGGTGAGCTTGCTAGAGCAGTTTTGGGCAAGTTCTTGGTTAGCTTGCTAGAGTAGTTTTGGGCAAGTTCTTGGTGAACTTTCTAGAGCAGATTTGGGCAAGTTCTTGGTAAGCTTGCTAGAGCAATTTTGGACAAGTTCTGTGTGAGCTTGTTATTCAGTTTTGGACAAGTTCTATGTGAGCTTGCTATTCAGCTTTGGACAAGTTTTGTGTGAGCTTGTTATTCAGTTTTGGACAAGTTATGTGTGAGCTTGTTATTTAGTTTTGGACAAGTTTTGTGTGAGCTTGTTATTCATATTTGGACAAGTTCTGTGTGAACTTGTTATTGCCTAGCTTTGAGTAGATCAAAGAAAACATTGTATTGGATAAGGATCCTTATTTCTGTGTGAAATATTATAAGGAGATTATCTGGTGGAGTACCCCACATTGGGGGAACCACGTTAAATCTTGTGTCTCAATTGTGTGTGGTGACTTGTGCTATTGCTTACTACTACTATCTTAGTTATTAATGCACACTGTTATATTTGGTTATTGCAATTAAGGACATTAATTGATATTTATTTGGAAAGAAAGTAAAAAGTGGTCTTATACTGTTCACCCCCCCTCTCAGTATAAGCTTGTGTTCTTCACTTTCTATTTAGAGAATATAGTCAAATCATCAAGGTAAATCAAAATAATTTTATTGATCAAACCTTTAAAACTAATATCCATGGATCTTTGAAATTTGGCTCCTGCATTTGACAAATCAAAATGTATCCTTTGATAATAAAATATCCCCCATTTGGTGGTGAAGGTCATTTTATGCTAATATTCATCCTTTACCCATACTTGATTATATCTAGATAACTTGTCCTATTAGGTGTGCAAATGATTCTTCTTAGGGCATGATCTCTCAATATGCCCCACCTTATGACATCTTCTACATTTAAAATATATGTTTTCATAATCTATGGTTTGGTCTACAAATTACCCTTATACTTAAAAATGATTAATTATGGTAAAGGTTTACTTATATCAATCATGACCAATATTCAAGTATAAATAGCCAAGTATCTATTTTTTGTAGTTTTTGAAATCTCAAGGAATTATACCAAAGTGTTGTTTATTGCCTTAAAAGTATCCATTCCCATAATTCAATGGGCAACCCATACAACTTGACCCAAACTGATACTAGGGATAGATTTACATTTTAGGTGTAAAGCCTTCATATTAATGGATAGGAAAAAGAGTCTTGTTCTTTCCATAAACCAAGGACCCCCTTTCAAGATTTAATTTCTTTCATCCCTAGAACAAAAAATGACTAGGAAAAAACCTTTGGGAAGAAAATATAAACTCACTCCTAAAGACTTCCATCAACCCATTTTCTTAGAGTCAAAGCCCTTGGTCAATACCCATTAAATTTAACAATGACTATCTTATCTTTGAGCAACGAGGATCACTATTGTGTAAAATACTCCCTAACCTCTACTACTCGAGATGATTATAAGGATTTAGTTGTAAATCAGTCCATGGGAAGGACACTATAACTTGATATCTACTAAAATTTACCAATATATCCTATAACAATTATATTATTTAAAAATAAACCTATAATAATTTGAATGTAGAAATTCGAATATAATAAATGAATAAATGAAACTTAGTGGAAAAATTATATACCTAAACATAATATCTTGCCTCACTCATGCCCTAGCCATTCATCGCTCCTCCCATCATTTGACCCTTGGATAACAAATATCTACAATTTTATTTTCTATAACTTGAAAAATCATCATTACCCTTATTTTGAATGGCTGACTTCATAGGATCATATCTCCCTCAATACTTCTCAGATTCTTTTATATGACCATTGATTTTGAAGCTCTTGAAATTTTACATAAATTGATCGAAGAATCATTTGAATGGAACAATCCTTCGTTGGAGAGGAGAGGGCAATCCTCCAAGGGGGGTCCCATGTTCAAATCTCCACCCTACCAAAAAGTTGAATTGGGTACCCAAAATCCAATTGATAATGTTGGTGCGGGTAGGGTTGGGTGCAACTCCCAAGTGACTTTGACGGTGTAGAACCCCCTGGTCATGGTCTCTCAGACCAAGGTGGTCTCGCAAGGGGTTTTCGGTTTAAAAAAAAAATATGAGATGTTTTTATGAAAAAATTTACCCAACACTTCCCTTGTTTCCACATGGTCGGATCTCCCTCAATACTACTTAGATTTTTTCGTATGATGACTCATTTCAAAGCTCTTCAAATTCCTCAATACTACTTAGATTCTTTTGTATGACCACTCATTTCAAATCTCTTCAATTTTTGAACAAAACGATGCAAGCATAGTTTGAATCAAATAACTTTGTGCAAAGATATAACTTTTAAAAAATAAAATATTTTAAAAAGAATGTCCTATCTCTATCCTTGAAAGGATATTGTTTATCAAAATATATATATTATCTATGAATAAAATTTTTATTATTTTGAAAAAAATTATTATATCATTTTTGTTGCATAAATATAAAACATAACTCATTTAACTCAATAAGATGGTTTGAGTTGTCCTATGTACCATTACATCTTAAACATTCTATGTAAACTATATAAATTTTCTCTTTCCTATTTAAACAATGATGTATAGAACAATTCTTGTAAGGCCTTTTAAAAACAAATATACCATATCGTTATAGTTATGGAATTAATCCAAGGGTTGAAAATGCAGGCTATTAAGGCCTTAGACTTAAATAAAAAAGCAAAAATAAATGGCAAGACCGTGATAGGCAAAACCCATACGAAACCGATCTTAAATGGTGAATATTTTAGGGTTTAAAATTGAAAAATTTTGGCAGTGAACTTCGAAAAATCTAGGGCATCAGTTGGATTGCAGAAGTGCTTTCGAGGTACGGTGGATCTGAAGGCTAGATTGGTGCCCCAGGAGGGTCCAATGGGGACTTCTCCGGCTCCTTTTCCAGGGAGTAGCAGCTCATACGCAGATTTGTTTAAAGAAAAATCTCCTCCAAAGAACGACGAAGCTCAAAAAATGGCATATAAAATGCTCTTCACGGCTGTTGGGAATAGGTCGACAGCACATCGTGTGAATGGATGTTTGCCGCAGGCCGAAACCAGGCCAAAAATTGTCATCGAGCCAAGTATGGTTGAAGAATCAGTCATTTACAGAGCTAATCACGATTTAATCTGCAAGTTCATGGGTATACGTCCTTCCCTGAATTTTTGCACTCTTGGATCCGCCAAAACCGGGAGCCTCACGGTGAGTATTCATTATGGTTTATTAGCAATGGATATTTTATTGTTAGCTTTTCGTCTTTGGCCGATAGAAATAGGGCTTTCGAGTCAGAGAAGAAAAATCATGGCCCGACAGGGCTATTTGTTCAACCATGGAGAGTGGGATTCGATCCCCGAGTTGAACCTACTGCTGTCCCAGTATGGATCCGACTATATGCTCTTCCAATGGAATTATGGAGTGAGCAGGTGTTGGCAAGGATTGGCAATTCTATTGGAAGACATCTGGGTGTTGCCGAGAGACACAATTGAAGGGAGCATGGCGGTGTATGCAAGAATATGTGTGGAGATGGATCTCGGCCGGCCTTTGTCGACGAGAGATGGAAATTGAATTGGCGGGACTCTCCTGGATTCAACAAGCTGGACTATGAGGCCCTACCCTTTAGATGTAGGGTTTGTCACAAACATGGACATTTGGCCCGTTTTTGCCCTAATAATATGAATGCTAAAATGGAGGCCCCTTTAGGAATGCCAAACCTGCCTAAAGAGGATAAGGCAACACTTAATAAAGATTCTAATAGCACCGTTCGGGGCCGGGAAGCTCAGAGAGAGGGTTTTGAACAGCCGAGAAGAAAAAGACGGACAAAGAAAAAAGAGGGAAAGGAGCAATCCCATCTCAGACCTGCCAATAGGTATGAGATATTTAAGTCATTGGTTGACGAAGAGGAACAATTTATGGAGGGCATGGAGGGTAATAAGGAAAATTCTAATATTCCCGTGCAACTCCCCCTCTCATCTCCTCCCGTCATACAACAGGTAGTTGAACTCTGTGAGGTATCACAGCCGGTGTGTTCAGGGGCTTTAGTAGTGCATAACCAGGAGCGAGACGGTATCTCGGGATGTCGGCATGGGAATAGCGAGAGAAGAACAGGGAAAGGCCAACTTTGGGGATAACCCGGGGTAGAAAAAAGATCAAAAAATAGCAATTCTCGGGGAGTAGGTAGAAGATCCAATAAGGAGTTGCTAGCAGTCCAAGGAGACAAACGATCACGGGAGGATCGGTGAGGCCAATAGACTCTTATTGCTCTCGGGGTAACCAATGATTATACAATCATGGAATGTGAGGGGTTTAAACAGTAGAACCCATCAATCTGTTGTTCGAAGACTTTTAGAGAATCGTAATACTAATTTTTTGCTTTTACAGGAGACTAAGATGTCATTAGATCTTATGTCCAAAATAGTCAACGAAATTTGGAGGGGTGTTGGTCATATGGATGTGGCTGCCCAAGGTGCCTCGGGGGGATTGTTACTCTGTGGAACTCTCTTGAATGGTCTGCAATAGAACATCTTGCATGGAGGGGTGTTCTCACTTCTCTTTTTAGGAATAATGTCACTGCGGAACACGTTCTAATCACAAACTTTTATGGGTCTCAAAACCTAGATGGTCAGAGGCGGCAGTGGAAGGCTGTGCATAACATGCGAACCTCAAGGGAAGATCTAGGCTGGATTATAGCGGGGGACTTTAACGCTAAATTATCTTCTAGAGATCGGGAAGGGGGAACACCATTTTTGGACCCAGGGGACCGTTTCATGATTGCCCAAGTCCGGGCTTTGCACTTAGTGGACATTAAATGTCCTGGCATTAACTACACTTGGACTAATAAAAGGCGGGAGCCACATAGCAGGGAAGGTTAAGCTAGATCATTTTAGGTTTCGGAGGAGGCGTTTGTAAAATGGAATATAAATTTTCAGATTTTAGAAGGCCCGGTTTCAGATCATTGTCCCATTCTTTGGAAGGCGGGACTAGGATGGGGCGGCATCACAAACCTTTCGATTTGAGAATTTTTGGCTTGAAAGAAGAACTTCGGGAGAAAATTCCACGGTGGTGGGAAGAAGGCCGCCCGACTTATGGGAGAGCAATGTTCGGAATCCACAAACAACTACAATATGTCAAATCTCAGTTGAAGTATTGGAGGCGTGCTAATAAAATAGACTTCCAGGCCCAAAGAGCTCCATTGGTGGCCGGATGGGATGAGGTCCAAAAATAGTTTAGAGGAGTAGATACAAGACCGGCTCAAAGCTGAGGATGATGCCCTACGTACAACGGTTGAGGACATTGACAACCGGGAGGAGACCTATTGGAAGCAGAGAGCAAGAACCACCTGGTTATTAGAAGGGGACAGAAATACAAAATTCTTTCATCGGACTGCTTGTGCTCGAAGACGGATGAACAAGATGGAGGCCCTTCAAGATGAGAACGGTCATTCCTTTGATACACTTCCAGGTATGCATTCCCATGCTATGGATTATTTTTCTAAGCTTTTTAAGGAAAGTGTGGTACAAGATGTAGAGGCCCAAAATGAAGTTATTTCTGTCATACCTGTTGTTATTTATGAGGATGAAAATCAGGCCCTCCTCAAACCCATTGATAGAGATGAATTGAAAACTGTGGTCTTTGGAATGAGCACTGGTAAAACTCCGAGTCCAGACGGCTTCCCAATTGAGTTTTTCGGGCTTTAGGGACTACTTAGAGGAAGATGTAATGGCTGTTGTAGAAGAGTCCGGAGAAAATAAGAGAATGCTTAAAGCTATAAACCACACTTTCATTACCTTAATTCCAAA
This sequence comes from Wollemia nobilis, assembly GCA_028583015.1. Lineage (NCBI taxonomy): Eukaryota > Viridiplantae > Streptophyta > Pinopsida > Araucariales > Araucariaceae > Wollemia > Wollemia nobilis. The sequence continues at coordinate 4,223,637 of JAQPPZ010016897.1, read as the reverse complement.
AGGGGAGGAGGGGGTTCATATTTCAGATTATAGGCCTATTGCCTTATGTAATGTGTTGTACAAAATAATCACAAAGGTAATGGTTGAGCGCCTAAAACCTCTTCTTCACAACATTGTCTCCTCTGAGCAAGGGGGTTTTGTTGAGGGACGGCAGATTATGGATGGGGTGGTTGTGGCCCGGGAAGCAATCCATTCAATGCACACTTATGGTAATAAAGGGATGTTCATAAATCTGGACATGTCAAAGGCTTATGACAGGGTTGAATGGAGTTTCCTGGCTAAAATGATGGCAGCCTTTGGTTTCTCTCAGGACTGGATAGAGTGGGTCATGAGCTGTGTCTCTACCCCGACTTACTCTGTGCTAATCAAGGGCCTTCCTTCGCAACCATTTGGAGCTACTCGGGGACTGCGCCAGGGGATCCATGTTCTCCTTATCTTTTTCTCATTTTGGCTGAAGGTCTTGGCAGACTTTTCTTGAGGAGAAGACAACAAGGTAGATTATTGGGTATCAGGGTGGGTGACGAAGTTTTAACGCACCTGCAGTTTGTGGATGACACTGGTTTGGTGGGAGTGGCCGGCTTCGGGGAAGCAAGAATGATTAGGGATACTCTTAATGTCTATCTCGGGGCTACTCAACGGGTCATTAATGACAAGAAATCCAAAGTGGTTTTTTAATCTGGAGCAAAGGCTTCAGAACAGAATTTTAGAAATCTTGGGATTCACAAGGACTTCTCTCCTAGTGGTTTACTTGGGGGTCCCCTTGCACTTTAAGAAGCTAAAATTAGACACATGGAGGAATCTGTTGGAGTGTATCAAGGACAGAATTAATCATTGGTCTCACAAGTGGTTAAGTTATGGTGGCAGATTAACGTTCTTACAATCAGTCATTCAAGCCATGCCAATTTACAAATTCTCTATCCTGGCTGCCCGATTACAATATGGAAAGAGTTGGACGGGATGGCTAGAAAGTTTTTATGGGAAGGAGCAAAGGGAGAGAGAAAGTGGGCCTTAGTGGGCTGGGACAAAGTTACCCAGCCCAAGGTTAAAGGAGGTGCAGGTTTGAGAAAATCTAAGCTGAATAATAAAGCTTTGGCTGGAAAGCTGTACTGGAGATGGATCTCCCAACCCACCTCCCTTTTCGGTAGAATCCTAACTAGCAAATACCTGGGACAGACCAACCCAAACGATGTAGCTCGCATCCCCTTGGATGGTACTGGGTCCCCTAGTTTGGCGAGGCTCTCAAGTTAGGGTCTCGTGTTGTTAAAGATCGCTTATTTTGGAAAGTGGGAAGAGGGGAGAAGGCTCGTTTTTGGACAGATTCTTGGGATCAGTTCCACCCATCATTGCTGAATTTCTAGAATTACTGACCAATAAAAGCAACCATTGAAGCCAAGGGATGGATCCATATTGAAAGTTATTTCACAACTACTCGGTTGGGGAGTGTAAGTTTAAGCAGTTCAAGAAGTTGGATGAGTGGCCCATTTCAATCCCTCCGGATTTGACTCCCATCATGACTAAAATTCTGACAGAAAGATTTCTTACAGGGGGAGACGTGGAGGATGAATTAGCTTGGGGCTTTGGGAGTCTTGGCGTCTATACAGTGAAGGACGGATATGACAACATTCTCCCAGAGCCCCCCTCATACTTTTCAGGTTGAGGACTAGAGGAAAATCCGGCACTCTAAAGGTTGGCCGAAAGTTAACTTTTTGCACGGCGGTGCATGCACAATGGAATCCTCACTTTTGATAATCTCAGATCAAAAGGTATCATCGGCCCTTCTCAATGTGTACTATGCTACAAGAGCGAGGAAACTGCTGACCATTTGTTGTTTGGTTGCCCTTTCACCCGACAGATTTGGCTGCGTTGGTTTGCATACTTTAAAATTCAAGTAAGTGGTGACCTGAACCGGATGAATATCTGGGAAAAATGGCAAAAAGGTAGATTCAAATCTAAAGCTCTTCGTATTGGCTGGGAGCTCGGTTTAAGCTTTATCTGGTGGCAAGTATGGCTGGAAAGAAATGCCAAAATTTTTAGAGAAACTTTTACTGCTCTAGATGGGGTTTGGCAGACCATTTGGAGCAAGGTTACCGAAACTGTGGTTGTTCATTTTGAGGAGGAAGCTCAAATTGACATTGGAGCTATGGAAGAACGCGTTGAACTGCAAGAGGGACAGGACAAAAATTGTTGGAAACCTCCCCCTGAAGGTTGGATTAAAATCAATACTGATGGAGCTACAAAAGGCAATCCGGGTAGAGCCAAAATTGGAGTGGTGTGCCAGAACCATCCTTGGGACTGTGCTCTATTAGGAATTGCAAGGCACAGGGAAGAACCACTAACAATGAAGATGAAGCCATTGCCATCAAGTCTGCTTCGTTTGGGCGGTGAAACATGGCCACCGCGGGATTATTCTTGAATTAGACTCTCAAATAATGGTTGGAGCTCTAGGCTGCATGAGGAACTTTGATCTGAAAGCTTGGAGGTTGAGGGCTCTTGTTACCCAAATTAAAGAATTATGGAAGGAATTGGAGGACGTGATCCCGGTTTATGCGAGTAGAGATTTGAACAAAGCGGCTGACTTTATGGCTAAGATGGGTGCGAAAAAGGAGGTTGGAGTTCAGTTGCACAGTGACATGGATATTGAGGATGAGGTGATTAGACAGGGTCTTGAAAGGTCCTTGAGCTAATGACCTTCGAAAAAATAGAGTACGATGGGGGACCCCATGGCAGCTAGTTTTTGGTTCACGAAAATTGGCTCCGGTGCAGTTCTTCCTTTACTATTGTATGACTGTGTCCTCTCGGACCTCGGCTGGGAAGAGGCTCTTCCCACATTGTAATTGATCTATGTCTTAATACAAGTTTTTTTCAAAATTTCAAAAAAAAAATCCATACGAAACCACATGCATAACCACATATCTTTAAAAAAATTAAAAAAAGTTATTAATAAAAAAAACGTGAATACCAAAATCCAACGAAAGATTATTCTATCGCTATAGGTAAAAGGTATTGTGCCCCCTTAACACCACATAACCACTTATGCAAAAGTTGAGAGATCAAGCGTTCTTATACTTTGACTTCCATACTTTCGTACTTAAAATTCAAGAATTCTTATAAGCTAATATGAATATGAAAAAACTTTATTCAAACTTGATCTAATAAAAATTAATCAATAGTATATATATATATATATATATATATATATATATATATATATATTATTTTTTTTTAAATACGACCCTTTTCATATAAGTCTTAGATTTAAAGAAATTTACTAACACAAATTTAATATGAACTTGCATATAAATAAATTTAATTAAAAATTAAAAAATTAAAATTCAAAATTATATTTTTAAATTTAAATTTAATTAAATAATATATAAAATAATTAATATTTTTAAAAATTAACAAAATAAAAACTATGTGATACAATTAAGGTATACATTCGGTAAATGTGCCTCAACGGACACTACCTAACCTGCCCCTCGAAGTAAATGGAAACCACCTTGGGCGCCCCTTGTAACACTCGGCTAAAGTTTTTTTAATTGGTGCCGTAATATTCCTTTTCTACTATCACATTTTTCTACCAAACAGAAGAGACTGCTCTTTTCTCTTTTCTGGTGGCGGAGCAAACCAAATCCAAGTGAGTCATCCAAATAAAAAACAGAGGGCGATGCCCACCATTAAATACCCCATTCCTCCACAAGTTTTATGTGCGCGTCTCTCTGTCTCTCTTTCTCTCACGCTTTGCATTGATCGATTGAGAACACAAAGTGGTGACAATTAGATATGGACATGCCTTTCCTAAGGATATGAATGTGTGCTATTAACCAAATCTGCTATGCTACTTCCGATGTATCAAATGGAACAAGGCAATAAATGGTTGAATTGGATTATAAATATATAAATCTTTGCAAGGCTATCTAATGTTTCATGCATCTAGCCATTTGAAATGAAAAAATTCTATGTAATTTCATTCATTGTAATATTTTACATGCAAAGTTAAAATTATTTCAAAAAAAAATTTCATTTGGTTTGTTTTAAATTAGTTTTAATATTAAAATGATACGGTTTTACTCAGAAATATGCCACGGGAAAACATGAGTAAACACCACATTTTGGAAATTAAAGGTAGACTGACCTGTTTTGGAAGGTTTATCAATTTGAAGTTGGTAATAGGAAAAATTTATATGTAAAAAAAAATTGAAAATTAAAGATAGACTAATTTTTTTTTTGGTAGGTAAAAAATATTTTATTGCTTTACGGGTTGAAGGGTCCCGTCCCTATTACATCAGTAGCAAAATGAGACACCTGAGGCCTCCATTGGCAACAACCAAAAACCAGCTTACCAAATACAATTCCACCACATACAACATATCTTATATTCGAAAGACAACCCTTAAGATAAGGGACACAAAACAAAAAGATACAGCTGAAGGACATACACCAGACAGTCCACCTGTCTATCCAACATCCTCTTAGGTTACTAGGATTTCTTGTTCTTTTTTGTCGAGCAGCGTCATCCTGATTAACAGAGAGTCAACTTTCCACATCTTGATTCGCTTGGGAGATAACTTCTTGAGGGAAATCTTCTTCCCAGGACGATCAAGTTTGACTGATTAACAACTTTGTTAGCGAGAATGTCAACCACTTTGTTGGCTTCCCTAAGAACATGGTTGATCTGACTTTGGGGGTTGTTGTTGAGGAGTAATTGGCACTCCTGAATTATATTCTGAATGTTCTTCCCCCCTGAGTTGTTGTTGGTAATGTGGCCAATAATCACAGATGAGTCGCCTTCAAAGATGATTGGCTTGGGAAAGGTTCTACTTTCCACGATGCTCCTCCATAGGGCTCTAGCTTCTGCATAATTATTGGTTTGGGTCCCCAAATTTTTTGAGAATGCTTTGATTATGCTTCCTGTGTGGTCTCTGATGACACCTCCTACCCCAGCTCTCCCTGGATTTCCCTTTGAAGCACCATCAAAGTTGACTTTGAGCCATCCCTACGGGGAGGGGTCCATTTAGCCAGGGTTCGGGAGTTACCAGTCTTCTGGATTCTGCTACAGTCTGTGGGAATCTTAAGGGAAGCAAAAAGAAGGGATTCCAACCCATAGTTGGGAACCTCTTCGCACGAAATCAGACTACTATTTTCGATAGCTAGGGATAGTGCTCTGTTGACAACATCTTTCGGATTCTTGGTATCCTCTTTGAATATGCGGTTATTACGTTCCAACCAAATTTTCCGGACCGCATGGTGAAGCATGGAACTCCATAGGAATCGAAGTCTAGAGTTTTTGAAAATTCTTGACCATTGAATGAACATTTCAGCAACAGTCTTGGGCCGGGTCCAGTAGATATGGAATTTGTTGATCAAAATGGATAACACATTATCGGCAAATGGGTAGTCCAGGAGGAGATGTGTGGATTCCCAAGATTTAGTATAGAGGTAGCACCTGTTGGGGACTATAATTACTCTACGAATCAAGTTGTTAGTGGTCATAATTTTGTTATGAGAAGCAAGCCAGCAAAAATGTGCCACTTTTGGGATCAACGGCTTGAGCCACACACTCTTGGCTAGAGTCTGGTTGTCATCTTTCTTGGTGCCAATAAAAGTGTTTTCTAACATCTGGGCAGCAGTTTTGACCGTGAATTCCCCATCACTCGACCCCTTCCAACAACGTTCATCCTCCTTCGAGTGCTGGGGTATGAAGTTAGCTTTGAAGATGTCCATGAGAGTGGCGAGGCCTTTGTTAATCACATCATTCTTAATTCTAAACTGAACCTTTTTCCAACCGCGGGATCCTTGGTCAGAAGTGATGAAATCGGCAACATGAGCTCCATACTTCCTATCGATGAGGTGCTTAATGGGGGCTAAGTTGGGATCACTGATGAGTGGTTCTTTTTTGGCCCACGCATCTTCCCAAAAATTGATGGTCTTACCATCTCCTAGTTGCCACCAAGATCCCTGTTGAACCAGATGCTTAGTGTGGCTGATGGATTTCCAAAAGTGGGACCCATAGCAAGGGGTCTCTGTTTCAAGGAATGAGTGTTGTTGCAGGTATTTCCTTTTGACAATGGTCACCCACTCTGTTTTAGCATTTGTAACCACCTTCCAAGCCTGCTTAGCCAGGAGGGCTTGATTTGTGATGGTTATGCGTCGCAATCCCAGACCTCCCATGTCTTTAGGAGAGCAGACTTTGTTCTAGGCTACTAAGTGAAACTTCTTGTGATTAGCATTACCCGACCACAGGAACTATTTTTGGAGTTTTTCAATAGCTTCTCCTACTGCAGCAAGGATTTTGAAAACTGACAAAAAGTAGGTGGGGATGCTCTGTAGGACCGACTTGACCAAAGTCGCTTTGCATGCATTGGAGAGTAGGGCCCCCTTCCATCCTGCCAACTTCTTATGAATCTTGTCAGTGACATTGTTCCACATTTTTTGTTGAGGCCTCCCCTTGAACATGGGTAGGCCCGGATAAGATGTTGGAAAATCAGCAATGGAGCACCCCAATATGCTCGCAATCTTGGCTTGTCGTCTAGCAGGGGTCTTGATGAAATGAAGCTTACTTTTGGTGTAGTTGATCTTTTGCCCAGTTGCTTCCTCATACAGATTGAGAATACCCTTGATGTTTTTGGCTTCAGAGACTGAAGCTTTAGTTGTCAGCAAGGTGTCATCCACAAATTGTTGGTGGGTGATGGGATTTAAACCTGAGGTTGCCTTGATACCAGAAATCAAGTTTATGTGACAAGCATTCTTAATGGTTATGCTGAGACTCTCCGCCAAGATGATAAAGAGGATGGGGGAAAGAGGGTCCCCCTGTCTTAGCCCCTTGGTGCTAGGAAAATATCCGGCAACGGACCCATTCACCAGGACCGAGAACCAAGAAGAAGAGACACAATTAGAAATCAGATTTACCCAAGATTCATGGAAACCAAATTTGAGGAGGATTTTGAACAGAAATTCTCGATTCACTCGGTCAAAGGCCTTATTCATATCAAGTTTCAGAAAGAAGGAAGCGAGTTAGCATTGTAGGAAGAGTGGATCAGCTCGTGGATGGTGATAACCCCATCCAAGATGTTTCTTGCCTTTGACAGTACTTCCCTGGCAGTGGTCAATGATGGTAGGAAGGATCCCAGTGAATCTATTGGCTAGGGCTTTGGACAGAACTTTGTAGATTACATTGCATAGACTGATGGGCCGATAATCAGACAGAGACTAGGAATTGGACCCCTTGGGGATGAGGACCAAGAAAGTGGAATTAATGTCTTTGGGAATGGATCTGGAATTCTGCATGTCAGAGATGGCCAGACACAGGTCCGGTCCCACAATGTCCCAGAAGGTTTGGAAGAACCTTGGGGAAAAGCCATCGGGTCCGGGAGCTTTGTCAGGCTGCATTGAGAAGAGGGCTTGGTGGATTTCTTTGTGGGATAGGGGGTTGAGGAGGAACTCATTGGTTTCATCGGGAATGGTATTGGAAATGTTCTCAAGCAGGGAATCCATGGCCACGGGGGAGGAAGTGGGGGGGAGGCAAGGAGGTCTTTAAAGTGGTTGACGACTTCATCCCTGATGTGGTGGATATTAGAGATAAGGGTCCCATCCTGCTTAGTAAGGCTTTTAATCCTGTTACAGCCCCTACGCCTTAGAGTGGATATGTGAAAAAACTTGGAGTTGGAGTCTCCTTCCCTGAGCCAGAGTTGTCTCGACTTTTGGTGCCAAAAGGTTTCTTCCTTACTCAGGGTGTTGTGGTATTCAGAGAGCAGTATCCTCTCTTCACTTCTGAGACTGTCATCACCCTGGCCTCTTTGAAAACTATCCTCAATTTGCCCTAATCTGGTTTTGATGTTCTGCTTGGTTTCAAAGATGTTTTGGAAGGTTTCTCTATTCCAGACTTTGAGATTCTCTTTGACCCATCTGAGTTTTTGCATAAACTGGTTAGAGGTTGTCCCTGGAAAGCTTACCTGCCACCATTCTGCTATTCGATTTCTGAGATCCGGGTGGTGAGTCCACATGGATTCAAACCGAAAAGGGGTCTTGAACTGAGGCTTGCTACCAGTCTCGAAGAGGAGCGGGCTGTGATCAGACCCAATCTTCGGGAGAGCCTGCAGACTGGCATCACCGAAGAGGGGGAGGGCTTCTTGGGAGAGCAACACCCGATCAAGGTGCTCTTGGATAAGATTGTTTCCCATCCGTCTGTTACTCCAAGTGAACCTGAGGCCTTGAATCGGAACATCCATAAGGGCATTACTGTCAACAAACTGTCTCAAGTCCTTTATATCCCTGTTAGTAACTGCATTTCCTCCCTTCTTGTCATAGAATTGAAGAGGGGAGTTAAAATCCCCTGCTAGAACCCATGGAATATTGGCAAAGGCCTGTCTCATCTGGGTGAGGGTGTTCCACAACATCGTTCTTCCCGGAGCAGTATTGGGAGCATAGATGTTGGACATAATCCAAGAAGTCTAGGAGCTGAGGTCGTGAAACAGGATATTAGACAGCCTGTCATGACCAAAAATAAATCTACCCTCGACTACGGATGGGTTCCAAAGGCACAGGAGCCCACCTGCAGTGCCAGAAGCTAGGGAGTAGACAAAATCACAATTTTTCCAGATGATTTTGGCTATCCTAGGCGAAAGTTGATTGTCCAATTTAGTTTCTTGAATGAGAAAAATTGTGGGGTTGTAATCTCTCCGCATGGCTGCAGCCAATCTCTGCTTGGCTGCCCCATTCAGTCCTCTCGCATTCCAGGAGAGGACTTTCATTTGGAACTTTTGGAGGTTTTCTTGCCCCCTTTGCCTTGTTGTGCAGGGGGTTTGGGTCTTTGGTTTTCATCCTTGATAGAACTGACATTTTCTTGGAACAGGGTTCTCTGCGTACCATTTGCTATATCCTCGGTTGTGTCCCGATTTTGGCGTTCAGCGTCGGAAGGCCTACCTTTCTTTCTGTCTGCTCCCACATCCATTTGGGACCTTCTGAAGCTACGAGTTTGTTTGGGACTTCGATGGTCAGGGGATTCTGGGGCGGCCTGATCGCTATCAGAATTGACATCGATAGAGGAGGATAGGGAAGTCGAAAAGCTAGACTCTTCAAGGGGTGGGTACAGGGCTGTGGATAACGGTGACCGGAGGGGTTTTTGTGATGGGCTCCGGGGACATTGTTGGACTTGGGGATCTGCTCCTGAAGGGGGAACATGGAATATTCCGAATGGGCATGGGGTCAGGGGGCCCCGGAGGGGAATTGATATGTTTTGGGGATGGAGGGACAGGAATTTCACCTTGTTCAAAGACCTCATTGGTTCCAGAATCTTTAAGTAAATCAAATTTATTAGCAGTGGTGAAAGAGGAACTTGCCTTTTGGAGAGCTTGAGCTTGATCTTGAAGCGGTTGGTTCTGCTGCGCATTCCTCCTGGCTTGCCATTGACTGCTAGTTTCCTTCTGACTGGTTCTTAGCTGCGGACGCCCACTTGGTTGGGAATCTTCATTAGGGTTTCTGCGCTTAGGGCATTGAGAAGGGAGGTGCCCTTACGATTGACAATATGGACAAAAAGCAGGTTTGTTTTCGAAGATCAATGGTTGCCTTCGCCTGAAATCCTCGTATATAAGATTGAGGTGATTTGGAAGTTGCGATTCCAGATTCACATTTACACAGATGCGGGCCTGGGTTAGGCGCGTTCTGGCACGGGTAGCTGGGTCAATAGCTACCAAATCTCCAAAAGCCCTAGCCAGACCTCGGAGAGCATCCTCGTAGAAAAAATGTGCGGGGAGGTTGGGGAGGCGGACCCAAATGGGAGCGAAATTGATGTTATGAGAGTCGGGGTCAAAATTTGGTTCCCATTTTTTGAGGAACAGGCTTCGTCTTCCGAAGAACCAAGGACCTCCGGAAAGAATACGCTCTGCATCCTCCCGGGTATTCAGTTGAATCATAAAAAAACCTCTGGTCATTGCCGAAAGACCCAAATTTCCCATAACTTTCCATTTCGAAGTAGCCCACCGCCGAATCGCATCCATGTCTGGGCGCCCTCCTACGAACTTTCCCACTAATGAGAAGGAATCGCGAGATGCATAATCTTCCATGAGGTGTTTAGGGCACAACACATCGCTGCCTTGCAAAATGAAATCCATCGATCCGCTAGGGGGCAGTCTAGGATTTTGTTGCAAACATTCTGCGTAAGATTTTTTCGGTCCGCCCAATTTATCGGGAGGTTTTTCCCCGTTCAATGTCGCTGTGGGAGGCTCCATTTTTAGCTGCACTCCAGTCAAACCCTGTCGTCGTCGTGGCGTTGCGGGCTTCTTCCTCCTGCGAAACCTGCTTCTCAGGGTTTCGGTCTTCGATCGTCGAAACCATCGCTCGCTCCTCCTTCCGATAAACTAACTTTTTTGAATGTTTATTAAAATTGGTAATTTAAATTTCAAACCCTTTTAAATTTTTTAATGAAATAAATACTTATTAAACCAGTAGAAAAAAAACATATATAAATAAATTGATGGTTATTAAGGAAATTTTATTTAATCTATATCTTTCTTTTAAATATAAAATAAATATTTATTTGATTTTTAAATATTGTCATTATCCTGTATTTGAGTTGTTAAACTACATAAAAAGTTGACATCGCAATATGCCAGGAAAACAGGTCTTATATGGCATCTACTATTATGCCATGGAAATTAGAAATAACTCATGAAAAATAGTGGGTCCCTTGTTTCTATGGCAAGGGTATTTGCTTGTGTAATTGTTCTTTTAAACATATGTATCATCAGCTATCGTCATAGTTTACATAACTATCTTATATTGCATTTAATTTTTTAGTGTTGAAAACACAGGAAACCTTAGACCCAGCTATTTTCAGATGTAAAAAACACAAGAAATCTGAGAAGCTTTCCTAGAAGCTTGATTGGTCAAGTAGGTATTCTAGATGACTTAAACTTATTGATATTAAAAAGGAAGGCTAGCCATGTTTTAATTGAATAATTCAATTATTGAAGGGTTTAAGCACGAAATATTATATCAATTTCTCGGTAGAAAAATGTGAATATGTGAATAGGGCTTGGGGCTATAGTGATCGCAGTCCCAATTAATATATTTGATATCTTTATGGATAAAATAATTTGGAAACAATGGAAAGCCAATATATTTGATATCTCTATGGATAAAATAATTTGGAAATATTGGGAAGCCAATATATTTGATATCTTTATGGATAAAATAATTTGGAAACATTGGGAAGCCATAAGACCCTAGCTCATAGCCCAAGACGGTGTCATGTATCCTAATGTTCTTTAAAATTAAATAAAAGCATAACATTAACTTAAATTTTATGTAATAAATTAATGTGAATGAAAATTAATAATGGGTCTTCATAGATCCTGCCTGAATAGACAGCGGGTCAGTGATCCATGAATCCGCTCCCCCGCCCCATGTTTAAAAGGGCCTTTTAAATAGTCGGGTCGGGTCGGTCTTAGAGAAGGTTGTCTACGCCCTTTCTTTTATTTTATTTTTATTTGGATTCGGACCTTTTATTTCAAAGAGCCTTCCACATGAGCAGCTATCCGCCAATGATTTGTATAATTGGATCCTCTTTAATTGATTTCTTTACCGTATAAAATTGAATAGAGAGGGATAGACACATATAGGTTTTTTTTTAAATTATAATTTATTTGTTTCAAGGATATCTTAATAGTATATTGTTCGGGTTTCATTTTCATCACCTAAGTTCGAATCATGGGGAGGGAAGCCTCCTGTTGTATATTGTTGGGGTTTTATCTCGATGACCTGAGTTTGAATTATGGGGAAGGAGGCTCCCTGTTGCTATGCCCTCCAGGAATGTGGTCTCAATTGTGCCACCTATTTTACTTAACATTACTTAAAAAAATAATTATGCCCTACTTAATATTACATAAAAAATAATTATAATATATTTCATTGCCAAGAGTTACATTCTAAGATATATTAGATATGTTTAAGAGTATTTCATTTAGCTTTGATTATTTATAATTAACTTAAAGTTTATTTATTAAGTTGGTCTACATTAAATTTTATGATGTAATTGAGAGTTTGGTATTCTTATAATGCCTCTCACATTCCTCATTTCTTATTGGAATGAAGTGTTGTACAATAATATTTACACTCCTTATTAAAATGTTGTACAATAATATTTAAAAATAGTGATTATTAATAATGCCTACAAAAATATATATATATATTTTTTTTTATAATAAAATTTAAGTGAGTGTTATTAGTTTTGTTCCTTTCTTTAAAAAAATATTGTAAATTAATATTGCATGGCCACATAAAAATACCTTTAGAGCCTACAGTCCTTTCAAACTAAAAAGCAAATCTTTACTCTTCCATTTTTTTTTTTTAATTTTGAATTTCCTTCCTTTCAAACTAAAAAGCAAATCTTTTCTCTTCTATTTTTTTTTTTGTAATTTTGAATTTCTTTTACCACTTTTGTCTCTTACTTCGTCGTGATCAAAGTTCCTTTGTCTCTCCATCTAGTTCTTTAAACCAGATTGAACTCGGTGGTTGATGTCCTCCTTTTAAATCAAATGATAAAAGGGAGGGAAAAAACGTATTTGAATCTAAATTTCAAAACAAGAGCCAAATGCTTTTTGAGTGTGTGGCTTACAACTAACACCATTTTCTTTAGGTGCTTCTAATAGGCTCTGCATAGGGGGTCAAAGGGGTAGTGCAGTGGTCATAGGATGGTTTGTGGGAGCTTTGGCCTTGGAGGGTCGGGGTTTGATTCCCCACATGCCTTAGCTTTTTATGCATGGAAGAACGTTAAAGATCAACTCGAATTTTAGGTTGTAGGTTTCCACCCGACAACTTAGCTATTAGGTGGGGTTAAAGGAGCTAAGGGGGCAAAAAGTGATTGGACTGTTCTCTATGGTAAAATGTCTAGGAAAAAACTTGTCAACATAGAACTCTTTAGCGCCACACATAAATAATTAAATTAAACTTTATTCAAACTTAATCTAATAAGAAATTAAACAATATTTATAATAATGGATTTATTTATATTGTAAAATGTCAACTAAATTTTTTTATTCAAAACTTAATCTAATAAGAAATTAAACAATATTTATAATAAAATATTTTTTATAATATTATAATAAATATTTTTAAAAAAGATAAGACCCCTAAGGAACTAAGGTGGTAAAAAGTGATTAGATTGGTAAAATGTCAAGAAAAATCTTTATTCAAATTTTATCTAATAAAAAATCATACAATATTTATAATAAAATATTTAAATAGTATTATAATAGATATTTTTTTGAAAAGATACGACCGTTTCTTAGATTAAAAAAATTACTAACACAATTTGAATATGAACTTGGATATAAATAAATTTAATAAAAATTTTAAATTTTAAAATAAAAATCTAAAATTCAAACTTAAGAACAAAGATTATATCCTTAAATTTAAATTTAATTAAATAATATATATTAAATAAATAAATTTTTATAACAATCAGTAAATTAAAAATTATTTAAAAAAAAATTGGTACAATTAAGGTATATATTTGGTATATGTGCCTCAATGGACCTTACTAATAGGTCTAATAGTTAATATTCAACAAAAGAAATATAAGAAAGATCTTTTTGAATTAGGAACAAAAAAACCTTGTCTGAACTAGAGAGAAACTAATACAAAAAAAAAATGAATAGGGCAATTTTATAATTGGAGCCATCCAAAGAAAGGATAGAAAGAAGAGCATCCTTGATTTGCAAAGTCTATCAGTGTTTTCATCCTTGATTTGCAAAGTCTATCAGTGTTTTCATCCTTGATTTGCATTTCCCTTCTATCTTTTCATCCAATAGCCTATTGAATCCAAAATTTTCTTTTTTTTTTTGAATTTGAACCACATTTGTTTTCCTTCTTGTCTTTTGGTTTATATCCAACTTTATTTTTTTACTGGAGGTTTGACTAACTCCTGATGGCTCTAGATTTAAATCTATTTCTACTGATTGAGAATACATGACTAAAGCTTGATTCATAGATCCCTAGGATCCTCCTTGAGAACTAAAGTCTTGTTTGATCATCTCCATTTTTTGTTTTTGCTTGTGAGTTTTCCCTTGCTGAGAAGAGATCTCAGAATTACTATTAACCAGACGAGTGGTTTTCTTTGAGGAGTCTTTGACTAATTTTGGGTGGGAAATCTATGAGTTATCTAAAAATTGGATTTCCATAATCTTCGTCTCCATCAAATTATCCACATCCTCTAAATCATCTTCTACTATAAGTTTTGAAAACCTATTACTAAGGAGGTTGACTTATATGTAGGCTTCATTTTCTTAGTAACATGTTTTTTTTTAGGAACCTAAAATTCCTCTTGACCTTGATCTTGCTTTGTTTGCTCCAAGACTACATATTTGTAATCTTTTACTAAGTGACCGTATTCATGACACACCTGACACCTAAAGGGAATGTTTTCATAATCAACTTCTTGCTCCCAAGTTTCTTCCTCAAATTGCAAAGTGATTTTTTTGTAGGGGGTTATTAAAGTCTATGAGCACATAGATTCGAGCATAAATAAAATGATCAAACCACATTGTGTTATCTATTGTCATCATGTAGGTGCCTAAAGTGTTACCAATTATTGATAAGACTATAAGATTCCAAAATTTAGTATGTAAACCAAAAATTCTAACCCAGATAAGTCCTATTGAAGGCATTTCCTCTTCAACCTTCAATAAAACATGTCAAAGTTTCATAAACAAATTAGGTTGACCAAAAAACCAAGAACCACCCTGGAATATTTGTTGTCTATCCTCCTTAGCAAATAACACCAAAAAATACTATTAGGATAATTTGAGATACTAAACTCACCTAGAATTTTCAATTGCTTCAAAGTCCAACTTTTAAAAGCAGGTAAAGATGGTCAAAAGCTCAAGAATCAATAGGTTAACCCTTGTTGCTCCATTGCAACAATTTCATCCTGAATATCAAATCGTGTATATTAAAAACTAGAGATGCATCCATCACTCGCATGCAACCAGAGCCCATTTTCCTTGGATCAATCCTTGGCATACGAAGAGGTTGACCCAAAAAACCTCGTCAACCAGTTGAAATTATTGGAGTTTGAGCGCCCCCTACAACATATTTGAAAATTATTCTATCCATAGTTCCACTTGGTCCCTTCCTTGCATCCTCCCTTCTACAGATCTTACTCATCAATCCTTGGCATACGAAGAGGTTGACCCAAAAAACCTCGTCAACCAGTTGAAATTATTGGAGTTTGAGCGCCCCCTACAACATATTTGAAAATTATTCTATCCATAGTTCCACTTGGTCCCTTCCTTGCATCCTCCCTTCTACGGATCTTACTCTTCAAACCCTAGATTTTAGAGGTTTCATGTAATGTATAATAACCACTAATTAAAAATTTAAAATATTAGATTATAGCATAGCATCAATTCATTAATTATTTGTAATTATTATGATTAAACTCTATTAATTATTTGTAATCAACCTAAAGTCTATTTATTATGTTAGCTTAAGTTAAATTTTATTATGTAATTGAGATTTTGGTATTGCTATAAATACCTATCTCATATTTCTTATTTCTTATTGAATGTTGTGCAATAATATCTATAGATAGTGATTATTTATGGTGCACACGGGTATCCCAAATCTTTCTTCGTCCTTTTATTTTTTGTGTAAGATTTGTTTATGGAAAATATCGTGAATTCTATCATGGTATAGAGTGGGTGTGGAGTGACATTGCATGGTCAAACATGAAGTACCTCCATAGCCTCTAGTCCTTTTGAACTATAAGGTGAATAATTTTTATTTCACTTTTTTCGGTAATTTTAATTTTTTTAAAGCGAAAAACCCCTTGCAAGACCGCCTTGGTCTGAGAGACCACGACCAGGGGGTTCTACACCATTAAAGTCACTCGAGAGTCACGCCCGACCCTGTCCGCACCAACATTATCAATTGGATTTTGGGTACCCAATTCAACTTTTTGGTAGGGTGGAGATTCGAACCTGGGACCTCCCTTGGAGGATTGCCCTCTCCTCTCCAACTCACCTACAACACCTGGGTAGATTGCGGTAATTTTAAATTTACTTTTTACTAGATTTATCTCTTATTCTATTGTGATCAGAGTTCCTTTGGCTCTGTATCTATGAAGAACACAAGCTTATACTGAGAGGGGGGGTGAACAATATAAGACCACTTTTTACTTTTCTTATCCCAATCAGTATTATATAATATATCAATGGAAATATCAATAGCAGAAACCAAAGCAATGTACAAATCGTCACACACACATGAGACACCAATTTACGTGGTCCGATCAATGTGAGCTACATCCACGGATAAAATCTTTCACTAATTTTATCAATCAAAATTCTGGGAATACCTTTCCTGATTACAATGTTTATGGGCACCAACCCAAAGGAGACACCAATCCCCTAATCTCGAGTTCGTGGGTACCAACCCACAGGAGACACCAATCCTCTAGCTCTGCTCTGGTTGGTGATCCTCTAGAAGACCTTTGCCTTCATTGCCCTTAGCAAATGGAACTCTATCCACAAAAGACACCTGTCCTCCCTGCTCTGGCTGAAGACCTCTGTCCTCAACTCTATCACCTCCAAAGCTGGTCCTCGAATTTGCACTAAACATAGTCCTTCGGTTTAGCACAAATGTCCTCGTTCTCTTTCTTTGATCTGCACCAAACATAGTCCTTCGATCTGGCACAAATGCCCTCGTCCTATTTCTCTGGTCTGGGTACAAATATGTCCTCAAATCTGCACCAATCTCTGTCCTCAACTGGTCCTCAAATCTGGTTCACAAAAGTGGTTCACAAGCTTTCACTAAAGCTTGCTTGATCTTCACCCAAGTCTTCACCAAGACTTGTCTTAGATCTGCTTTGAAAGTTCTCACTAGAACCTGCCCAACCTGCTCCACAAGCTCAAACAAAAACTTGCTCAAATCTGTCCAACAAACCCTCTCAATGACTTGTTCAAAACCTGCTTCACAGGCTCTCACAAAGCTTGCCCATTATCTCTGAACGTCGCAAAAACAATGCACCCAACAGCTTTGCGCTTTTCTGCTCCCTGTGCGCTCTTTACGCCCTTTGCTCTCTTTGCATAATCTTTCACACTTAGAGTGATTCGATGAAATGCACTCTGCACACTACGATCAAATTTTGCACTCTGATCTCGACGATCGAACTTCTTGCTCTACGCATTATCTACAAATTTTGCACTTCAACAACGCATTCGATCACCCTCAACTCTCCAAACAGCCCTCCTTTTATACTAACACTTTCAATATCAAAACCTTGATCTTAGTCGGCTGCACAACCCTAAACTACGTTGGCTGCAAACCCTAAACTATGTCGGTTGTAAACCCTAATCTTCGTCGGCCCAAATTTAACTTTGTCGGCTTCACTGCCTCTGCAACTCTTCTGTAGCTTCTGTCACGAAACTACAACATGTCACGATATCGCGACACTTTTGCAACCGTATACTGTCTTTTGGCTTTTGTCATGATATCGCGACATTTTAGCCTTTGTCGACTTCAACTAAGCTCTTGTCATGATATCGCGACACTTCTGACTTAGTCAGCATCAACTTTGCTTTTGTCATGATATCGTGACATTTCTCCCTTCGTCGACCTCCTTTCTGCTTTTGTCGTGAAATCGCGACACTTCTGTCTTCATAGCCTTCCTCTCTGCTTTTGTCACAAAATCGTGACACTTCTCCTATAGAAGACCTGCATTCTATTTCTGTCGTGAAATCGTGACACTTTCTCCAACCGAACACTGCCATCTCAATCTGTCACAAAATCGTGACACTTTCTCTTCCTTGCACTCTTGTCTGCTTGCACTAGCGAAAACGAAACATGTCACGAAATCGTGACACTTTCGCTGCCTTACGCCCGCAAAAATGGAACATGTCGCGAAATCGTGACACTTTCACCTTTGAGTCTTCCTCCTTGAATTTTATTGCGAAATCATGACACTTCTAGCTTCCGTACGTTTTCTTTGTAGCCTGTTGCGAAATTGCGACGCTTTCAGCTTTCGTACGACTTCTCTGCAACCTGTCACGAAATCGCGATGCTTCTCATTTCAGACTCTTCCCTTTGTTGTATGTCGCAAAATCGTGACAGTTCTTACTTGGAACATTTTCATCTGCAGCATGTCGCGAAATCGCGACACTTTATCTTGCTTCCACTTTGTCTTCTGACTTGTCGCGAAATCACGACACTTTTTCTCCTTAGCGCTTTTCTTTTCTTCGGGTCGCGAAAACCCAACATGTCACGATATCGTGACATTTTTTCTCCCGGACTCTCTCTTCTGCATTATGTCGTGAAATCGTGACATTTTTTTCTTTCGGACTCTCTCTCCTGCAACATGTCGCGAAATCGTGACATTTCTGACTCCGAACATTCTCTCTCCTCTTTGAGTCGCGAAACTGCGACATGTCTTGATATCGCGACACTTTTCTAACTTGCTTTCTTTCGAACCTGTCAAGCCGTAACCTTCATCAAAACAAATTATTTTACATCAAATCAAATTCCTTCAAAATATTCTTGACATCAATGACAACTTATACACTTGAGCAAAGGCAATGCACCTAAGGTACCCAAAATTGCCAAAAATCTAGTTTGTTAGAGAACATCCAACTTTGTTGTTCAATATCCTCCTTTAAATCAAATGACAAAATGGAGGGAAAGAATACATTTGAATTTGAATTTAAAAACATGAGCCAAATACTTTTTGCACATATGCCTCGCAACTCACCCTATTTCCTTTGTGTACTTTTGATAGGCTCTTCATAGGGGGTTATGTTGGGTCTACCAACAACAAAGGGGTGGTGTAGTGGTATTGCAATGGTTTGTGGGTGCTTTGGTCTTGGAGGATTGGGGGTTGGATTCCCCACATGACCTAAATTTTTGTGCAAGAGAGAATAATAGGGATCAATTGGTATTTTAGGTTGTAGGTTTTCAACCGACAACTTGGCATAGTGGCCAATGAGATGATTGTAAGAGTATAAAAGGGTAAAAGCTTAAGTTTGATCCTTCATAATATTCTTTTACACACGAAATGAGGTCCATGTAGCATTACCTATAACATTAATAGTGGTCCTATCGTAGTTGGAGGTTGTGGTTTGTTGGCAAGTCTACATTTTGAAGCATGTTCGAGACTACGAGGTCACACAATTGAGTCTACATTATTTTTTGTTGAGGTTGATTCATACATCAAAGGCAAAAGGTAAGTCTTAGACTTTCCTCTTCAATGGGAGGTTTGGCACCTTGGTTACACCAAGGCTCTTAGCAACGAGAGGGTTTGTTTTTGAAACCCACAAAGAAAAATCTTGATTTATTCATAACAAACTGACCCTTGGCCAACATGGTGACCAAAGTGGACCTCTTTAGTGTTATATAAAACTATTTTTTCTTCTATATATATATATATATATATATATATATATATATATATATATATATATATATATATATATATATATGTATATATGCTCTATTAATCAAAATGATGCAAGTGTCAATAACTAGGTCGGTTATAAGAGCTAAGGTGGTAAAAAGTGATTGGATTGCTCCATGAAATTAGAGTTTTCCAAATGGTAGGTTGAGATTGGTTCTTGTATCCCTATGATTAATATTTTAAATTTTTTATTTTTAGAATTGATTAGGGTAAATATTTTGAGACCATAACTTTTGTATATGAAAGCATCCAATTTTTTGCAAATTGCATGATTTTTCAAGCTTTAAACCCTGGTGGCATTAGTTTATGGAGCTGTTGCGATGTTAGGGATAAGATCGTGTAATATGGACCACAAAGCCCTAGTTACACGCATTGATATGCAAAATTACAAATTTTGTTCAACTCAAATGATTGGCTTACTATGAAGTAAGATTCTGTAATGCACATCATTTAGGAGGATAAAGTAGTTATTCTTGAGGATGAAGCTCATCATCAAAATATATAAGAGGCTTTACATTTTTTTTCCTTGTTGATTGAACCATATATGCTTTTCCATATCAAAGAAGAGAATGAACCTATCAAGGTATGGTCAAAGCTACATGAACTTTTGGAAAAGTTAATACTATTGAAGTAAGTCACTTGGAATTAGAGCTTTCTTCTCTTAAGCTAGCTAAGTTTGATAATGTTGAGGACTATATTATGAGATTCAAGGCTCTAAGGATATTTCATCTTTTGGATGCAAAAATAAATATGATGCAAAATACGTCAATATTGTTCTTGCTAATCTCTCCCTCGCCTTTCAAACATTGAATATCATGTTTCATATGATTCCTATGTTCTTGGAATATCAAAAGACTCTTCCTCAACCTATTATTTTCTCTCATAGTTCACTTTTAGGTTGCAATGAGGAATTGTGGTGGTAGAACTCCTTAAATTAAAACTCACACAAAAGAATTTAAATCTAAGGAGGATAAGATCTAGGGGCCTTTGGGCAAGGTGAAGTCTTCAAAGAAATTAAAGACCACTTGAGGATACTATAAAAAGGAGGGATATCCAATGGAAAATTGCTTACTGAAACTTCAAAAGTTTGAAGTTGAGTTCTTGAAGGTAGGTAATTATCTTCAAATGATGAGGGAAATTTAGATGGATTCACCTCAACTATAGAGGCCCACTAAAGCATCCATTATCGGAGAGGGGGAAGATATTATTTTCACTAATGTCTTCTCTTCTTGACCTCTAAGTCTAGATTGTGGGGGGTTGTTGAAATTATGATATGCTTCATGATGAAGGGCTAACATTGTACAACATATTGGATATACCTAATGACATTTTATTGTGCAATGTATTTATTATTTTGTAATATTTGTTATGTAAGCCCATTGAACCTTATTTAAACACTATTAATTATTTGTAATTAACCTAAAGCCCAATTATTATGTTGTCTTAGGTTAAACTTTATGATGTAATTGGGGTTTTAGTATTGTTATTAATACTCCATGATATTCCTCATTTCTTATAGAGTGTTGTGTGATAATATTTACAGATAGTGATTATTCATAAAGCCTAAGAGCACCCCAAATATTTTTTTATCTTTCTTTTGTTTTCTATATAAAATTTGAGTGAATTTTATTGATTTCATCCATTTTAAAATGACAAGACACAGAGATTTAGATACATTTCTTAAGGCAACAATAGAAAAGCGCCTGCTAGTCAAATGTCGACTACTAAATAGGATATGAACTCTTTTTTCAATGTTATCTGGATGGTTGAATTTATAGATTTTGGATTCGTACTGCGATGCCTCCACACCACATTCTCTATGTACATTCCATCTTAATAATGTATTTACAATATATTTGGTATATCTCATTTAATTTTTATATTTATTTCTCTTGAAAAAATAATATAATTTAGATAAAATTTAATGATAAAAAATTTAAACCAAAGTTATACGCAAATCTTATTAGATAATGCATATTACTTAAATAATAAAATAATTTTCTATAAAATATGATCTTAATATACAACTAATCGAAAACTTTCTTTGGAGGTCCAAGGTTTAAACCTTTGAGTGGGCGAGTGTGTGAGGGTGGGTGTGTGGTGGCTATGTGTTAAATTTCCTATTGATAAGTATAGATCTCAAATAAGCAAGAGAAGGAACAACCTTCTCAAAGATATTAAAGATCATATGATATGATTTGAGTAATTGTACTTCCATATTTGAGGTCCCATAGACCATATTTGGGTCTCGTGGACGTAATTAAAATCTTTCATTTCATTTCAACTTTACCGTGCAAGTGTGTGAGTGGAGGATGTGTAGTGGTTGTGTTTCAAATTTCCTATTGATAAACATAGCTCTCAACTTTAAAAAATCACTATTGGAAGGAGACTACTAAATCATATAAGCTAGTAGTATAAGGTTTTCACACCAACCAAATAAAAACAAATTGGTAAATTAAGAAATACTTTTCGTAAACGTGCCTAACCGGACACCGACTACCCTACCCCTCGAAGTAAACGAAAACCACCTCGGAGACATGAGCGTCCCTTGTAACACTCAGCTAGAGTTTTTATATTGGTGCCATAATATTATTTTATCAATGGGGTAGCAAGTTTAAAGGTGCAAGTCCTTGGTCTCACTTTGTGGGATTCTTCATCCTTATTAACATCGAGCTTGGGCATGTGTGTGGGGGCTGGCCATTTTGCTTTCTAATTGGTTAATGTGATGATGGAAGTCTAATGGCATATTCCATGATTGGAATTCCGTTCCACATTAATACGTATCTATCTATTATCAGTCTTCTCGCAGACAAAAGAGACTCCTATACTCTCTTTTATGGTGGTGGGAGCAAACCAAATCCGAGTGAGCCATTCAAATAAAAAAAAGAGGGTGGCCTCTTACTTCAACTTTTGGAGTTAATTGGGAAACCCTAGATTTTGATATGGGGACAAGAATGAAAGAATATGTGTGTGAGATGAGAGGTCGAGGCAGAGGGATTTACGCGGGCATTGGACGAGGATCTCGATTGGGATCCAATGTTGTGCTTGATCCAGGAGGTGAAGGAGCAGATTTTTTCATCGACAAGTCTAGTGATAAAGATTTCTTGCATGATTTCAAGCTAAAGGAAACCGAGGAGATTGAATCATTGAGAGGAAGGGTTTTGCGTGAAAGGTTGCACGAGGATTTACTATCATTAAATCATGAGCAATCTGCATTAGGGATTGTTAATCCCTTGTTCGAAGATTCAAAAGATAGCCTCGAACATGACTCTGGCATTGAGTCGAAGTTGCATGGCGTTGGAAATGATAACGACTCGATTGGTGGCATCTCTTCACAGGGCAAGAAAGACAAAGAAAATGGTGTCGAGGTGTTTGAAAATAATGCAAAGATGATTGGATGCCAGACAAGTGGGAGCCCGACAGGTGAAAATATTTTAGAGGGCATTTTTTTAGTCTCCAATGTAGCAGCAATGCGAGGTACTAAATGGGTCGATAGCGGGAGTAAAGAGGATGTTAATCATCCTGAAGGAACATGGGTTAGCACAGATTCCCAAAGGTTTTTCAATCATGATTCGGCCATGCAAGGTTTGACAAAAAATTTTGTGGAGGTAACAAAAAATGGAGGACTGAGCAAAGAATTGCATGCAAATGCGGATTTATACAACGAAGATTTGTTGGAGGATGAGGCTATCAGATTAGATAGAATGGACTCCATGTTGGTAGATTTAGGTGAGGATGAGTTTACTTTTATGGCAGATGAACATGAAGAGTATTTGGCAGCAAGGAATAACCTCTTGAGAAATGGAGTTATTCTATTTTTTCTTCGTAAAATGCCCTCGAAAGCTGATTTTCAAAAATGGGTGCGACTGAATTGGGAGGCTAAAGGATTTCATGTGCAATCCTACTGGGGTTTGGGAGGACGCTATATTTCTATTCTTTTTTATTCTCCGAAAGTTGCCAAATTTGTGTTGCAATTCGGGACATGGTCTATTGCGGGTTCGGTTGCATTTGCTCAATCATGGCGACCAAATTTTGACCCTAAAGATGTTTCGTAGGCTAGATATCCTCTCTGGATCAAATTTGTTGCCATGAAATCAAAATTTCGAGGTATGATCCATTCCATGGCTCAAATATTTGGATGGATTCTTATTGAACCCTCTTCAGGTATGTCTTTTCGATTTAGCCCAAGGGTG